>AFBI03000033.1:73726-237134 GCA_000230595.3 Edhazardia aedis USNM 41457
TCCTAACATTAATCAAGAAATAAAATTGAATCACAAATCTTTTGAAAATTTTAATACAACACCTTCAAACCAACAAATTATTTCAAATTCAGCGGATCAATATATTAATACTGCCAATTCTTCAACACCAAATATATATGAGCATTCATATAATACACCTAGTCCTTCAACATCAATCATAGATCATCATAATTTCAAAAATGCTGAAATTCCTCCAATTAATCAAACAATTAATGCTGCATCTGAAAATAACAATATACCATCTTGTGAAATTAAATCAGACGAAAATGTTACAAATAATGTAAACACAGAAACAGCATTAAACAGCTATATAAGCGAACTATTCAACAAAAATACAGAACATTTTGATGCAGAAGGAAACCTCATACAAACAGAAAATGGCAATAATTTACCTGAAATAGAGTTTGATATAAATGCAGAGTTCGACAAAAACGGTGGATTTAAGCACGAATACTCTAATGATTTATTTTTTATAAAGTCTTTAAGTGACGAAACTTTGTCGAAAAATAGCAATATTTATCAGCAAAAAAGTAAATCTGACTCTGATCTTGATAAAAATGGTTTTTAAAGATAATTGTTATTATTTGTTAAAATAAAGTGTTTATTATTTTCATTTAAAATTTAGTTAAACTTATTATATTATTAATTTCTATATTTAATATATTATTAAACTTGTTGCAATACCAGTTAAATATATTTTTAATTTTTTGTGGCTTTCTAAACATTGAAAATTAATATGTGCATATTATTTATTAATTGTATTATCTTTAAAAAAATGTTTAGTGTGTCCCTTTTTTTTTCAATCTATTCTTATAGTATTATTGTTTCCCTGAATTTTTAAAGCCTAAAGATTCATAAAATGCAAAAAATACAGTTAAACAAAGAAAAAAAAATTAAGAATCAAAAATTAATTTTTTTGTTAGAAAATTTAAGCACATACCAATTTTTGTTGTGATTTTATGATCCAATCTTTGTTTTCTTAAACATTCAAAGATAAATTTTGCGTTTCATTATTCTATCGTTTTATTTTTTATTATTAATCGTTATTTTCAACAGTTATTTTATGCATATAATGTATTGATTAGTTATGAAAAATTTAAACTAAGAAGAAAAAAAATAAGATAAAATTTATATAAAAAAAATTTGCTTTATCTCGTGTGTAATAAATATAAATCTTTTAAATTGTTTATTAGATTAATAAATATAATAAAATTAAGAATTTTAATTTTTGATAATACATATTGTTTATTTAAATTTACGAATCAATAATAATAACCAAATATTGAATGTTAAAATGAAAAAATCACTTAAAAAATTTTTTAATAGAATTTTTGTTTTGAAAATTTGTGATTTTTGAATATTTGTAATAGTCCTCAGATCAAGTCGCTCGTTATGATTTCTTTCTAAAATCAAAATAAAAATAAAAATGTTGAAAAAATAAGTTAAAAAATGTGATAGAATCATAAAAAATATTTATTTATGTGCCTGTAATTATTTCAAAAATTTAAATCAACCGCAAAATTGTGCCAACGATTCCATAGATACCGATTGCAATAATTATCTTTTTTCAATATTAATGCACTAATAAACATATATTTAAGTTTAACCATTATAAAAGTTTAAATGATAAAAAATTCTATCAATAGTAGTAATTTTAAGCAATTCGATATTCATAAATAAATATTTTTTGTATTTCTTTAACATTAAGTAGTATTGGCATTCCTTGCTAAGATAGTTTTACACTGAGCTCCCACATCTTGCACATGAAAACGACTGCATATAATTTATTATGGGTTAATATTTATTAAAAACATCGTTAGTATTTAATGACATTCTGTTTTTATAAAATGAATTTTTTAAATTGGAAAGTTTTAGCTGTTTATTTTACAATTTATTGGTAAAAAATTATAAGAAGAAATAATTGATGTTCTTCTTTTGATCTCAATCGCATTATTTTTTTATATTGCCCATTTTATGTGGCAGGTGCGTATATAAGGAAAAGAAAAATATTCAGATTTGCTGAAAATATAATTTTTAGATAAATATTTTTGATTACCACGTCTTCTAAAAAAAAGAAAAACAATAAGTCGAAAATATTTAGTAATATATCTTTTTATTTTTGGAAATTTGATAAAAGGTGTATTTATTAAAATCTTTACATTCGTGTATAATTTATATTGTTATTAGACTGATATCAATTTTAAAACATAATTAGTGCAATTCTTTGGTAAAAAAACATTTGCTATATAATACAACATTATTTCACTTCTAAACACTAAAAATAATTAAATATTACTATATACTTAATAAATATCATTCGCCAGACATATAAATGCATAGATATATTATAAAATATACTTAGAGTTTTTAAAGTTTTATAAGTTGCAATTTTGGTTAAGTATGTAAAATAATTACTTTCTTGCAGCGCTATTCACTACTTTTAAAAACAATAAGACTTCTCTACATGTAATTGTACATGTTTTACACAAGCATGCAACTTACAAACTATTTTTGCATTTTTAAAAATTGTGAAATTGCAATAAACAAATAAAATGTTCAATAAAGTTTATAATTTATTAGAGATGCATTTATTTGATGATAAAACTTATATTTTTACTAAATTCAAAAAACATATTCATTAAAAAAATATATAATATCATTTATATGTTTTATATATTATGAATGTGGATTTTAATCGATCTTTGACTCCTGATTTTTTGATTTTTTTATTTTTTTTAAAAAGAACATAATCAAAACAACAAATTATAGACAAAAAAGAATAGAAATGTTTTTATCTATTTATATATATGGTGCATTTATTATCATGTAAAATATTAATGATCTAAAAGGAAGTTCTAAAATACAATTTTTGTATTTACATTATGTTGCACCTGTAGTTAAATCACTAGTTTTTGTCCTATTTTATCTTGATTGGATTTATTTATGAAGATGTACAATTTTTTTCATGAAAAGATCTTTCAAATGTATTTTTATATCATTATATCTTTAATATTAAATTTCAACAACGAGTTGCTCTTTCTATTCACAGTAGATAGGAAAAACAAACAAAATAATAATATAATGATTAATTTTAATGATTTAAATATTCTATACAATTTAAATAATCTTTTTCATAGTATAAATAAGTCATTTGTCTTTAAATTATTTTTAAAATGTTTGTCATTCTTTTTATATTATTATATATATTAATGCTTGAGCAGTAATGATCATTTACAAAAATTAAAGGTTACTAAAATATATAAATTATTGCATAATGTAAATTACTATTTATACTACTCTTTAATATTTGGTAATTTTTAGCCAAATGTTTGAATTCTATTTTTCTTTTAAAATATATTCATTTATTTAAAAATCGATAAAAACCCCATGGAAAAAAAATTAAAGAAAGTAGAAAGAAGGCATAAAAAATGTGAATACTAAAATAAAGATTATCTCATCAATTTTTTTCCTTTCAACCTTTTTACAAACGTTTATACTTATATTATATTTATAATACAGGTGTTGTTATTCACCTAATTGTATTAGATCGTTTTCTCCTTATTCGACATCAAGAGCATTTAATGTATAACTTTTATATTCGGAAAGCTTGTTTAAGATTCTTAATGATATTATTGAAAAGCATTTGGACTAAAAAGTGACAGTTAATAGTATTTATAAGGTTTTTAAAAGAAATAAAAAAAAAAGGTGATATTTTAGAAAGATGTTTCAGTTCACGATTTAGAAAAGTTTTAATTTGGCAAAATTTTGGCACCTCTTTACGAATATCAGCAAAAAAAGCTATAAAATACAGAAAAAAGAAATAAAACAGGAGCAACACTAACGGGATCGAATAAAACTAAAACCAAAATTATAGTGATTAACTGGAAAGTGTTAAATTGAAACAAAAAATAGGGGTGTTCAAACACCGTTTTTATTATAGTTTAAGTCCTTTAATTATCATAAATAGCTTTTATGTTATTTTCTTCGTTTCTGATAATAGGATCTATTCTCTACTTTATTACGAAAAAGCCAAAACCCTATTTATTTGTGTGATACTTCACAATAATTTAAAGTTTTAATAAACGAAATAAAATATTCTCAAATTATGCCACGTATGGTATCATCTAATAATTAATAAATTATTACGTTTTGTTTCAATTTGGAAATTTAAATGAATTGACATAGCCCATCAACTCTAGTTGTACGAAAATTGGAAATAGATACTAGTTTAACAAGATTTGAGAATTAGAAAAAAATTTTAATGTAAAAATATATGTAATTTACATTTTAAAAATAAAATATGAATAATAAAAAAAAATTCTTCTCCTTTCTATATTAATAATAATAACAATTATTATGTCAGACGTCAAGTCTGTAAACTTTAATATCATTGATGAATAATTATTATTTAGTAATTTAATAATAATTGAACCTTTCAAAGTTTTAATAACAAATTTAATACATTAATTTCAAGACTTTAAACAATATTTTTTATTGATAGATTTAATATTAAATATTGAAATTTGTTAAATATATCATTTTATCCAATAAAATTATAAATAGATTAGAAATATCACAAGGAAGAGTGAGATGAGATTTCAAAATTCAAATATAGATTCTGATGAAACCTCACAAAATCCTATAAACAAACAGAAAAGGTTACACATTATATAGTAAATGAATTTAAAATGGATATATTTTACAAATTTTTTTATAAACAACTAAATTTCTTATAGAAACTACAATCTGTCTGTTCAAAATTCTTTTAATTATGGATTTTAGTTTCTTTTCTTTTAAAAACTATAAAAAAAAACACCTTTATAGAAAAAAATGTTTGATAATCAAAAAAAAGGTTTACTGCAAAGAAAGAAGTCTTAGAATAAAAATAAGGCATTTATAACCCATACTGCTAATAGCAAACATTATTAACCTTCTTATCAAATCGCTTTCGCTATATACCAGTCCTACAGTTACAACAGACAATTTATTTATATAAGTTTCGTGGCCAAGAAGAGTAAATATCTAACCGAAGAACAATTTTCTACTGTTGTTGCGAAATCTTAAAGAGCCGTCGGCTATTTTTATCACAATATTAGTTAAAACAACAATAAAATCATCAATTTAGATATATATTATTTTTATATATATTCAACTTTGTTTTATATAAGAATTCTATAGATAAAAATTTATTTGATAAAAACCATCATAAAATAATAATTTTGGTATTTAAAATTTGAAAAAAATAATATTTCAATTTACATTTAATAACTTTTTAGCTTAGCACGTTTTTTATAATAATAAATGAAATTTTTACAGCATCAAATACATAAAAAAAAGCTTTCTAAAATAAAAATGTTTACTGCAAAATAATTGTTTTTTTTATCATTCAATAATCTTATTCATTCATGTAATTTTTTTACATATGAATTTCTGTGGAGGTTTTTAACATGATCTGAATGAAAATTATTTATCTGAAGGCGAGAAATATCCTTTAAAGCTGATAAACAGTAGTCTGAAATTTTTTATTTGCCTACATATCAATTTATATGAAAGAAACTCGAATTAAGTGTCAAAATGATCATAAAATGCTTTTACTTCGTGCATATACATTAAAATACACATTTTTATGTGAGAAAAACAATCTAATCAATAATTATAAAATGTTTCAGTTCAAATTACTTAGAATACTGAATTGAAAAATATCATTAGTTGAATTTGTATTTTTTTGTATCCTCTCGCCAGAAAAAATTGTTGATCGTATTTGCATAATTTGATTTTTATCTTCATTTAATTGTAACTTAGTCGCACTAGATCGATGTTTAAACATTGTATCTAAAAATAACCAAAAGAGGAAATCTACGAATAAAGAAAAGCATTACTACATTTTATTCTTATAATAATAGTTTTTTAATTATAAACACAAATCGCTTAGAACAAAATATAAAATTTAATTTGAGCCATTACTTATGTGGGTGATTTTAACGATCACAAAATAAAATGATTAGAATGTAATCATTGTGATCATTTGATAAATGTTAGATTTTGCGATCAAATATACATAGTTAATATAAATCTTGATAAATAAGTATAAATAACAGTAAAATCTAAAAACACGATCTTTTTCTAGTTATTAAAGAAAGTTAAAGACTTAGGGAAAAATCAAAAGTGAAAAGAAGAATAAAAGAGGAATTAAAAAAGAAAGAAATCCAATTAAAACAAAAAAAGTAAAAAAACAATTAAACATATGTTTGTAATTTAATTGAGACAGTTGGTGGTGTTGAATTACCAGGGAATTTTTGTACCGAAAAGTGATTGGTTATTTCACATTTTAAAATATGTGAAATTATCTTTTTTGTGATTTATGATGTGTTTTTCGTCTGATTGGTGTTTTTGATTTTTGATCAAAATTTGACATAATAAATTGTTATTGTTCACAATATCTACGAAATTGATGATTTTTGAAGTTTTTAATAATTTGATCTTTTTTATCAAAATGTGATTGGTTTGAAAAAATCACAAAAAGGCTTAAATAGCCTCTTAAATAAACATTGACCGAAAATTAATGTCTTTTTCTATTTCTAACAATTCTTCTAAATCGGTAAAGTCGGGCAAACCGAGAAGCAGACCCCGATCGTCCAACCGAGACCATTTTCAGTAATATAATCTTTATACTTTCCATGTTTTACCAACTATCATATACAGATATCTTTTTACAGGAAAAGTCAGGCGACTCGCCGTCAGCTGATTTATTCCACATTTATATCTATATATAATGCACATATTAAATAAAAATAATGTTTTTATTTTTGGCTTTCAAGGACTAGAATAACTTGGTAAAATTTTTTTTCTCTTAAAAAGTTATTTTATTTATTCTGATTATGACTAAAATTCCTAGCTTATGGTAATATCCTAAATAATTATGAAAGATTTTTAATTTTCAGATTTAAATACTGGAAAAATTATTCGATTTAGCTTATACCTAAACCCTCCATTTTCGAACGAATTTAATTTTAAATGAGGTATTAAAAAAAGTTTTGCAAAATTCTTTAAAATTTATTAAATGCTCATAAAAAATAAAGAAATTTTGAAAAATGGAAGCCCATTTACTTTATTTCTTTTTTTAGTTTGTAAAATTATAAATTTTTATATATTAAGATTCGAGAACAGCGATCTTTCATTCAGAAAATCCACAATTATTCATGTGATGTTTTTTAAAAAAAATTCTAATAAGTTTTATATTTTATATAACAAAACTGTCAATAAAAAACCAAAATACGTTTAAATTTTTTTATAATCTTGATTGTTGTAATTGAAATGTGGGACCAAAAAACCTTTTACACGCTTCATTTTTTTATTATTTTAACAAATTCTATGTTCAATAGATCCAATATTGCGATTAAAATGTAAAATTTATCCCAATATTAATTATATGGACTTTTTGAATTTTTAATAGATTATTTCTACAAAAAATTATGCTATATTTTGTGAAATTTATGAAACCCAATGATCTATACATATTAAAAATATTTATTGATGTTAGACAACATAGTTTGAGATTTACAAATTTAGATATATTAACAGTTTTAAGTTTTTAAGTAATCAGCAATAAATTTTTTGAAATAGTTTTTTAGATTTTATTATATTTTAAAAAAATTAAATCTGTAATTCTACATAAATTAACAATTTTACTAATCTAATCTTCTATGATATGATTTACTAAAAATTGATAAAAATGAGGAAAAACCAATCTAAAATGTGTATTAGGCATTAAAATAAGAAAAAAAAATTTCAAAATAACATATCAAATAAATCTAACCTTAAAATTTAACAAAGACCAAAAAACAGTTACTGATGATTTATTTGTGATAGATAGCTATAGCAAAAAGTTGATGTAATGTAAGTTGTATTTTTAAGCACATATACAACACAAAGAGATTTTTAGGATGCTGTAAATGACACGCTTCAATCCTACATATAGCATATGAATCAAAGTCAGAATCTGTGTAAAATTTTTCCTTACATTTAGCAATTCCTTGAATCAAGAAATAAATAATTGATCTTACATCTTTTTTTGTAAGTTTTGAATTATCCATAAAGTTGTAATTACTTTCATTTTCTATAAGATTTTTTGATTCATTATATAGTATTATCTCAAAAAAACATTCAAGAAATATTTTCGTTATTAAATTTCTAAATCCTACAAATTCAATATATCTTTCATATTTCTCAACTACATTTTCTGCATTATTCAAAATATACCAAGGATTACTGTTTGGATCTAAACATGGTGTTATAGGTTGCATCATCTTCTGATTACACATATTTTCTAAAAATAGTGTCTCAAAATATTCTCTACTGTATGTTTCTTCTAAATATTGGCCTGCTTCGCTCATTTCCTTTATGGTATAAAACATCATTGTTTTCAACAGAATAGCTTGTTCGTTTATTAGCAATTTAAGATGCATATTAACCTTTTCCGTTCCAAGGTTTATAACATTATTGATAAAAAAGTGTGTTTTAGTGGCGTAAATTTCAAAAAATTCGTCATTTTCGCCTTCATCAATCGCAATATTTTCAAATTTATAAATGGGATATGCATCATTATCGTCTTGCCTTATAAATGGATTTTTCTTTAATTTTATAGATTCTATCATCTTGTCGTATTGCTTATACAAAAATTTAGAAAAAAATTCAGGAAATCCTTGATCAACATGATCCTTTGGATTGGTACTAAAATTTTTCAATGTAATCATGCTATCTTCAAGAGCATCTGAATGTGTTTTTTTAGACATTTCTTTTGCCTTTTCCATGTTTATCGTTCTATTATCCAAATATTTTTCCAAATCTCCAACTACATTTCTAAATGTAGGCTCAATTGTGTTTTTTAAAGTCAATTGTGATGTATCATTGAATACTAAAAATGTGAAGAAAGATACTGATAACAGTAGAAATGCCAAATTTCGGAAAATATAGAAAAATTTGTGCCATAAAAACATTTTCAAGGGTATTTTCAAATAAATACATACACATATTAAATTGACTTTTAATATCATTAATATTAATTAACATACACATTTCTGACAGATGATGCTAACGCCAAAAAAATGAGTATATTATGTGTGTGAAAAAATGAAAACTATTCGAATATTCAAAGATATTATTATTATGCACCTTTGAAAAGGTTTATATATACTTTGTAACACATTTTTATTAGAACCTTTCTTATTATAACCTATTGAAAATTAAATAATTGATTTAGGATTTAAAACAATACTATTTCCCTAATATTAATGTTACTGCATAAAAATATTAGTATTTCTCTAACAATTTAAAATGTTTTATTGTAATATTTGAAATATTAATATTTTTTTTATATGTTAGAAATAACAGAAAAAAACGAAAAAATAGAAATTATATATAGGGTTTTCTATTATTGATAAGAAAAAAAAATTTTTGTACAATATAACTGTTTTATTCTATCTCTATTTTTAATAAATTGTTCTTCATGTTTTAAATTTTGAATGCCAAAATTTGCTTTTGTGAAATATATAATTGGTAAAATAAGAACAATAGCTGCTTAAGTTATATCAATAAGAGAAGAGTTATGGTGAAATATAGGTTTAACATGGAAATTGAAGTTTATTTTTTAAAAATAAAAAACAATGCGATTACTGAAATGTTTTACTTCTAAAATTTTATAAGAAAATTAATAAAAAAATAATTATCACATCTTTGATTTAAGAATTTAAATATTTGGATCATCGCAAGTTGTGAGTCATTAAATTTTTGTAGATTGGTTCGATTATTGATCAATCGAGATTATTTACAATCGACCAACAGGAAAAAGCAAAAAGTTGCAAATAAATTTATAAAAAAATTGAGAATGAAGATAAAAAAACTGTGGCACCAACAAGAATACGGAAGAATTAAAACAAAAAAAGCAAAAAATACTATATGAAAATACAAGTAAAAAAAATAAAAAAAATCCTTATATGTGAAGAAAACAATATTTATGCATTTAAATTAGATCATAAGTTTAAAAAAAACATTTTGAATTCAGTTTTTCTCTATACCCTCATAACGAATACAAAAAATGAACAACATAGATACCATCTCGAAAGAAAAAAAATAAACAATTTTTTATGTGAATTAATGATAACAGGAGACACGAATATAATTGCATATCTGGAATTAAAAAAATCATTATGTCATATATTATATTTTCGTTTTATTTTGGGGCATTCAGTACCGCAACCGGGTTTTTACATCAAAATACAAATTTTATCAAACTGATTTGTTTTGTTTTTATGTTGGTAATGATATTTTAAGCATTTAAAATTTCCGTCTCGATGATCCTGGCGAAAATTATAAATTTTATATAGAATTTTTTTGACAGCTTTTAATATAACATATTTAACATTTAACTTACTTTAATTAATTTTATGAAAATCTAATCAGTTTAAAGTTTGCATTTCAAAAATGAATATTTTTGCTTCAATAAATGCCATTAAAGAATAAAGAAAGAAAAAATTTAAAACGTGTTTAAATCAAAAAAATGTGTTGATTTGTTTTTTACAAATATTTTTGCATACTTTACAACCAAAAAAATTATTTACTGTTTCAATCATCTAATTTTTGTTTCCATATTTTTATAAAAAAAAAGTAACTTTACTTATATGTAAATATCTTTTAGAAATAAAATTTATTTTTTATATTGTAAAAAATTAAATTTTTAAAGTTAAAAGGTTTCTACACCAATTTGCCAAAAATCTGCGAATGAAAATTAAACTAATTTTTAATTTTCTCGAAAATGAATGTTATTTTTTTTCGTAGTTTAAAAATCGACATCTTAGCTTTTTAACTGCTTTTTAGTGTGGTTTTAGTATAAAAATTACAACGGTTTTTGTACCGATCTAATTCACGCATTCTTGATATTTTAAAAAACTTTCTGTTTATAATTTTATCAACAAAAAACTGTAATAAAATTGCTGGTTTTACGTAAAAAACCAGTTTTGATGTATTTTTAACAAAGATTAGAAGAAAAAATGTTAATAATATAGATTATTGTACACTTTATTTGTTACTTTTGTTAGAAAACAAATAAACTATCAAATTTTTGATATCTTAAATTTAAAAACAAAATTGCTTTTAAAAAAACAATTCAACGTTATCGATATTTTTTTATAGCTCTTTACCTTTATTCATAGTAAAAACATCAAGATTATAGTAATATTTGCAATTTTATGTGGTTGGGTTAGGCCGCCCTAATAGGATAAACGATAACAAACATTTTATACATTATTTTTATCGATTAAAAATCTATATTATAAATCCTACTAGATTCTAAGACAATGTAATAGTTATAGTTTTCAAATATTTTAATAAGGTTTCAAAACTGTTTTTATGAATAAAGAATGTATAAACTTCCTAAAATCGTATACTCATTTATAATAGCAAAAAAACACGAATGAGTAATAAAAATTGATTTTTCAAAATATGAAATACCTTTTTACATTTAGCAAAGTCTTAGTAAAGCAAACCAGTACGATCTCTTATAGAAAAATCGTAATTTTTTTAATCCTAACGATTATAACATAGTATGTGAATTTATTTAGATATTTTTTCGTAATTTAAAATTTAATCACCCTCTTCTTATATATCTCAAAACTTCTATGTTTTATGCTCAAATACGTATGAAAATGCGCAAAACATAAATTCATTTTTTGCCGAAAAAAAACACAAAAATTGTCAATCGGTTTCTTATAAAACTTTATTTGCTATAATAAAAAGTAAATACCGATAATTACACATTTCTTATTATTAATAATAAGTTACATAGAAAAAAACAATTTTTATTACTTTTACAAAAAAAATTTATTATATGTATTTATATATAGATGGTAAAATTAATAACAAATCAGAATTTATAATTTTTTACTGTGAATGCGTATTAAAAAATTTTTAATCCTTTATAAAAAAATTATTACAAATATGTGTTGTTAATTTAAACATAGAAACATTCGATTTAACGGACTAAATGTTTAGATTAGAATTACAAGTTTTTTGATGATTAAAACATAGTCATGAAATAACATGCATATAGATTAAGAAAAAAAATAGTCTATAAAACAAAACTATTTCTTAAATTGGAAAAAACATTCCTATATAATAAAGAGAACAAAACTTAAATTAAGAAGAAAAATTATACCTTCGTATTGACTGGTGTTTGAATAATTTCTTTTTTTTCTTTCAATTTTATAAATTTTGATTTTTGCAACATTCTCTTTAAATCTTAATAAGTATCAAACAGTGATTACAAATACATTATATAAATATTTACACACTGATAAATGTGTAAATATTAAAATTGTTTTAAAAAACCTTTCTGTCGTTATTTTTCTATAAACTATGATTATTTAAATTGATATTTTAATACAAGATAGGTCAAAATTTCATCTTAATACTTTTTAAATGCCTAAAAAAAATTTTGTATAAAAGTCAAGCTTTTATAATAATAGTTTGTTTATTTGGATTTTTTTTGTTTATGCTGCTGAAAAAAATTCGTGGATCCCTTTAACTATATTTGACTATATTGAAGGTAAAAATTATTATAATAAAAAAGCAACTGTTATAATTAACTGATTTTTTAAATATTGTTTTGTTTTAATTTAGAACCATAATTCAAAAGTTAAAATTTTAAAATATTTTATCAGCTTAATAATTTGATAAAATATTTCTATTTCGAATTTTTTAGTAATGTTGTCGGTACTTAACTAATATCATATTGAATAATTGTTTTATTTTATAAGTGTAAAAATTGATTTATTGTTTTTTTTATATATTTGTTCATAATGAATGTTCAGTGGTGAAATTTTCTTTTAATGTGTCCCGCTGGTTATCTTTCGATGTAACTGGTTTTCATTCATCTTTTCACATTCCCAAAGAACTAGATTTTTTATTTAAACTGATTTCTATCCTAGTTTTTTCAGGTATAGTTTTAAGAAAAATATTTTGTTTGTGCTGATCTTAAGAAGATAAAGCAATATTATCATTCAATAAAAATTCTCACTTTTATCTTTTAAAGTTACTTTACTATCAAAAATCAATTCAATATAAAAAATTACTAAAAATTTAAATTCGATAAATTAAATTGTTTTTTTATCCAAAATTCAAAGGTTTTTTGCACTTTTTAGTCCAAATACACAAAAAAAATCATTTAACAAAGATTATTATTAAAAATAAAATTAAAGAATTTATAAATATTTGTTTTTGGCACCTAAAAATTTTAATATATTAACGATGGGCATATTGAATTATTGAAAATTTTCAAATAAGTATTGATTTTTAAGCAGATCAACGAAAATTATAAAATTTAAAATCATATCAAATAATTACAAAAAGACAAGTAAATCATAAAAATTTTAAAGATATATGAAGACAATTTTGATATTATTTGTTGTATATATACTATAACATATAAATCTGTAACATGATATTAAAAATCATCGTTAAAAATTATTATTTTAACATTTTTCTTTCGTATTTATTGTAAGAAATTAATAAAAACTAATTTGAAGGTAATTGAGAGTATTTGTTAATGCTTTACATGTTTCTAAATTATCGAATTTGTTATTTTTACTTTGAAAATGTATTCTAATCGCAAAGAAAAAGTGATATGATACCAGATATATTTTATTTCATTCTCTTATATATATTTGAACATTAGTCCTAATAAATGATAAAAAGAGCTCTAAAGAAAAATACCACTTGAAAATCTTTTTGAAATAATTTTTTTTAGATATAAATAATAACAAAAATTTGATTAATTCATATTTTTACATTTTTATATAAAAAATTTTAATATTTTTTTATGCTGCCAATTTTAAAAATTTGATTTTTGTGATGTTTGTTCTACTATTTAGTATTTTTATAGTTGGTGAATTGTTACAATGGAATGAAAATATTATATTTATACTATATTCGCTATTTATCTGAAAAAGAAATATTATAAGAAATTTAAGTTTTTAATATTGAAATCTCGTTTTAATGAAAAATGATTGGTTATATTGTTAAAAAAATACAAATAGCATAATCAAAACTATTAATAAAATACTTTAAATTATAAAATTGTTTGGTTCTTCCATTTGTTAATGATTTTCAGGTTATGTGTATCTATTTGATTCTTGATTTAAATTTTAATTTCTATTTTTCTTTTTAAGCTATAATTATAGCAAATATATTAAAAAAATATTAGCAAATAATTCTTGAAAAAAACGTTGTTTTTTTTTTGTTAAAATTGCATATAACAATTTTTTGCCATTTTTTTCGCAAAAAAATTAGTGTGCGATAAAATAGGAAAAAGACGCTTAAAAAATTTATTATACACACATATTATATTGTTTTGTGTTATAAGAAACTATATTATCTTACGAAAAAATGTTAAAAATATTTTTTGTACATGTATAAGTATTGTTTTTTTATACAATCTTAGAAAAGCATTACGCTTTGTTTCGAAAAAGAATCTTTGCAAGTCAGGTAACATTTGTTTTAAAAAACACAAAAAACCAAAAAATTGTATTATATTGTATTTTCCCGCGTTTATTTAGAAAAAACCCCTTAAAAACTAGAAAATAAAATGATATAATTTATTTTCTTGTTTTACAGCATTTTGATATGTAAAATCAAGAATATTGCGCATAAAAACAAAATTTTTAGTGCTAATACAGATATTAAATTATTAATTTTTCTTTCATAAATCAAAAAAAAATTCAAAATAATAAAAAATACACAATAATGTCAGAAAATTTTATAGCATTTACTATTTAAGAAAAAAATATAAAAGTTCTAACACATACGAAATTAAATTACCGTAGAAAATTTTTTTCGATGTTTTTTTTACTATTTTTTATAATATTCTAAATTTTCTATTTAGCAATATTGGTAGTAATCTATACTTGATAGAAAATGTCAATTAGAACTATAAAAATCAATCATTGTAGCCAAATTAGCAATGGTTACGATTAAACAGAATAATTTATTGTCAGTTGTTATATAACTTTTCTACAAATCATGTAATTGTTTTATAAATTTATAATGGTAGGAATTTCATCAAAAATAACATATTCTAAGTTGTTATAATCATGAACCCATAAGAACAAACAAAAAAAAAGTAGAAAAATACATTTCATACTTCTTTCTATTTGTAATAATTTACTGTAAAAAAATTTTATGATAGAGGTGTAATCTGAAAGTTATTTTTTCTTTTCTTTCTATTTTTTTTGGATAAAAAAATTTATTGTTACAACAAATTATAAATTATTTTAAGCAAATCATACTACAATAGAAAATTTTCAAAAAAACTACTAAATACAACATTTAAAATGGTAATTTTTTAAAATTCATTTTTATTTAGATGTTTACAAAAACACGTTATGTGTTTTAGATAAAAATATAAATGAATTAATCATCATGAAAATGATTGTAAAATTATAAAGTTTTATTATAGTTAATTACCGAATTTTTACATTGTTGATTATACTGAAAAAAGATAAGGTTTTTATAAGTATCGAATTTGTTAAAGGCTTACGTATATACTTAAAATATCTTCTCACATTTTTTTTAAATCGAAAAATTTTAAGTTTATAAATCAATAATTTTTTTTTGCTGATATATCATTGATAATTGTTCATTATAATATAATTACCATGGTATCAAGCTATATTAGTATGGTGCTTATATCATATAATATGTTTAATATTTACGAATCGATATGAACAATGATTATAGACGAAATTATATTTTTTATGATATTTATTAATATTGTAGAAAGAAAATCTGTATTCAATAATATTTTTTATTTTATTGTTGAAACTATTAGATACGTAATTATTGAACCAATAATATTTTCTATATAAAATCAACTTTTTTTTTACAAATCGCGTGTAAAATAATATGTATTATATTGCACTTCATATATAGAAAATGATATATTTTTAGATTTTTCAATATTCATATGTTTGAGAAACGCTAGTTGGTCTTATAGAATTTTTAATAATAAAAACGCCTATTTTATACAAAAACATATGACTTTTCTTTGTTCTATTACTGTTCTGAATTTTTTTTTTCACTCGCAAGCCATATCACACACAACATTAAATATTCAAATATTAACAAAGTTTTTAAATTTATATAAATTTCATAAAATATTGACAGTTGTTTGTGATGTGTTTTTGAGAAAAAATAGGTTCTAAGCAACAACCATACTACGTCACGTGGTAGTTCTTAACAAATTTAATAAAAATGCGTATTACATAAAATTTATTGTTCTAATTTTGCTATTTTTTCCAGCTTTACCATTAAGATATATTTTAAAACATTAGAATTAATACAAAAATATATTTTTACTAAAAGCTAAAAAACTTGATCATAATTTCATATTAAAAAATACATTGAAAAGCGATTTTTTTTGTAGTATTTTATTTCAATTTGAAAATTTGAATATAGAATGTCAAACATATATATATATATTTACATTGCATAGAACTATAATATTAATACAAAACAGCACAAGTAGTTTTTTTGTAACACATTTCGATAATATCACAAAATTTGAATACTAAAAAATATTAATATTTTTTAATCAAATTTATCGATACATTTCTGAAATCAAAATTTTGACATACGAAATATAATAGTTACTTTTTAAACAACTTCATACACAACCATAGTTTTTTAATAAAAGATTCGTTTCATAAACTAAAATACTTCTAGAATTTTTTATGTAGCTTAGTTTATGACAAAATGTCTATTTAAAGGTTTACTCTGATTTATTCATTAATAACATGATTATAAGATTTTATATGAAAGCAATATAGACATTCTTTTTATTTAATTTATTGCAAACAAAAAAAACCCAAAAAACATAGCAGGTTTCATAAAAAATATATTTTTTTCTTTTTTATGCAATGATGACAAGATATAGAAGAATTTTTATGGTTATTTGTGTTTAAAAATATAAAAATAAAATATTTGGCTGTCTTTAGTGCAAAAAACAGTAATATTCAATAGACAGAATTAGGGTTTAAATGTGTATTTTCAATGCCTCTAATTCTTTTAGAATATTAAACTTATTCGATAATTATCACCCGAAAGTAATAAAAATACTTTAAACTATAAACCTTAAAATATTTTATTTTTATATTTTTAAACTATTTCATACTAAAAACGTTATCTATTGTTGGAAAATGTGCATCACCTAAATTTATGATTTGCAAAGTTTTATTTAATTTGCAATTTATATAATTATATAATCATAAAACAAGAATAATTGATTATACTTTTTAAAGTCTCTGTATTTACATGCACAAAATGTTTATTTACTTAAAAAAACATTTTTTCATATATTTTTAAACTGCACATAAAATAATCTTTTATGGAGGGTTAATCACAGGACAATCGAATTGAACAATCATAAATCCATTGAAAAATATGACCATTTCTTCGCTATAAAATAAACCGTATAAACAATCCCCATAAGATTCGAGCTATCACATTTAATGGTTACTAAAACCCAATCGATGGAATCGGGTGACACCTCAACAATAGCAATAGTATATATAACAAAAAATGTCTGAAATAGTTGAGTTGTTATATGTTTTCTTTTTTTAAATCATATCTAAATTCACCTTTTCTTTTTTAATTTCCCCATTATCAAGAGAAGAAAAGTTTCAAAATGAATTTTCCATAATTATCAATTAACATGTGGGTGTTAGTGTTTATTTTACTTCTAGGACAATATATGTGAATTAAGTCTGGATTTGACTTGGTCACGTGATGTATATTTAAATTTTAATATTTAATTAAAAATTTCAAAAAATGAATTAATTTTTATAAATAAAAAACTAACATAATATATCAAATATTTTTATAAAAAAATATATAAATAAAATTTCTAGAGTAAAATAGTAACATGTATAGAAGTTTCTTACGAAAATTATGAATTTTAATAAATTCTTTTTGATAAATTTTGTAATTTATCACATAAAAACATAAAAAATCCGAAAATGAGCTCTATGTAGGCTATGAAGATAATATAAAAAAAAAGAAATTTGTGAATGTATATATACATATCGTACGAATTCAGATTATGATTATATCTATATATATAGGATAACAATTAATATTCAAAAACTATTAATAATTTCGAGATTTACTATTTTTGCTCTATTCGCTCAATGGATATAGAGAGTTTTTAAATATAAAATTGCAATGTGTAAGAATTTTAAGTTTTTACATGATAGATTTTTACAGAAAAATAGTTGTATATACAACTAGAAAAGTAAAAAAATATGTAAAATGAAAAATCGCTGTAGAAAAAAAATCACAATTCGAACATTATTTTGCAATATAACGCGTTTTGTTGTGGTAAACCATTTATATTAGGAGATAATTATATTTACTCATTCGAAATAACAAGTTCTTTCCTAAATTGTCTTCCTTTCTTTCGATTTTACTGGACCTTACAATAGACCCCTTGGTGGAATATAATAGGTGTTGTGACAAAGCTCCCACGTCAGCCTTAGACTGAGATCGCAGGCATTCCACGATCCAGGTCTTCTGCCACCAGTTAGTAAATCATATTCAACATATCAAGTTATCTACAGCATTTTCTTACGCCAAGCATACTTGCCATCAAGTGTGTGCGGCAGTTGCATATATTGGAGGCACAATTAGAACGATAGAGGTCGGTTAGATGTAAGCATTTGAAGAAATATGTAAAATAATTTATTTATATAATTAATTAAGAAACAGTTGAAAATATATAAGAATTAAATGGATTTACTAAATTCCTTTATTTTTCGTTCAGATTTTCTTTATTTTCTTCACCTATCTTTATTTTTGTTTTCTTTCAATATCTGTTCCTTCTTTTCCTTATGCAGTAAAGATGTAACATAAATGCAAAATTTTTTGTATATTAGATCACATGCCGCTTTTTCCAGGTTATTATTTTTTTATTCCTTCATCATCGACAACATAAGTTTACGACTTTTTATTCTAAAGAATGCATAAGTATCTTTACTAGATTTAAATGGCGTATATTATAGATTTTTATTAAGAAATTTTATTTTCCAAATAAAATAGCATAAAATTGATTTTAAATACCATTTTTTTCTTATTATAATTATTTCCATAAACTTATATATATAAATAAATTTCTAACAGAAGAAATTTAACATCTTTTCACGATCCACGTTAAATTTGAGGAAAAATTTATATTTCATTTAATTTTCTTAGTAAAATATTATTTTTTTCTCAATAAACATGGTACGATAATTGTTTTAAGGCATCATCATGTTTAAATTTATTTTTATTTTTTTTGAATTAACAGCCCAATTTATAAATTTAACTTATATGACTTTATTTGATTTATTTACCAATTAAATATATAGTAACTTAATAATATATATTAAAAAATTAGTCAGCGCTGATATTACTAATATAATGTAATTTCCTTAACCTAAACACAAGATAAAGATTCAATCCTATTTTATGAAGTGGGATGCAGCTGTTATACTGATTTTTAGTTTAATTGTAACATTTATGTCAGTTATAATAAAACTAGAAATGGATGCTAAAATTATGGGAAGCAAGCATCCGCTTGCGAAACCTGACATTGTTGCATATTTTCTTAAAAAGGGGGAAACAGATAACGCAAATACTTCTTTTAGCAGCTTTTCAATTCCGTTAACAATAAGAACAGCAAAAACACATGGAATTAATTATAACCATTACGGAAAAACACCTAAAAAAAGCAAGGAGTTCAAAGATTTGGAAGAAAAAATTTTAGATTCTGTAATGATAAAGAAAGTTGCGAGGTTTATGGACAGAAATCCGAATTTTATAACGATTCGATCAGATGAATATGAAAAGAAGCCCAAAACTGATTATTTAGCGTTTGCAAATGAAAATTACTACAACGAAAATCAGAACATTAAATATTATGAAAATGACTGTGCTAACTGTGATGGATATGGTTTTCTTGATTTCATGCCTTTAGAATATCAAGAATCTTATATTGAAAAAATATTTACGACACCTGTAGAAGAGTTATTAAGAGAAATGTATTATGGCGATAATGTGATTGTTGAAGTTGAAAATGAAAATCACGATTTTGAAATCGAAAGCAGAGCAGCAATCACAAAAAGTGATAGTTACAATCTTGATTTTTCACTAAAAATGTTGGAGCCGACTTTAGAAGAAATAATGAATAATACAGTAAAAAACGAAGAATTTAGATTAAATGAGATAAATCATTATTATATCATTGATAAAGAGGACGAAATTCTAAATTTTATCAAATCAAAACAAAGTAGTGATTTTTTCGAAAAAAGTATTGCCGATAAAAATCTGCACTTCGCCATACAGAGTTTTTTGATCAGGGAAAAAGCGAAGAAGTGCCTTGAAATTGAAGAGGAAAAAAACCAGGGTAATCTTGATGCTGTTTGTCTTATTGCGATTGCACGATTTGTTAACGATGAAGTTGATTTTTGTCTATCAAATTATTCGTTTATGTCTAATGATCCTGAAATTTTGGATCATTGTATTGTGTCTTTAGATCATATTTATTTCACAAATCAAACATTCCATTCTGCAGATTTCGATAGTAAATTGCATAGGAAAAAATTACTTGAATTATCAAGAAACCCGAAAGATGAAATTGATTACATATTTGAAAATATAACATATAAACGTTCAAACAGATACAAAGGATGTTTGAATGATTATAGGAAGAAAAAAAGAAGAAGATTTGGAAAAGATTATTACTATTGCTACTAACATACGTCAATTCTTATTATTAAAATTTGAAAGTCTTCCCAATAAATTTGATTTTTTTATGTGTTTTTTACTATAGAAATTGATATAATTCACATTCAAACGTTTTTTTTCAGATATGCCATAATTACTTAATTTCAGCTTGTTTTGTTTCGTATTTTGAATTTTTATTATATCTTTTTATTTGACAGTGCAGTTAGAGTAAAATGATGAGTAAAAGAAGAAGATCAAATAATTTAAGTAACGAAGAATTTCAAATCAAAAAGATCTCTAGACATACATTTTTAAATATAAACACATAGAATTGTGTCTAAATATACAATTACGAAGTGATTCTACTTATTTACTGATTTATTCAATTAAAAAAGTAATTTTATGAGCAAATGGCAATAATTTATATGTTAGTACATAAAAATTTTTGCTAAATGAACAGATGGTTTTTATATTCAAATAACAACATATACTTTTTCTAAAAAAACTTAGCTAAATATTTCGATTGATCCTGTTTGATATCACAAAATTTACCAACAATTTAACAGATTTTCTTGATTTTCGAATGTATTTTATATAATTATTAATGATCTTAGTGCTAAAAAAATGTTAGTTTAGAATTATAGTTTAGTAAATGAAATTTTGAATTTGTTGAGTATCATTGGACTACTCTTGATGTGAATTTTGAAAGTCAAATATTTTATAATCAAAAAAGATGTTTTTTAATAAAAGAAAATAAAAAGTACGTTTAAAAAAAGATTGTTTCATTAATTGTTTAAATTTAGGAGAAATAAATTGTTAAATTTTATTTGTTTATATCGTTAGTGAAGGATTGAATGTCAATCAAGTTGATTGACAGTTCCCTATTTAATGAGTATAAATTATAATTGGTGGTGAAAAAATTGAAAAAAAATTTATTAAATAGATCAGGCATCGCCTTCAAACTTAATTGATGTGTAAATTTAAGAAAATGTTATACTTATAACCGAAACAATTTTTATCGTGAAAAAATAGCAATTTAATGTAAGTTTTGAATAAAAAAAGAAGTCAATTGATATTGAAGCAGTTTAATAAAAAATCAAATGACTAACTTACTATATTTACATTTAATTCTTGCAATAAAATAAAATAAAGAAACGATAAACTCGGAAATTGCAAAAAAGGCGTAAAAAAATTAATTTATGGTCACCTTTTCGCTGCAATTTTGCAAAAAAAATATACAGATCATCATAGGTTTATTTCATATAATCGGTCAAAAATAAACTAAATGAAAAGGTTATTATACAATTTTTATACCCCACATTGAATTCATAATTATCTATAAAATAATGCCGTATTTGTAATTTATAAAAATTGTTTTTTGAATATACTCGTGATATTTTTTCAAAAAATTAAAAAATACTAAAATTTCAAACTTAAAAATCTAAAGTTTGAAAAATACTTAAATTAATTACTGGATACTCGAGAAAATCTGTATTCAAACAACTTTTTTTATTAAAAATGGAATTTGGCAAAAAATTATATAAGTTAAATACTTTCAAATTTTAAAAAAAATATTAATATTAAGTGTTTAAAAGAATTTAAATATTATTATCATTAATTCTTTATTAATATCCCATTTGATATTAATGTAGTTAGTTTGCCAACAAATAAAATTTACCTATATAATAATCAAATTGCAGAATACAACAATTTTATTAACACTTATTTTGTTATATGGATTCATTTATTTTTGTTGTACACTCTTTTTAGTTTAAACCATCGAAAAAAAACCATTAGGCTTAATGCTTTTGAATTCGTAAACGAAGATAAAAATTTCAATCAAAGTTTCATATCAATTCAAATATCAAAAACAAATTAACCAATTAAAAATAAACCCTAAAAATATCAAAACTTAAAATTGTTTCCCCATATTGAAGTTATAAAAAAATCTTTTTTTTCTGACAAAACTCAATTTATAAAATTTCATTTGCTCGGAAAATTATTGTTATAAAGTTTTTACGAATTTATAAATTATCAAAAAACCACTAAAAATTTACTTTACGAGAGAATTAATGACCTTCAGCAAAATGCTTTGTGCAAGTTTAGTGATACTACGATATTCTTTATATTTCAGAATACAAATTGACAAAAAGTGGAATAAATAAAGGATATAAAATAATTTCAGGAAAAAAAAAGAAAATAAGAAAGATAAAAATAATAATTTAAAAATACTTGGTAAATAAAATGAAATACGATTTAATTCAAATTACTCTTTTTTAATATACTTTTACATTCTACACTTCTTTACACAATCAAAAATGATCATTATACAGTTTCCACGTATTTTCTCTTAGATATTTAGAGACTAGTCGCCCAAGAAATATTATCAAAAATCTAAGATTGAATAATAAAAATTCAATATATGGATATTATATAAAAGTATTCATTCAAATGTTTACAATATGAACAATATTAGAATATTTTTAGTTAAACAATATTACAAAATAATTTAGTGTTTTTATCCTTATCTTAGCGCTTACGGTTGTTTAAAAACTGTTTTATCACAAAAAAAAAGGATTCCTTGTTTGATTTTTTCTTAAATTCTTAGATATTGATATTTTATTTCTTTCAAATTATCCAAGTTTTTTGTATTAAAAATGCATCATTTTGCAAATAAATTAAATTATTATGACATTTTTTACCTATAAAATTAAAAATTTGTTTTTTTTAATTTTAAAAAATTTTAATATATAAATAAATGTAGATAGTTATCTATTTTAGACCAAGAAGTAATCCAAGCGAGTATTTTATTATTTTTTATATTAAAACAGAAGTAGAAAATCATATACAATTTTACATTCAGAAAATATTATTCGATCATAAATCAAGAGGCATAAATAAGTTTATTCTAAAAATTAAAATAAATTTAAAAAGATGAAAAAATATTTTATAAGAAAAAAAAGACATTTCTCTATTTTGTAGTTTATCATACTAATTTCTTCGTCTTCTACTACACAATAATCTGTTGATTTCGTTATCTTTTTCACATATCTCTTTTTCAAGCTTATCGATTTGTGCTTTCTTCACGGCCTGATTGTGTTTTATTGAAATTAATTTATGATAGTTTTCATCAAATCTTCTTTGTCTTTCATGATTTCTATCGCCAAAATATCGTGATTGCTCAGATTCTAAGTTCTGTTTTTTTGCTTCCAAATTTCTTAACTCATTCTGGTAATTCATCATAATATTTCTTCGACAAGATAATTGAGATGCGATGTTGTGCAACTCTCTTTCTTCCGCACATTTTATTTTTTTAATAAACAGAACAAGACAAACAAAAATTGATAATGTTGTGATTGAAAATTGCATATTGAAATAAGAGTTAACTTTTAAATAGTTTTAAGTATTTATAATTAATCAATGTGTATTTATGTGACATTTTGATTTTTTTCTGTTTGATATTAGACATTTTTGTGATATATTGATGTTAGACAGAAGACATCTTAAAAAATTATTATTTATTACTTGTCAAAATTATATAAGTATTGGTTCTTGTTATTAAAAATAATCAAATATTCACAAATCAATCAAGAAAAATCATTCATATTTTTGCATTTTGATTCCAAATGATTTTTTATCAAAATTTACGTTAGTATTTCAAATATTTCAAATGTAAGTTATAAACAGCTTAAAATATGTTGCTTTGTAATTTTTTTGCAAATTAACTTATTATCCATTTATTTTTTAAAAAAATATTTCTAGAGTCTGATGATAAAATATAGTAATAAAACTTAAAATATGCTACTTCGACTTTTGTTCTGTAATTGCTCAATAAAGATTTTAGAACAAGTCGGCTGTTTTTTCTAAATAAAATGTGGAATTTGAAATTTGAAATTTTATAACTAAACATAGCTGTGAGCAATAAATTCAAAAACATTTAATATTCTTATTAGTGTGTATAAATGATAGAAAAAATTTATAAAAATGCATCTATTTGTTTTAGTTCAATTAACAGTTTGAATAAATAAATTACTTCTCTATGGAGCAATTTTAGAACTTTTTCTTTGCTATTGCTTACGAAAATATTTTACACTAAATGATTTTTAAACTTAAAATTTTGTAATTACTATTTAATCTCTTCTCAACAACAGTAGTTTTATAAATTTTAATACCAATTGTGCATAGAAAATCAAAGAAATATTGAAAACAGCTCGAATTTTAATGAATAATATATATTGAAAATTTTTAAGAAAAAATCTTAAGGATTCTATCAAAAGCTATAGCTTTCTTATAGCGAATTGTAACTTTACTTTTTAAATTTTCGATTCGGTGACAAAAATATGAAATTAAAAAATAATCATAGGTAAAAAATACCAATAAAAAGGTTTTCATAATCTTTACAATTTCATAATCGTTATTAGTATGTTATTATGAATTTTCTTGCCTACATCCGAAAAATGTAAATTTAAATGTTAATGACTCATTTACATCAATAAAGGTATTTAAATTATTTTAATTTCCTATATAATAAACCATATTCAACAATTATATTGAAATTTTAGGATACTAATACTTTGTAGCATTATATAATATGTGTATGAAATACAATGTTTTACCATATGATCTGCCCATAGTAATAGCTATCGCGAATTTAAGTGTTTAACTTAATCTTTATGATCAATGACTTTTAATCAAGTAATCAAATCAGGTTTCATTAAATGATATATGTAAAAAAAAATTTGGTTAAAAGTTTAATGTCTATAAATAAAACAGGTCTAATTACGCGCAAAAAAAACTATTTATAAATCTATCTAATCGCAAATTATATATTTCTGATCTTTTTATTTGTCATTACACACCGCTAACACCGAACTCAATACAGCTAATACTTAGAGCCCTAGGATAATTTCATAACATATATGAACAGTATTTTTTGCAGGGGTATATTTCAATTTCTAAGATGCTTTTTACTATAAAATATGTTTTTATAACAATTTTTTACGCATAGAGAATTTTTACTTAACTAATATTTTTTTTCTAAAATTAGTAGAAAGGCATTTTTATAACAATATATTTGTTTTGGTTATATAAAAAAGTTAAAAAAACCATTCAATCTGTAAAAACACTGAAAATATCTGTAATATATGTGATTGAATTCAAATAATGACAAAATTAAATCAACAATTCTTCTTCATATTAGATTTATAAATCGAAACAATGGTAAAACATTATCAAAAAATATAAAGTTTCAAGTTTCTAGACTCTTTAATAAGTTGTGTTTATTAATGAATGAAAATATGATAATACTGCCTATTTTAAAAGACAATGTAGATGCGCGTCTTTTATAGTGGTTTATCGTCAATTTTTTAAATATTAACATGCTGATATTAAATATAAAACAATAAATTTCATTTATAATTTAAAACATTGAATTTAATAAAAAACTGTTTTGGTGTTTGTTATTGTTTATAGTAATATAGCAATGCATATATTTGTTTTTAATTTAAATGATAATAATTCTTTGTGAAGTCATATAAGTCAATAAATAAAAATTTTAATAATTGAATCAAGTGGAATGAATAAGTCAAGATCAATAAAAATAGTTTTAAAATATTATAATTACTGAATACATTTGTGCAAAATAAATATCTATAAGCGTAATTATTGCTTATAATGCATATAAAACATTTCAAATAAAAAAATTATATTGCAATATAGCAAAAAATATAATTAAGTGAATTGTTTTTAATATTCGTTTGGTAAAAATTCGGATCTTCTTGAAATCTCATCAATTATGTTTTAACTGTGATTTCTATTTATTTATTTATAAATAAAAGGTTTATTTTTGCGACTAACAGATCACAAATGACAAATAAGAAAATAGACTTTGATAATTATAGAAAAAAAATCTGTTTTTTTTTGAAATCTATCTTTTTATAAAAACACATGAGACAAATAATTTTTAATTCTATGTTATTTTTGTGGTATAAATTACCACATAAAACTTTAATTAAATATTCTAATAAAATAAATGTTTAGTTTAGAATATAAATTAGTAAATATAATTAATAAAACAACATTTAACATTTTTTTTTTACAATATAATTTCTAATATACGATATTTCCTTTTAGTGAACGTGATTATCAGAGAGATAACAAAAATCACAAAAAGGTATTTAAATTTAAAAAAAAAAAAAAGAGAGAGAAAAATGTTTAATAGATTTAGCCATAGTAATAGTAGTAGTAATATCAATAGTAACAGTAACAACATTAATAATATTAGCGATAAAAATAGGATAAAAGGTGGTGATTTTAATGACTTCAATAATATTAATTTAAATAAATAAAATAGTAAGGAATGTTTTAGCGTTCTTACATTTTATTTTAAATATGGTAATTTCCCAGAGTTACAGGACAATTTTTTTACTTTTTTCAAAATACTACATCTAGATATTTACTTATGAAATACAGGTTCTTTAGTAATTAAAAGTTCCCATTACCACCGAAACCAAGTCGTATTTTTCAATCACGTATATTACAATCAACAAACCTAGTGTAATAGGAATTTATAAAAAAAATGCAAAAAGTTTAATAAAACATAAACTAGTATTATTGTTGATTTTTAATTTTTAGTGCCAAAGTATCAGTGACTTTTTAATTTTTGTTATCACAAAATACTATAATATTCTATAAACAAAAAATAAAATGGTTACTTAATTTAATCGTAAGCCAATTAAATTGTATTTTTAGAGAAAATTGAACGTAAGTGCCATACAAGGCAAAACAATTTTGAATTTTAAAAATGTAGTGGTTGGATTGTCGGGGACGACCTCTTGACTTACCGGACTTACTTAGAATAGCAAATAAATTATAATTAAAAGACATCTGAATTCTTTTTTTTTATTTTATTTACAAAAGTTATTACAGCTTTTTTAGTGATCACACGTGACCAATCACTGATTGATCAAAAATGATCAAAAATCAAAACTTCATATATCAAGCTTCTCTTAATACTATAGACCTATAATCTACCAACAGTGATCAAATAACAAAAACATCAATTTAATGTGAAAATTACAAAAACGTCAGTCTTTTTGAAGTTTGACATGTTTTTAGATTAACAAGAAACCGGTTATAATCATCTAGTTTTTTACAAAGACACATTGTCTCGAACTGTAATAATACAGAATTGATATTCTGTATATTTAAATATAAACTTAACACAAAATATATAATCAATAAACGATTAAAATTTAGTTTTAATTTCACGATCTCAACTAAAATAGATTTGTACATATAAAAATTAAAAAACCAATTAAAATATTCTTTCTTATAAAAATAACCATATATTAAATAAACTAACTTTATAAATTAATCTGATTCTTTAATATTTTTTATAGCTTAAAAATATTAATTTTGCATCATCTTTCATTTTTTTTGTTTTTATCATATGCACATGTGTTTTCGTTCTTAATTTACAAAAAATTCAGTAATTCAACATTTAATTATTGCTGGTTTTCATATGATTATATTTTTCTATTAAAATACATATCTCTCAAAATTTTTTATAGATCAAATCTTATTCATTACTGTCGCTATAAAAATCGCAACATTTAGTATATACCTTTATGTAAATAAATTCGCTCACAATCTTTATATATATATATATTTTTTATTGCATAACTTGCTTTTTCAACACATTATATATATATTTCGAGTGAAAAATAAAACTAAGACGAACTTAAAAATTTTTATGTTATATAATTCTATCGTACACACCTTATGTGAACTGTGCATAGCATTAAATAAAAAAGAAAAATTCAAAAAGATATTTTGAAATATAAACATTTTAGCAATGTTTTAATAACGAAAAGTTTGCCTTTTGGTTTTTATCTACGTAGATTCTCTCTTCAGGAACTCAATATATCTTTCCATGAAAAATCCTAAAAAATACACTATTTATTTGTAGCAAGGGTAATATTTTTAGCAACACATAATGGTAATTTGTCTAGGTTTGATTATTAATTCAAATATTTGACATCTATATTCATGTGGTTATATACAATTTGTATATTTTTACGAATTCTCTGCATTAAATGTGTTTTATATGAAGACCGAACATTCTATTTTTACGATCAAATTTTATTAATTGAAAAATAGAATATAAAAATTTATAATTAATCTTCTCAAATATAAAATTGTAATGCTTATGGTTAAGAATAAATCAATGTTATTGAAATAAATATGATACACACTGTTGGGACGAGCCGGAGCTCGTAAATAAGACTTAGAACTTGTATTGTATTTAGAACGCATATTTATTTAAAGAACTCGCTATTTATGAGCGGCATATCGCATTATGCGACAGAACGTTATAAAAGCGACTACTGATCGCATGAAATGTGATAAGCAATCATATAACGTTTCGATCAATTATATCAACTTCTTATCACTGATAAGAAAACAAACTGATACAATGTCACATTATTCGATAATGAATGACAGGACATTGTACATTTAGCGATTTTTTTACACTGTATTATACATTCGTTTTTTTCGAATACTTGATACTACATAATCAGTACCCAACACACGCCTTTACTATTTTTTATCGCAATTATTCTTAAAACTCAGAAATTCTCATTTGAATACGCCTCGTACAATTGAATTCCTTAAATAATATAAAAATAATAATCTTAAAAAGAATATATCAGAGATGATGGAAGCAGAATATAAAAGTAAAAAAATACAAATAAGCCACTTATAAGCACAAGGGTTTATTATAAAGGTATTTTTTCTATGTGTTAAAAGAAGTTGATCTATTTATATTATATGGTGAAAATTTATTTCGCATAATTTATTTAAAAAAACCGTATTTATATTTAAAGTTTTTTAACGTACCAATCAGCATAAATACTATAAAACCAATGTACTTATAAAAATCAACATATAAAACACCATTCTTTTTTCCATATCAAAACTTGTATCCAAAACCGATAGTAAAACACTTCAAACTACAAATAAAATTCATTAACTAAGAACGCGATAGAAAATTTCCCTTAACCACTCCACATTTTTTATTTTATAAAAATTTATTAAATATATCAAAATTATACATTCAATTACATATTATTAGACCACCATACATACTTTTCCGAACTAATTTTAACTGATCTTCTATTAATCTAGCAATTTTAAAATAAAAACATTAGTAACTATGAATCTCAATCGCTGAAAAATTGTAATTACGATATAAAAAAACCTTGGTATATATGTTTTAATGTTATTTGATAGATTTTTTGCACATGATATTGATTAAATGTTTATTAAAGAATGTTTTATAACTTCAGCACATAAAAATAGAAACAATCAAAAAAACACATTTTTTTATCATATTTAAGCACAGAAAATCTACTTTATTTTTTAATTTTTCTTTTTCTCTCTCAAATGAATTATATATGTGGTTTTTCATAAGAAAAAAATTACAAATTAACATTAATTTATTTCTATTATATTTTATACAAAATTTATATATTGTTTTTTTTGTATCGGTTTGTGATAAGATTAATAAAGGTTCAAAAGATTAAGATCAATTCAAATTTTTTAATAGTGATTTTTGTTATATAAAAAAAGGTTTTTTGATACTTCTATTAGTATATATATATCCAATTATTTTGATATTTCTCAAAATTTAAAGTTGTGTAGATTTCATACTGGCCCCGCTCATTCATTCAAATGTAAATATCATCATGAGAATATGATTGATGTATAAAGGATGTGCATAATAAAGAATCATTGCGAAAAGCTACCTATAACCTTCAAATATTATTTTTGAGCTTTTTTTTGTTTTTGCCGTCTTTTGTGACAAAAATCTATAACAATAAAAATGAAAAATCAAACAATTTATTGATTTCTTTTAACAATAAATAACTTAATCATTAAAATGTTTTATCATACTAATCATTTCAGTTTTTTCAATCAAATTTTAAATGCACCAACATTGCTATCATCATGTAGTCCAAATTGTCAAAGAAATCAAGTGTTTTTAAAAAATTTTTTTGATATATATTAAGCATTTAAAATCATTTATAAACAAAAATACATATCTATTTATATTTTTTAGCATTTTATATAGACCAGCGATTTCTTTTGTTTTCAATTTGCCCTAAATAATGGGTAATATTTTTAATTGATATTATAAAATTGAAGATTAGTAGAAATAAGCTATTACCTCAAAAGCATATACAGTATCAGATGCTTTTTTGCATAAAAAATTTTTCTTTGCTTATATCGAAATATTAGTTAAAATTTACACATGTATTTTTCAATGGGCATATAATTGATACTTCTTTTATGTAAAAATCACAATAATAGTAAAAACTGTCATATTTGTGAAAAGTCGCATTTTAAGTCGCAGAAACATGAAAGCATTGAAGAATATATGTTCAAAATAATATAATATTTTATTTTATATAAATATATTTAGTTGGTTCTGAAAAGAAGGAACTTTGTTAATATAACTTATACACTTTATTATTTCATTATTTGTAAATTTTAAAACTTATTAATTGACGTATAACGTTTTTTTTATAAAAAATGCTGCTCACTCTGATATTATTACTACTATTGTTATTATAAAAACTATTACTATGATTACTATTGTGATTTTTACTTCAAGATTATTATAAATCTACTATAATACATTCCGCTTTTTTTCTTTATACTTACTTTCTTTTTATAGATTTTTATTGGTATAAATTATTTCTATTATGGTTATAGATAACATAATATATAAACTTCAAATTTATATTAATAACCAATATAAAAAATCATAACAACAAAGCATATTTACAATTCATTTGATATTGTATTAAAAATATCATATAGCTTTTAACTAACATTGATTATTATAAATAGAATGTTTACATTTTGAAATCGATAAATCAAGTAATTAACAAAAAAAATAAAGAAGTAAAAAGGATTGTTGGCTAATAATCAACAGCAAGATTTTTTAAATAAAAATCAAACAGAAATCTTAGGCTAGTTTGGTTGAAAATATAAGAAATTATAAAACATACAAGAACAAAAAATATCGATTTCAACCCGCTTACTTTATACAACTTTTATTTTTTTCTATTTTGAAAATATACTAATAATACAGAGATTTACAAAAGAAATTATTTATATTTTACCAAAAACATCAATGAAATGCAGAAAAATATAGAATAATTATTGTTGTTTTTATATTAGAAAAAAATATTTTATACACATATTAAACTTCAAATTTTATTTTTATTGATAGACACTTTTTTTGTTTTTTACTTAGAAAAATTTTATTAAATAAAAAACAAAATCATATATCAGATTATTGCTGTATATAAACACGTAAATGAATACTAGTCGATTTTCTAAAAATTTTTAACCAGAACATGATGACAAAGTAGACTGGTCCTTTATTTTGCATGACTTCCCCTAAGTTTGTAAAAAGGAGATATAAAATTCTTTAATATAAATGCCTAAAAAGAAAATTATTGTATTTAGAAAACTCAACAGTGTAATACTTTTAAATAAAACAAAATAACATAAACATGTTACAAAAAACCAATATAATAGTAGAAATTCGCTTCTTTCATACATTTATACTAGGCTAACAGGATCAATCATTAAGTGCGGCATTGAATTGCTAACATTATTTTTTTAAAATTTTGTTCAGATCATAGAAATTAGATTCTAATGCTATTTCATAGCTTGTACTGTATTTTCAGAGAAAAATTTATCATTTTTTTGCCGAAAATTGCATATAATGATGTTTATTGTACAAATCATATGCTTTAATAAAAAAAACTATTAAAAACGGAATGTTTTTTAGATTAATAAAATTATTATATGATTTTTATCAATTTTGTATTGTGAATAATGTCGAAAGAAACATATAGAAAAAGTTCAATAATTTAGTTTTAGTATATTTGAATAAACGGAGAATGTGTAATTTTTGTAATTTAATATTTATTAATTTTTAAACAAAATTAAATAGTGAAAATATTAATAAAATGTATTTTAATACATACCAACATGTTTTAATTGAATTACTGCAATGAATATTCAATAACTCACCAAATATAGTGAAAATATCAAAAATATAAATTGTTACTCATAGGTAGTACAAAATATTTTAAAAGCGCAACAAAAAAATGTTTATATATTTTGCTTATTATTAGATTTTAAATACAAAGTTATTTTACGGTCAAAATATTTTTAAAATTCTATCTCTTTTGTACTGAACGAAAAAACAAAACACAAAGTTTCTTATATTCTAAACACTTTTATCATGATAGGAAATAGTCTTTCCCAATAAAGAATGTATTTTTATCTTATTAATGTCCTTTTATATCTTTATCGTTTTAAATGAAGAAAAAATGTTTTTTTGAAATTTTTTCCTTTTTATTGGTATGTTTTATCATACTAAAAGTTTGATCAATATTATGACCAATTTCGATCATATTGTGATATTTATAGTGTAATTTCGCTGATAAACAAAAATAGAAGGTTTTTGATTTTTTCGATCTTTTTTAATCAAAGAAAACATCAAAAAAAGCTTTTTTAAACAAAAGTACTAGGAAAATATGCAGTATTTTAATTCTAAATTAATCGGAAGAATAAAGACAGGGAAGATCTCAGGTCAACCCAGAACTTCCAAACAACATTTTTTTGTAAACGTATTTTTTTCAATAATAAACGTACTCAAATTTATTTACTCACGCTCAAGCTAGTACATATAAATTTATAATGTTAGTTAATTTTTAAAAAAAATAAGTCCTACGTTTGGTTCGAAACATATTAAAAAAAACGAGTATAATATTTTTATTTTTGATTGTGATACGTATTCGATCGATAGAAAGTATCTAAGTTTCATTTTTTACAAAAAACAATAAAAATAAGTTATATTATAATATTAATTTAATTATAAATTATATTTCTTTTAAGAAAGAAAAAAAGATATTTTATTTTAATGTAGAATTCTTAAATAGTAAAATTTTAAAAAATAGATTATCAATGCAAAAACAATACTATTTTATAGCTTTGAATTTTTTTTATCAAGAATTTTATGTTTTTTTTGTATTTTAGATGTTTGAATATAGTTCTTCAATTTAGTATATGTTGCCTTAAATTCATTAAAATACTTCAAACTAAAAAAACAACTGCTTGTTTCTGACTATACGTGTGGTTTTGAAAAAATACAAAATTCAATATAATATACTAATTATTTTTTTATGACAGTTGGAAGCTCAACTTCAGATGATTATTAATATTTCGAATCTTAATCCTCACCATCATTATTCAAATGCTAGGCTTTATATCGCCATCTGTCAATCGAATTGATTGATATCTAATACTTCCTAATAATGACATATAAAGCATATTATTTGAATTATTATAAAACAATAAATATTTTGAAACAATCACAATTCAAGAATTGACTATTCAATTAAAACATGTTATGACATATTAGACAAAATTCTGATAAATTATGCTTCAATCGAAATTTTTATTTTCAGTTATTTGTTTTTTATACCATATTACCAACAGCCACGATTACGCTGTTAATTATTAAAAAATTTTAATGCAACTTTATATTACCATATTTTTAAAATTCATAAATTAATATCTAACGTTTTCGACATGAGAATAAACAAAATTCTATTCACCATGACATTGATAAAAATAATAACGTATAATTTTAACAGATAATTTTAGAAATTGTTATAAGTTATACTTTCTAGTTTTAATTAAAAGATTTTTTTGAAGCAATCATTTTTATTTTGTTTATATTAATAGTAAATGCCTAGAAACATTGGAATGATAATTTTTAAAATAGTCTTGCATTTTTGAATCTTAATTCAAGAAATAAGAAATTTTGTAATTCATGAAATTACCGTTTTCCTGGAAAAAATTCTGAGATGAAACTCTAGTAAGAATTCATACTTTTCAAATATGTGGTGAATAAAGTATCAATTTGATCATTATAACAATATTAGTTTAAAAAATAAGCAATTAATAATAATTTGCGACTAATCATATGCATATAGATAAAAAAAACTGTTTTTTATTTGTAAAATTTACCTTATTTATTTTGATATATTTTATATATCATTTATCATTTTATCTTTACATATTATATGCTTTTTTTGAAAAAAGCCATGAAAAAAATTTTAAGATAACAACATCGGGAGCACAATGTGAGTAATTTATTCATTGATATAAAAAAAGCAATAAAAAGCACGTTTCAAAAAACTTTAAGCATCTTTTTATAAACATTCACGAAAATTTTTAACTCTACATTTAACGTACCGTTAAAAGGACGCCCCTTTGCATAGCGAATTTCAAGGAAAAAGGTGTTACCACTATTGTATGCAAAAAAAATTAATAAAAAAATTATTTATACACTAAATTCTACATTGTATTAAAAAGGCTGTTGTGGTTTATCAAACAAATAACAACATCATACAAATGACCATTTAATAAGACATAATCAGGCAATCACTTCCTAAAATCTAATAAAAACGATAATATATGCAAGCCATGGCTAGACTTCATTCATATTAGTAAAAAATCTATAGCTTGTTATTAGCGATGCATCATTGCATAGCATAATCGAAAATAATGCATCAATTACAAAATTTTTATAATTAAAAAAATACAACTAATACAATAGAGTATATAGCATAACGTGTAAATGTCCCAAATTTATATATTTACTATAAACATTTTACCATTGCAAAAAGGTTTTTTCGTAATCGTTTTTTATTTACTATTGAGGTGCACCTTGGTAACAAAAAATAGTTAAATAAAAGGTCATATATCAGTATGTTATTAACAACATGAATTTTTAACTAGTGGTATACACGTTGAACATAGTAATGTATGCGATCTTGCTCTAAGGCTGACGCGGAACCACTTTTGCTAATCATTTAAAATACTACCATGGTTTGACAAATCAGAAAATATTACAAAAAAGATGCTTCTTATTGAAAAAATCAAGAAATTCTTGTTGAATCAATTCGAAATATTTTATTTATGTAACAAGTTTACCAAAATATTTATTAGCAATTTGTTCTCGTAAAACACAATAAAATTATCCAATATTGAAATTTTCTTTCTCTAACCCTATTCTTATTATCTTTCTATGTGCGTTATATAAACATGCTTCATATTAAAATATGAAAAAATATCGCATCGAATCAATTGATGTTTATTGACCAATTTTGTCATATTGAGGATTGATTCAACAATAAATATCATTTGTTGCCTAAATATACATGAAATTTCTATTCATTTTATAAGAATTTACAAATTAAATTGTATATTTCAGATAAGTTTTACAAATGATCTTTATAATTCATTTTAAGATTCCATTATTAAAATGATATACGACTCAAAATGCCCTTAAATCTTATAGTACTCATCAGTAAATTTATGTGTCGTGTTTTTTTCATTGTTCTTAATGATTTTTGTATCATATAATTAATAATTCCTTATTTAATAGGCCAAGAATACTTTTTGATTTTTATTAACTTCATTTCTAACATTTTTTATTATTAATACAGCACTTATATGTGAAGAATAGTAAATTTGTTATACTTACTTATTCGTCATCATCTTATCCCTTGGAAAATCCGTATCAAATATGCATAAAAAAATAAATCCTTATTATAGAAAATAACCTCAAAAGTAGTTAAAAAAACAAGGACTTGATGCTTTTGAAAAATATTTACTTATATAAGAATATTATTATAATTTTAGAAGTATGAAAGCTTTTGTAAGTTTATGCTGTGAATCTCACGAGTGCTTTGTTTGAATAAAATAGAAAAATTTTTTATGATATAAAGATCATAAAAAAAATTATAATTTAGTTAAATAAACTTTTGGCACTTAAAGAGCCTCTTTCTGGTTTTATTTATCAATATAATTGCCATTCTATGATTCTTTTCACAATTTTTTTATAAATAAACTATAATATTATATGTAGAAAATTTTCTGTGAAAAATCTTTATTATGAAGTATTTACTACAACTTGATGATTTTTTAATATATTTGAAGCTTATTACACTAGTAGCTGCAAACAATTTTTATGTTTTTTAAAGGCAAAATTAATGTAATGTAGCCGAAAGAGTTTTTAGCTATTAAATTTGTAGGATTACATGAATTTCTCGAATAACATAGAATAAATATGAGTTAAAAAATAAAAATACAATCAAACTTCGTATTATTTTGTAATGTGTGCATTTTTAGGCTTGGTAAAAACGAATTTATAATATTCTACATTGCTTGCTAAATATTTATTTGCAAAAAATTGTAAAAATTAACATTTACCATATTTTTAAAAAGCATTTAAAAGCGATTTGCAATAATTATTTCGTTTTAATCTTTAAAAATCGTAAGAAGAACATAGTCCGGTATACTTTTCTACATTCGCTATATTTAGAAGTGATAAAACTCATAAAAAAAATCAATCTTTTATGAGAATTTACTTGGCTTATAAAATTATCTACACAATCAAAAGATGGCATTTTATTTATTTGCAAAACGAATAGATATTCAACTTGGTAATAGTTCTGCTATAAAGGCTATTCTTTCATTTATTTTACATAAAAATATAAACTAGAATAAAATTTATTTGTTATCATATATACTTCTTAGATTAAAGCATATTTAAAGCCTCTAATTGTATCAATATAATTAAAATGATTTTTAAAAAACTATTTTAAATCAGATGTATATATGCATTACAATTAGCTAAAGATTTTTTGATTTAAGCAATTCTTAAAATTAAAATATAAAAGATAAGATGCTTAAAAAAATTTTAAACATACAAAATAAGCATTAATAAGAAAAATGAAATCAAAGGCAGACTTTAACTATGTTTAGATTCATAAAAATCGTCATTTTGTATTTACAACAAAGTATAAAACAATGAAAACACGTTTGATGCATTCTAGGTTTTTTTACCTGCTAAAGCAAATGTAATAAATCAAACTATAAGAAAAATATATAGTTTGTGTTTTGTGATTTAACTATACTTATGATATTTTTTTGTTTTTGTTTAGTATTTTTATCTCTACAGTTCATAAATTTACCTTATTAAAAAACAATCATAAAAACCATCTTTTCATTTTTGTAATTGATTTTTGACATGCATTTTATTATACATTTCAACATATGAGTTTTTTAAAAATTATAAACATCAAATTAAATTAACAGGTGTAAGATTTAAATTTTAGGGGTTGTGGTATGAAGTCTTACCCGAATTTTTAATATAACATGAATGCAAACCTTAACCTTTGACATCTAAAACCTTTAGAAACCGTGTCTTGATCCAATAATTCAATTTGCTGGTTATTCTTCCACATTATTTCTTAGGGTCATAATTAAATTCTAATTTAAAGAAATTTTTATCTAGAAAAAACAAAGATCAAGACCTAAAAAATCTGAATAGTTTTCGTTTTACTAAAAGTTTGTACGATAAACGTCAAAAAAAATAAACACCGAATGAAAAACTTTTAATTTATTTACGAAAGTATTAAACTGTGTTTTTTTTGTTTAATCGTCTCAATAAACGATAAGAATAGTAATTCTTGTCTATTTTTGAATAGATACAAATTTAAAAAAGGAACATTTTATATGATTTTGAAAGTTTTTGTACAGTAATATTCAATACAAAAAGATGTTTTACTTTGTCTAGCACAATTTTTAAAAATTGGCTCGATATAGAAATAGTGATATTGCTAATTTTCTTTTTTTTCGAAAACAACGTGTTTTTTTTATTTTTTAATCTTTAACATTATTTGTTATTTTTTTTAATTTTTTATCTCACATTTGCAAATATATAAAATTTTTAATAGGATTTTGCGTGCATTTAAAAGCTTTTTAATCACTTTAATAACGAAATTTAAAAATTTATATATTAATAGTTTTCATGAAAAAAATATTAAACAAGTTTGTTAATGAAATATGACTTAATTGTTCTAAAAGGACTATTTTATAATAGTAAATAATTACTATACTCGTTAAATGTATACAAGTTAGATGATCGGGGCGGAAAATTAGCCACTCCGATCTTTTACTGTTTTTGGTTAAAAAACGTATGCATATTTTATTAAACCTATTTTATATGAACTAAAATTAATTTTAAACTTTTTTCGTTATTATCAGTGACAAATAAATTTATTATAAATAGACATCACGATTTTTTCTTGTTATATATTTAAATAGATTATAGGCAAAAATCAAGAAACATTACTTGAAAAAGCATAAAAATAATAATTTTTGGATGTTGATAATTTTTCCGTATGAATACGAACCAATCAAAATACTTCGTATTTATCAAGCAAGACATTGAAACTGATATATAAAAATTAGCTGATTTGATTCTTTTAGGTCAACTTATAATAATAGTTAAATTTCAATAGCCAGCTCTAATCATGAAAAATTTACTGAGTGAAAATTATATATAATTCGAAACGATGTCCTCTAGCTAAATTTAAATTTGATAGAAAAAATTTTATGTGGAATAAGATATCACAATTGAAGTATAATAATAAAAGAAATATGTTTTAAGTATTTCTTATAGTTTTTTTAAAACTATTTCAAGTTTTTAGGTATTAAGAACGAACTTTGTTAAGAATTATATAAAATTAGAATAAATAAAAAAGAAAAATAAAACGTTTACAAATAAGAAACATATGTGATTTTATCAGAAATATCAAGAATCACAAAAAAGCATTTCAAACAAGAAATAAGTGTGAAGAGAAGAAGAGCTATGTTATATAAAAGAAGTAGTTTAGGTGTAGATTGAAATACATATAACTAAAGCAGTAGTGGAAGTATATTTGTTTATGCTGATAAAAGACCATACAACCAACATAATATAAAATTCAACAAAGATTTTTTATATATTTCAGAATTTTATTTTCAACAAATGCTGTTCGTTCTTTACAAACATTATAATCTTAACAGAACTATCGAATAAAAAAAACAATCACCTATATTTTTTCCTTTTCAGTACAGAAAATACAGAACATTATATTCATGTAACGATATTTAGACAAACATTTTTTTATGAATCGCCAAAATTATAATCACAAATGATTTATATTTGTTAAAAAATAAATAAAAACATTCGAATATATTGAAGAAACCAAATTCTGAAATAAAGTTTATGCAGATTTTTTATTATTGCACGAAATATCCTTTTTTTATAAGATACTACTGTTTCATTACCATCATATTTTTCAAAGAGCTTTGAAATTCAAAAACTTTCTTTTTGCTAAAATCTTGCAGTATTAGCAATTCATATACAAAAACTACAGGACAAGAAATGTGAATATATTTTTTTCTACAAATTGCCACAATACAAATTTTTGAAACAAGACATATATTTAAAAGCTAGTAATTCATATGAGCATAAAAAATTTTACCACCTTCGTTTAAATGAAACAAAAATATATATAAAAGACATTTTTGTTATTCGATTTATTCATCGATTAAACTTTATTTTTTTGTTATAATCTTTGTTAGTGGTTTTCACGAAGAAAAGATAATATTATTTTTTTTCACGTGATAAATAGTTATTACGGTAATATGAAGTAGTCTATCTTAGATTTATCTTTTGATCAATTCAGAGATATATATTAACCGGAAAATGTGGAATTATTTTATTAAACCAAATTCTTGAAAAAAGTTTACTTTATTTCGTTTGCAACGAATTTTTTTCTCTCAAAGAGCCGTTTGCATGATGTGTTGAAATCTATTATTTAATTTAAATTGTTGTTAATTTCAGTTTAACTAACAAAAAAACTTTATTGCCATACATTACAGTTTAAAAAAGCATAAAATAATCGAAAAAACACATTTACTGTAAAATATTGTGCGAAGTAAAAATAGTAAAGCACGAATTATAAGGCAGACTGAATTCGAAATTGTAAATTTTTTTCACAATTTATGTAAGCTGAAGCGTAATAGTTATGAATATTTAATTTTGTTTCATTATTTAAGGATTTGTAATTTTTTATAGGAATAACAGATACATTAGGTAAACAGTAGTTTTTCATGAGCTTTTGATTGTTAATAGATTGCTAAATGCAAAAAATTAAAAGAGAAAATATTTATTAATACTTACATTTGATCATTAGATGAAACTTAAAAGAATATTAATATTGTTTTTCAATTGAAGTATTACCATATTGTGTGATAGAGTCGAAATTTTTTTAAGATATCAGCATATAGTCTTATAAAATAAAATCAACAGGATCTCATCTTGTTTTCGTTACAATTATAAAAGAACCAATAAATTATAAATAAAGATATATGTGTTGGATGTTACGGATTTATTTATTAATGTTTTCTTTTGATTTCGAACCATCAGTCCAAAATACAAATTCTTTAAATACTTTTTATCTCCTTAATTCGGAGATAAAATACTTCTATTTAAAATCATCTATTTTAAATAAATTACCAATAAAAATTTTACTGAAAACTTTTTTAGTAAATTAACTGTCAAAAAATTAATTCATTCTAAAAAATAGATAAAATTTTTAAATCGCAAAAATTAAATAGCTCCCCTATTTAATCTTAAGGAGTATTGTTAGATCAATACTCAACAATATGTTTTCTTAATTTCCAGGAAATTCAATTTGATCTATTATGTTATAAAAAGATGTTAAAAGTGTGTACACCATAAAAGAAGACCAGTAAGCAAAGATTTTGCATAATTGTGAACACAGATTGATATTAGTAGTATATGTACATCGAGGTAAAAAATTTTGTTTTGGTTTTTAAAAATATTTAAGCTCGTGACTATTCTGTATTAAGTTAAATATAGGTAAGGATGTTTGTGTTTAATTTACGTGTTAAAAAAAATTATTGCATCTCAAATCAAGGCAAAATTGCAAAATGTTTGTAATGAATAAAAACACTTAAGTAAAAACGTTATGTGGCACAAAAGAATCCAAAATTATTATTTTGTTTTTAACGATATTTTAAGTTAAAAACCATGTTTTTTTGTAAATAATTTTTGTTTCCCATACTATTTTAGTACCATGCTTTTAATAACATATCCCTATAATTGAGTATATAAAAAGTTAACTTTATAAAGGAATTTGTGTTTCATTCTAAGTTAAAAAATCAGAATTGGTTCATTTAGATGCGAATTTTAAGTGTTATACTTATGAAATTCCTAATTTTAGATTTCAAATATTTGATTATTACATTTATCAATGTTATAAATATTTATTTAATTATTTGATGCTATAAAAAAAATATCGGCAGGTTTGAGTAAAAAAATTCAACATTGAAATTATTCTATAGATTTTTTTAAAAAAATTTATCTATATAATAAAAAAGTTGGGCCATTAATAAAATTAAAAAAAAAATAGAATTGAAATTTAATCAAATATCAAAAAAAAAAACCTACAATGTCACAGAAAAAAAATCTTAAATTTAGTTCTTTATTATAAATACTTATAATATTGAAAAAAGGTTTTTCGTTATATCGACACTAAAAATGATGATTAAAAAACAAACATAGCGTGATTATAACTTAATTAGAATGTTGTTTTTTATTTTTTACCAATTTTACAAAATCAAGTTCATTCGAATCAGTTATCCGTAAAATTCGCGAACTTCTTTAAATAGAATAAAAAAATAGCAGTACAATATTTATAAAAAAATATCACAAGATTTCATTTTTTTGTTTAAAAATTCGAAAAATCAAAAAATTTTTGAATCTGTTATATTAGATTCTTATTCTATTTTCTACTAAGGAATTCTACGATATTATAGCGATTTGAAAACAAAATTCTCAATTTATCGTATTATTCAATGATGGATTCAGAAAAAAAAATGGTAGAAGTAATTTAAAAAATTAATTCTTTGTGAAAAACAATGTAAATATGCTATAAAAACCACTTAAATTCTATTCTTAACGATAAATAGTTTTTTAATAAACATTTTACGCGTTTTTATGCATAATCTATAATATTCCAAATAATTTATAAACCAATAATTAAGCTTAAAAATTGCCACCAGAATAGTTACATAACATATTCACCACATTTAATGTATACATCTTTGCAAATATCTACTATCTAGTGCAAACAAAATCAAGTCAGATAAAATAAAGTAAAAAAACAAAATATATAAAAGATAACATGTTTTTTGCTCAAAAATAAAAAAATTTGTCAGCTAGTATAGTGAACATATGCAAAACAACAAGAATAAAAAAACGTTTTTTTTCGAAAAAGGCTTTAATTTATTTCTATTCTCTTGTTGGTTGTCTACCAATTAGGATGTCGAATTCTGTTCTCATATTTATTATCTCATCTTCAAGGCTTTGAATTTTTCTAGAAAGTAAATAACAATTGTTATTCAATGTATTCATCTTTTGAATGTTTTCATCATATAGTTTTTGTTTTTCAATATTGCAATCGTTTGATAACGATGATTGTTCTGTTTTTATATCTTCCAATTTCGCTTTCAAGGCTTCTAAAGTTTTTTTATCATCTTGCAACACATTTTCTCGGTGGTATAGTTGGGAACCAAGATTATACACAATATTCTCGTCCGTACATTTTATTTGAATCATATAGATGATAGCGCTGGTACAAATTGAAAATATTGATGTTGAAAAATGCATAATAGCACAGCTTTTAACTGCTTAAATAAATGGTTTTTTCTCATTATTATGATGCACACATCATTTGAAATGACATATTGAACATTGATATAAGAATTATGTTCGAAAGAAGACATTTTTGAAAGCATGATATTTTATTGTCTGTTTTGAAGATGACAAAATATTAAGTCACAACAAGATGATATGTTTTAAAGAATGCCAATAAAAACACAGATTCTAAATTCAAGATAAAAAAGAACATGCTAATTAATGAAGTGTAAGTTGCAGATCTGTTTACTAATAAAGTAAGTATTTATAAAAAAATATATTTTATTTATTATTTATATAAAATAAGTATAAATAACACAGATTTCTTATGAGAAAAACTTTTTTTATGAAATATCAACAAATTTTAGAACTTTTTTCAAAAATATACAAAAAATCTAACTACGTAAACTTACAATTTTTGATTGATCTGTCATGAATAAAATATATAACAGTAATTATGGTGTCGTTATTTTCATGAAATTGAATTTTTATAAAGGAATCAAGATATAAAGGTTGAATCTTCGTTAGAAAAATAGCATATAAATTGAATTTAAAACTCCTAGACTCAACATAAATATATTAAATAAAATTCTTGTTTTTTCTTAAAAGATACCGATTAGATTCTTTTATATTATTTTCATATAATAAAAAGTTTCGAACATTCACTGTACAAATATTGATTTAAAAATTTTACATGTAGAACGTTTTTTTTATTTCATTAGATTTAGAATAGATCATTGGCAGCATATCGATTAGTTTTTTTTTTCTCTAAGCTTTTTAATGAACAAAAACGTATGTTTAAACAAAAAAATGTACATTTATAAGTTTCAAAATCGAGTCTTTGTATAAATTTATATTAAAAATTATCATTGAAAATTTAAAAAATTGAAAATGTTAAGATTTAAATATACAAATAATTACAACCTTAACATTAAAATACACGTATTATTTTTTAACAAACGATAAAACTTTTGATAAGGTTATACTCTTAAGGAAATTAATTTCATTAAATCAATTTTAAACGAAAAAGATATTATTTTTTTGCATGAATTATACTAAAAAAATAAGAGTTATATAGATTTAAGCAAATACATTCTAAATTGATATTAAAAAATTGACATATTTAGTAGCTAATGATTTACAAAATTCAAATAATATGTAGATTTCAAACTTGTTAATTTTATTTAGAATTTAAAATATATTTCTTGACATGCTTGAATTTATAATATTTGTTTTCATTATACTTATATGTTATAAAAACCAAAAATAAAATATAAACAAATATTTGGGATAATATACATCTAATTTGTTAGTTTTGCTCGTATATTAGTCAAATCAACATTAATATGATGAATGTCATGATCAATATATTGCAAAATGAAAAATTTTATTTATTTAATATTCTATTCTATGCTGTGCCAAAAATTTGATAATAATTATTATTCTTTCAGCGATATTTCATGTATTTATTAACTACAGTTGTTCTTCATAGTAGTATGCTTGATTAAAAATTTAAAATATATCAATATTGTAATTTAAGTATATATAACTAAAGACTATAAATAAATATTACGCCACACTAAATAGCTTCTCAAAATCCGAATTTGTATTTTAAAATTGCTTTGTTAAAATATTTTTTTCTTTTGAAGCTATTATGTTTGTGAATCATGAAAAATTTAATTTGAAATGATTGATATATTTTAATTTTTTTACAGAAAAAGTGTTACTTCTTGATTTTTTTTTTAAACATATTGATATTTTCGTTTGAATTTCTCAAGAGAAAAATCTTACTTGAATGTCACAAATTATAAACTTAGAATAATTTTTTCTAATTTATCTGTATAATATTATTTTAAAATATTCAATTAAGAATAAATGCAAATTTTAACTATTTTACAAAATAAACACAGATATTATAAAATTATTGGTGTGATTGCTTTCTTATTAGGCAGGAATAATAAATAGATAAAAAAAAGATATCAAATCAAATTCTAATTATATATGCAATTGTCAATAAATATTCTATAATTAAAAAACAATTATAATTGGTGCTAGAAATTTATCTGTCAAAAAAATTGAAAAAATTTGTAATCTGAATAAATAAATTTTTAGATCATTCATGATGTGTACTAACAAAAAAAATATTAAGAATAATCAAAATATATCACTGAATGATTTCAACATTGATATCACTATTTTAACACATAGAATATTCTTTTCTCGACGTAAAAACGCTTTCAGATTTATTTCGTAACTATTTCCGATCATTTCTACAAAAAAAAATGGGATACATACTGACATGTTGTTTAGATGCTAAAAAACTTAACCGAAAGAAATAGAAGTAAAATGTAAACAAACTAAAAAAATATATAAAATCTGCGCATTGTAATATATATATACATATTTAAATGTAAAAAATCATGTTTTTTTCATAAATATATTGTTTATATTTTCGGCAACATAAATGTATTGCGTATTATTAATTATGCTTAAACGGTGAAAATTTAGATTGACGAAAAATTTTTGTACATCAAATATATCACAATCGATTTTAAATAATCAAGCATTTTTAATATTCTCCATTGATATATTTGATCGTTACAAAATATTTGTTTCGTTGTCAATATATAATTTTAAAACTTACGAATTTTTTATGCTAATAAATAATACACATAAATTCTTAGGGAAATATATAGACTTATTGTTCTATTTATTGTTATGTACGATTATAATGGATAAATATTAAGTAATTAAAAGCTAATTTCTATGTTTGTGTTTTCTTGTCAAATTAAATCAAAACCTACTATAAAAAATTGTGTAATTCGAATTTGAGGCTTTATATTTGCAAGGAAATGTTTAAAGTATTAAATAAAAACAATATACATCAATTGTATTAGAATTAAAAAAAACAAGTACAATGAAAATAGATATATCATTATTAAAAATCGTTTGATTTTTCTTATTTTTAACATTTTTATAAAAATAGTCTAATGAAAAAAGAAGTATGATTTTAATAAAATTCTGTAGCATGAGCAAAATATATAAATTGAGTACACTAAAAATTATTCCTCGAACTAAATTCAATCTGATTAACAATAAAGTTATTGAAAATTATCAAGATCGTTTTTTTTGCCGTAATATAGCATCGTTTGACTTTTTTTAATGGTTGTAAAAATGTTATCATTTTTAATGATTATATTTTATCGCAATTCTGTTACTTTAATATCTACAAAATTCTCAAACATAAAGTTTAATATGATTGATACTAATTTTGAATATTCTACATTTTGGAAAAATTTTATTCTCAAAAAAAGTAACTTTAAATAAAGCAAATGTAAAAGATATTTCAATGACAACATGAAAAAATTTTATTGTGAAATTTGTTATTATATATAAATACTAATCTCGCATGTTTTTCTTTATGTGAATAGATGCTTACTTTCACAATCTTCTTGTCGTTCCGTTTTTATTTCAAGAAAAAAAAGAAACATCTTCCCTATATATGATGTTTTGAAAAAGAGAAACAGTCGAGAAAAATGCTATAACGTCAACTTTATAGAATAAAAAAGGTTACACTACGTTTAAGTATTAATTAAACGTTTTTACATAAATTTCGTCTATTATTTATCTAAACATATCGTATTGTCTCACTGTGGTTCTAACAATATTCTATTGCATAATATTTAGGAATTTGTCTTAATAAAAAATATATTTGATGATATAATTCCAGTTCTTACCTAACAATTTTGTTTTATATATAATTTTTTAAAGTATTAATTTATAAAAAAAGTAGTGTACTTATAAATTGAAACAGAAAAATACGATGGAACTCTAACCATTAGACGCAACCTCTGACAGCAAACAGTAAACCAAAGACTTATGAAAATGGCAAAAAAAAAATTTTTTTGTTTTGAAACTTGTGAAAAATATGCCAATAAACACTTATCTAAATATTTCAAATGTAATTTATGTAGGTTTATCTCCAAAAACAGGTGTAAGATCCTCCGTGATGAGGAAATGAATGTTATCAACAAAAATTATCTCAAAACAACAACAAGGACAAAAAAAGAGGAAGAAAGGAAAATAAAACCACAAACTAAATTAAAATACAACATTAAATAAAAAACCATCAAATTTTACATCTTCTAATTAAAACTGAAATTAAAGAACATTATTATTATTTCTATTCTTAATTAATTATTTTGCCTTAATTTTCCACTTTTTTTAAGTACCATCTAACGGTCGGAAATAGGTTCATCGCCCAAGATCAACCTCGACAATCTGATTAGATCGTTTTTTCCGCTAAAATTTTCCAGTGTGATTTCAACATTATCATATTGAGTGTGATTTGCTATTTATTGTTGCTATTAAAAAAAATAAAGACAATAATCACTTGCATATAAATACTATTCGCAAATATTATGAAAATATTTTCTTTTTTATATGATAAAAATCATCAGCAAATTATATTTGTCTATTTCTATAATAATTTGTTTTTAATATATTATTCATAGATGCATTCACAAATCAGAATTTTAAAATTAATATAAGAATCAATTCTTTCTATTTTAAAAGCATAATTAGTCTATCAAGCATCCTAAATATAACGTGAACAACATTAACAAAGGTACTGTTAAATGAGGAAAAAATGTCTCATTCTATATTTTTTTAGACGTATATTTAAATTAAAAGATTAAATTTATGTCAATATTGGTGTTTAAATTTCTTATATTTGTATATTGTAAAGATAGTACAATTCTGTGGTTTAAAGCAAAAAAAGTAGTATCGCATTGAGATTCAATAATGAAACATAACTTGCAGAAAAAACAGAAGATAGTTTAGTTTAAGAATATTTCTTCTACTTAAAATAGTTAATATCCAATATATCTTTCAACATTTTGTTGTAAATAAATATACGTTAATACAAATTGAAAAAATTAAAAAAAAATATCTAAAAAGAATTAAAATTGCATTAAAATCTATTAGAAAGTATTTAAAACACAAAGAGAAATTTTTCCACTGCTTTAAACAAAAAATAAAACTAAAATATCTTAAACTGAAAACATAAAACCGACACTATACTGAAAATAACAGTCAAAAAAAAGTTAAGAATCAATACATATAAAAATCACAAATTTATAAATGTGATGAACTATCACGTTGATTTAAAACAATATTAAATTGTTATATTCGCGAAAAATATATTAAAAAACTAAAAAACCAAAAAGCTACAAAAAGGTATATTGTATTATATTGCAAAGTAATTACGAACATATGGTGATTTGTTTTGCTTAATTTAGTAAATTTAAATGTTTGTTGGATGGAAAGGTATTAGATAAATAAGAAAGTAGATTATGTTGCTTTGAGTTTCGCATGATTTTAATAAATAAAGACTTTAAATAGTTTTAAAGTCGAGTTTTAAACCAATCAACATTTTGATCATTTTCATAAAATGTCCAACTTCATCTTTTACTAAATTTGACATTCAACCAAAAATATTTTATCATTTATTTTATTTGTTTAATTCGCCAATATCAAACAAATAAAAATTTTAAAGGATAAATGTCACAACATTTGGCATAATAAAAATGTGATAGCTATAAATCAATAAGTTTTTGGATTTCTAAATAAACGATAAACAACATGTTCTACATATTTTCAGAAAACGCAAATTTTTTCTTAATAATTTACTTTTACTTTCATAAAACGCCTTTTTTTTATTGGTCTTACTGATAAAGTCTTGAAATTGATAAAATAGAAACAAATTTTTTAAATTTTTTAAAAAATATGATTTTACAGTTTTATATCTAAAAAACTGAGTAAATTTTAAAAAATAGAAGCATGGGAAACAAAAATAATAACACTTTGTGTTTTTAAAAAATTGTAGCAAATACTCAAAAATGTTCTAAATAATGTGTTTAATAATCTAATGCTTTATATTTTATTTATGCTATTTAATTCTAAAAGAATATAAAATAAACAATTTCTAAGCTACTTCGCTTCACATAATACTCAAAGTAAATTTTTCATATGTAAAAATCATAATTTAATCATTAAAATTTGAAAAAAAATTTTTATACTGATATGAGAATCGCGCAAAAAGTAAGTTAAGTATAAAATCGTTATACAAGTAAGGGTTTTTTAAAATAATGAATTTAATTACTGAATGTATAATGGAATAAATTAGGTAGATATTTCGCCACGATTTCACATACACAATTATATATATGCATATAATGAAAAAACCAATTTTTTTGGCTTGGATATTTAAATTGCTATATTTAATGAATGTTTCAAACCAATTGAACAAGAATAAATTTTTTTCCTTAAAGTTGAATAACGTGAAAAAAAGAAATATTAATACAAAAAATTCTAAAAGAGGTATGTGGACTATTTCAAAATTATTATATGGTCAAGAAGGTTAAAGATCATATAGGTTGAAAAATATATTTTATTGAGAACTGCAGGCGTTATAAATCGCAACAAGGATTTGTTTTTATAACATACGAAGTTTTTATTATGGTTCTTCATTCATCTTTGTTATACTCGCATTTTTTACGAAAATTTTCTACGTAAGGGACAAACATCCATTATTTTTAGATCATTTTTTTCGTGCCATGAACGCAAAAGATTTTTTCAAATGCTTGTTTGTGCAACTGATGATTTTGAATCTTGTGATATTCAGTCTAGATATGTATTTATTTACGCATATCAGAATACATTTAAATTAGTTCTAAAATTTCCTATAGGTTATAAATCACTAATGATCATAATTATCATTTAAATAGATGTAAAAATTTAGCACACAATTATAATTTTTTAATATCATAATATGTTCCAAAAATATACATAAAAATTTAAAATTAGCATTTTCAAGACAACTTAAACTGATCATCCTAATGCTGAAATTTTGCTTGATATTCATCTTTAAACACACCAAAGTAACTTTATTCATATTTAATGTTATATTAATCTAAAAAACATCCGATCACAGATTTTCTCATAAGCAAAAAAAATGCTCTATATATTTCGCACTTGAAAAATATTATATTTGAAATAAATTAATTAAGTATTTGTTTAATTATTTTTTTACAAGAGTTTATTTTCAAAGAATTCAAATGATCACACAAAACAGCTATTAGATACAATAAACTATGCTTTCTTAATTTTTAAGTTTTCTTCAATAAATTCAAAATTTAAACATTAAAATAAAAATATGATTCAAAAAGGTAAACATTTTTTATTGTTGCGCTTTATCCTAAAAAATTATATTTATTAAGTTATTTTTTATTCTCTCTATTAAATATATGTTTTTGTACCATAATATTGCTAAAAAAAGATAGTAAATTCTAGCTTATGATCTTTAATGGTTTTTAATTTATTTCATACAATTATAGTATGTATTTTCGCAAAAAATTTCAATATAACTCTTTAGAAACTTTATAACTTTTTTTATTCAAAGTTTTCTTATATAGAACACATCATAAATCGTTTCTCTTAAACACACACACTTTATTATAAATAGAGGTTATAAAAACGATTTGAAAAGAAAAGTTATAATCTAAAAGAATATTAAATATCCAAAAATGAGGAAGTATAGAAGACGAAAAATTAGATGAAAAGACGGAAGTTAGGTTAGCAGCCGTTAGCCATACTTGAGCATTATCAACTTTTTCTACAGAGAAGTATTAACAACAGAATACAACAAATGATATATTAAAAACACTATAAAATATCAATTTTGAAATGCCGCGGTTTTATATACACAAAAACAGCATTTTTTTAATGTTGTAAGTTTCTGATGGAAAAAAAGTTGCACAATTATATATTAATTGGTTTAAAAAAATTCTCTTTGCAAAAAACTGTACTTGTATTCGTTGGACGACTTCGGTCTACTTTGCGGTCTATTTGATTTATCGCCACCTGATGAATTGATATTTAATATAAAGACATTTCTAAATAATGTTTATTTAAAAAAGCTCTAATGGCTTTTTAGTGATTAAAATGCACCAATTAATAGATCAAAAACAACAATGCATTAATTTTTATTTGTTGTCGATTATCACGACTCATACAACAATCCTTAACAAAATTAATCAATTTATATCAAAAAATTGATCAAAATTAAAAACCTTCAAAAAATCAAAATGACAAAAAACATCAAATTTCAAATATTAAAAATTAAAACATAATCAATAAAAATATTTTTGATATCCTATTTTTTGCACTTTCATTACAACAATATCATACAAAAAATACTATATAATGTTTCTATAATTTATTTCATATTATTATGCAGTAAAAATTTTATACACATTAGGTAATTCCTTTTATTAATTATAATAACAGATGTCAAGAAGTTTTAAATGAATACATATATACAATCTATAATTTTTGCAATATTTCACTTTATTATAGTAATTTTTGTCAATCCAAAAAATAACCGTGGCATTTTCACATGTTTCTATTCACGTTTTCTAGTTTTTAAAGTGTTTTTCAATGTTAGTTTTTTAAAAGAATATTTTAATTCAATCAGAATGAAAACTTTTATTTTTTGTTATTTTTGTGAAAAAATTTTCATCTTTGTTTGTATGTGGCCATATTACTATAGAAGTATATGTGAAATATGTAAAAAAGAATTAGAAAAACTATTTTCAACATCCTCATAATGATTGTGCAAGTTTTTTATACTTTTTTTGCAATTATATATCTTTTTCATATTTTAAACCTAAATCTATCTCTAGAGCCAACGTACATACAAAGTTGACAAAATTTCTATAATAATTACAATATTTTTGTTGATTTATATTTGCGAATAGTATAAAAAGATAAAGTTTTTATATTTTAAATATCAATAACATATAAAAAAGACACTTAAATAATATTTTTTACAATCATTAGTATTCTTTTATTTTTATAATATTGAAAGACACGAAAATGAATTTAGTATAAATCGGAAATCAGCAAAAAGTTATTAATTTCTGTAAAAACATTCCTAAAAACTTTGTTTTCATTGTAAATAAAAAATATGAACTGGTTTTTTGTATTTATATTCTATTTAATTATCGTTGATTATTTAAATATGTCCTTATTTTATTTTATAAAGTTATGTTTACTTTAAAATATTCGGATGTAAAATTATAAAAAAATGAACAATCTAAGTACAAATACATATTTAAATTACTACATTTTTAATTCAATTAATGCTTCTAATGATGAAAACTTAATGCGATTTTATTATATTATATTTATTTTACAAGACTTTTGTATATTAATGAAATTAAAAAACAGAGAACTAAAAAAAACAAAATGGCATATTTTTTTGGGATACTTTATATACAAATTGTGAAAAAATTCACATTTTAGTAAACCATTATATGAGTCTTTATGAAAAGTTTAAATATTCTATTTTATTTCTAAAATGTTGTGAACTTCTATATTTTGTAAATATGCTTTGTTTTCACCTATTTTAACATTTAATTTCTTTAGATATCAAAAATATTTTCTGTGTTGCGAAAAAATATAATTAATGGATTTTTTGATGCAAAAACATATTCAAGAATCCAAATTTTTTTGTTTCGTATTATACTTGCATGAAAACTTTTGATTACTGAAAAAAGAAAATTGCATCAAAGTAGATTGTTTCTGTATTTAGCAAAAATAATATGAAGAGAAATATATAAATGCAATGAGAAAAATTAAAAAATTTAATATATTTTATAGGTGAAGCTTTTTAAGTAGGTCTTAAAAAAAGCAGCAAAAACCAAAACATTATTATTATATACATGCCTGAATAAAATTTGCATGAAGAAAACGTTCCGAGGCGTTTGATAGTTTGTTATGTGTATTAAAAATATACTTGCGAAATTTAACCGCCCATACTAAACTGGAGTGAAAGAATATTCATAGGTTAATTGATTTTGACCACTCTTAATGTGATAATTTGCACAAAATATATCTAATTTTGTTTGCTGCAACAATATGAATGTCAATTTACAATAAACAATATATAAAACGTAAAATGCAATAACATGCTATAGAAATGTATTTAAAAATACAATTTCGAATAATTTTACGTTTTTAAATTGCCCTTCTTTGATTTTAGTGCATTGAGCTCTTTTTATGGTAAATAACCTTGTTTAAAAGTCTATTATAAATGATTGGTCTTTTCGTATCTTGAAACGCTTGAAATACTTATTTTTTGGGGCATTTGACGTTTTCTGTTTTGATTGGTTTTTTTTGATTTTGATCATTAATTTGATTCAAATTTTTGACATTAATATTGATAAGATTGATTCTTTTTGCTGTTTTCTATTTTTTTCATTTTGATAGCTCTATGATTGGCGATTTAAAATCACTAAAAAATTAAAAAGTTTGTTTAATAAATATAAATATTCACCGAATTTTAATGTCATTTCACGATTCTAAAAATATTTCTACTTTAAGAGAGTCGGCTAAGCCGAGAGGCAGACCCTGAACATCCAATAGAATTAAACATGACTTTTAGAGAAAATATTTTTTAGATAAAATTAAAAATTTTTATTTTTACACATTTAAATAGTATTTTTTAATTAAAAAATAACAAAAGGTGAATCATTTCATTAGAAAAGTAAATTTTTGGATAAAAAATGAAAAATACAAAGTTTTTATATGGTGAAATCCTGTTTTTATTTGTGTTTTATATAGGCGAATCTAGGATAAATAAAAACTTGAGGTACATTTTTTCATCGCTAAAGATATAAATCATAAAAAACAACACTTATGCAAATAAACGAGAAAATATTTACTTCAGGAATCGTAATATGCAATATTGTCAAGTTTTTTATATTTAAATGTAAATATAATAACTTTTATAATGCGGATGAATACATATTTAAAAAATTTGAATGAAGTTAATAGTTAAAAAGGTTACGCTGATGTAGATGAAATACAACCTTTTATTATAGAAGTAAGCAGACTTTTTAAACGTTCGAAAAAATACTGTTTTTGTTTATAAATTTTTCTAGTGCCGAGGAAAGCTTTCACACATATAAATTTTTGCAATCAATGCTAATTTTTTTAAATGAAAAAAGCAGGTTAGTTATAATAAAAGATTGAAGCGGCAAACTCATAGATAATCAAAATAGAGATGCAAAAATATTTTAATGTAATTATTGCTATTTGATTACAAGCTTCTTTCGATGATTTTAAAATTAGACATGCGTCTCTGAAAATACAATTGAGCACATGATTTAATAAATAGTACGAATATATATCTTTTTCCAAAGATATTATGAAACAGATGCTTCTATTGCTTAATTTTTTTTAAAAAATATTCAAGATATTTAATATGAGAAAAATTTGCAATATTAATATTTATTCATTATAAAAGCCATTGATATTCTATGCTTTTAAATTGTGAAGATCCTATATCAAAATGTTTGATTCAAAAATATTATTATTACCTTTCTAATATTCTGTATAACATAATCATAATTGTTTTAATGCGATAAATTTATAAAATCATATAAAAATAATCTTAGAGTTTGTTTTTTTGATAAAACGTTTTCAATTATTCCATATTTGAATTTATATTTCTTTGTTGTAATTTAATTACTACTATATTAAAAAAGGCAGCTAAAGCGGTTAATTAAATTTTTTGAATATTAAATCATGAACGTAAATCATTCTTATTGTTAAAATGAAATTTGTATTGCTTAGTTTTATTTGTACGATTTAGTTTGGTTTTGAATTTTTAAACGTAATTCAAATTTACCAATGTCTTTTTATATATAAAGATGATAAAACTACTTCTGAATATAAGAGTTATATTTGCAAAAACATGAAAATTTGCATCTATATATTCTTCAACATAGAAATTGAACTGAAAATTTATTTTCTTTTTTTTCAGGAAGATAGATATTGAATTATTTATCTAATTGACATCATCAGTAATCGTATAAAAGAAATGACAATCATAAACTATATAAACTAAGCAAATTTTAAGATGAATTGTGGTTAATCTGTTATTTTTTTTATGTTTTCTAACTGTTTTTAAGTCTGGTAATATATTTTCAGATTCGGATAGCTCTGTAAGCGATTCTTATAGAAATATACGACTTCACAACAGAAGAGCAAGAGAATCTCATAAAATATTGCACAAAGCAAAAAATAAAGATATTTATAAACTTGATATAGAAGCTGAAGTGGCAAAAGAAGCTATGGAAAAACCACATGAATTTATAAAAATTGTAAAAAAGCAAAGAATCGAAGAATCACAAAAAAGTGCAAAAGATTTCAAAAGCTTACAAAATATTTCCAAAAAAGAAAAAGCTATTAAATTTAACAACTTCGAGCTTCTAAGCAATTTTGAAAAGGAAGCACAGTGCAGAAAAAATATGAATTTAAGAAAGGTAGCAACAGAAGGGTCAGGAGCAAAAATATTTTCTGAGCTAAATTCGGGAAAAGAAAATCCAGATTTGACTGTATCAAAAAATACAGATCGATTGAAAAAATTACAATTTGAAGAAGAGGCAATAACTGCTAATAAAGAAGAAGAAAACAATCATGCTGTTTGTTTTTTTATTGCGGAACCAGCACATACAGTTGGAAGAAAAAATAGTGAATCAAATATAAGGAAAATCAAAAAATACAAATCGGACGAAAACATAAATTTATATAAACCTCTACTTGTAGTAAAAACAGTGCGGGAATCATCCTCGTCTTCTTCGCTTGATAATGACTCATCAGAGTCATCAGTACACAAAATCCTGCGAGTTTCTACCTCTTCGGATTCTGATTTTTAAGACCTGATTTTATAGTGTCAAAAATAAAAATGTATTATAGTATGAATTTGAGATTTAAAAAAAAATTTTACTCATTGTTTTAAATTTGTACAAAACAAGAAGTTTATAATCTATTCTAATCCTCAGATTGTTTTTCTTCTACGATTAAAACAAAAAAGTAAATAAACGTTAGAATTTTCATGTTAAAATAATGATTATACTATATTTATGCTTTTAAAGATAATTAAAAGGTTGCTGTTGAATTGTCATTGTTGTTCAATTAGAAAAAAAATGTAATGACTTGTTACTTCCACAGTTTGTTTTGGTTTTTTCTAAAACATAAACAAACTTCTTTGTGTTTACTTTTGAATTTTAGATTTACTTTACTGTGTTTTTTAAATTTATACTAAAAACGTTTTTTTATTGTCGACTATTTTTGAGAACTCTACTATGGTTGTGTTTATTTAAAGAATGTAAAAATAAAAAGAAAAATATCTATTGATTTTACAGATTATGATTTTCCACAACACCATTATAATCGAGAAAGAATAGGTAAAGAGAAAAGGTTGGTAATTATAAGATCTATTGATTTTATTGTTGTTTTTGATATTTTCTTTAGCTAACTTATCGGAATTATAATGTTGGATAAAACTACTCTTGCGGTTAAGGTCTTTCATCTGTTGCGCTTCTTAAAATCTCTGATTATGTACATTTAAATAGCGCTATTTTTTCTAAAAGGGTAGCTTAAGGTGTAAAATAAAAGAAAGTTTTGTGTTGTTTTCTTGTAGATTTTAATATCTTATTTTACAATACATATATGTCAGCATCACAAACACTTTTTTTATTGGCAATAATTTTTTATAGAATATTTTTAAATAAAAATTGTTTTAAAACAATATTATAGTGCACATACATATCATTATAAATTGTCTTGAAATTTTTAGATTATAGTGTAATAACCACTTCATAAAAAAACAAGTAGACACAATAAATATTTGTAATAGATAGAATAAAGAACTTTGCGTCAAAAAATTTTGGGAAACATTTTTTTCATTAATAAAAACAAATATTATTAAATAAAAATATTACGATATTTTATTTTTTTATCATTTTAGGTTCTCACTTTAGTTTTATATTAATATGGTAATTATTTTCAATCATTAAAATTTCAATATTAAAGATGTAAAGGTATTTAATATAGAGATAATAATCATAATTGCAAAACATTTTGCTTTTTAGTTTTTTTTGTATTGCGAGATTTATTAAACGTTGTTAAAATACTAGTAAAAAGACTAAAATGTTATAATATTGTTATGTTATTTTATGCAAACTAATGCGAAAACTGTGGAAAAAATTGTTTTTATAGTTTATTAGTTGAAAAAATTGAATTTTTATTGGTGTTTTGCGCTGTTATTATATTTATTATACCTATAAAACTAAATTTAATTATATTTTTTAGCATTTGTTTTTAATAAAGTGCAACAATAGAGTCAGAAAAATTGTCTGAGATTACTCTAGCATCATACCTAAAGTCATTTTAAAAATAAAACGAAATAAGGTGTATAAGAATAACAGGATTAAAGTGAGCAAAGACATAACTACTTCGATTTAGTTGCGGTGACATAGTTATTTCATTTATATACTGCTTTTTATAAAAAAAACACATAAATCAATTTTTGTTCTATATTTTCAACGAATTTTTTTTCTTTTTATACATATGCTACCAATAGAAATTTAAAAAAAATCAAGAAATTGCAAATAATATATTTTAAATGTGTTTGAACTTTATAGCTACTTAAAAATATATATTTCAAACACTAAATAAAATATTTTATATTTTTTATGGTTTTATAAGATATACTTGTTACAACTTTTTTCCTATATCTTCCTCATGATTTACTGATTTGTAAATTGAATTACCATTTTCTTATCAAATTCAGTCAATAACATCAATTTGATCATGTTAATTTATGGATATTTATAATACATAATTAAAATAAATATTTATTACACTATTGCCAAATATAGATTTGGTTTCCCCCTCACTGTTAAAGTTTTTGCCGTAGAAAGAATTAGTTCTTATCAAAATAAACACAACTTCTAACACTTATCAAGATTTTTTGTATCATATATGAAAGGTTTTGCCATAAAAATCTATTTGGAAAGTAAATTTCTCAATATCTGTCATTTTTAGAGTTTAAAAAATTTCATTGCATCATAATATTTTAAAAAAAGTGTTTAGTAAACAATAATTGAAAAAACTTATCAATTTTTTAAGAGAAACATTTTTTATATAAAAATAATGGTTTTTTTCTTCTTTTTATAAATATTTAAATTAAATTATGACACATCGAAAGGGAAATGCCAAAATGGTAAAAAAAAATTACACATGCTTCTTAATCAATTTATATTTTCAATTAAAAGATATAAATTTATAATATAATCTTTCCGAAAGAAATTCTGAATCATGCAAAGATTTCGCCAGCCACAAAGCAAGTATAAAATGTTTAAATGCATTGAAAGGTAGATTTTTTTGCAATCTTTGAAAGTAAAGGAAATTTTTCTTGTTGTGTTGAATATTTCTGTGATTATTCTTATAACACACTGAAACAGAGAGATCCTAAAAGTACTTTTTTATACTTTTGAATAAAAAAGCAAAAAATGAAATTTCAAATTGTATAGAATATTTCGAATAATTTTGAATTTATATGGGATTAATTTTTTTTATAAATCATTATGTTTTTTTTGAAAATTTTTCTCCTATTCAGTAATATAATCAAAGAATCATTTTTTGATCGGTTGACACATCTTAGTAATTATATACTGATGAAATTTGTTACCATAACTTAAATACAGATTTTACTTAGTAAAGAAATTTAAATAAAAAAAAATTGAGCATCTAGCTAACTTAAAATAAACGATTGGTTGGTTATGTTGATCTAGTATCTAAACAATACCTTTCTAAATGGTGGCTTTTATGTATCCAAGGTAATTAAAAAATCACATTTAGTATTATTTAAAGTACTTTTCGGTTATGAATTTTCATGTAATTAGTTTTTTGAACAAACTTTTAATCTGAAAAATTGATATTTGTTCATTAGATCGAAAAACTAAATGTTTTTATGGTTATTGATTTTTGCTCTGTATTGATTAAAGATATGGTTAGTTTTAAAAAATAGCGAAAGCGCTTTAATAGCTTCATAATAATACAATCACTGATTTTTGATGTCTTTTCCTAAAATAAATCATATTTATATTTCGGGAAAGTCTGGTAAGCCGAGAAGCAGATCCCGATCATCCAACCTTATTAATATTTTTAATATTATAAATATAATAAAAGTATTTTAGATATTTTATGAAATAAAATTTATAAAAATGAAAAAAAATCAATACAAAAATAAATATTAATTAAAGTTAATACATATTAATAAATTTACTTGTAATTTACTTATGATAAATTTAGCAATCTATCAAATAAAAAAATAAATGTAAAAAATGTAGAAATATGTTTTATTTTAAGAGTAATAAAAACAAAATTGTGAATAAATATTCGTATTGAGGATTTAAAAAGGTTTAATTTTTTGTTCAATCACGATATTCATATCCATATTATAGTGAAGATCATCATTATAAGAAAAATTCTTTTGTACGACATTATATTCTATAAATATTAATGGAAGAGTTACTAATCCCCAAAATGTTTTGTGAATATAACAAGAATTTTCAAAAAAAGTTTAAAAAAACATAAAAGATAATTTTGACTATAGTTCTTTTATTTTGTAAACTATTTTAACCATGTTTTTTTGCAAAGAGTATTACAAATGTTGTTACTGACTCCTATGCATATAAGAATGATATTGAATTATTTAATACCAGGCTTTTATTATTACCATGGTGGATAACATTTCCGTGTTTTGTAAAAAATACCAATATAAATTTTTATTTGTGAGTTTTTTATTTACAATTTATGTTTAAAAATACTTTACGCTCTTACAGTAAATAGATTTTGCCGACAACCGGTACAAAGAATGCCAAAAAAACGGATAAAATAACTTCTGTTTAAAACAGTTTTTGAACCAAAATAAAGTTTTTACACCATGCACACTTTCATTGCAGCTTTACTCTTGATGATAGATACTTCTCTATGAATTTAAATGATTAATTCATTTCTTGCTTCATCACACAAAAAACTAAATTTGAAAAGCGAACAAATTTACAATTACTTGTTATATATATAAATTTTCAGTCGCATCATATAAACTTGCATAGATAAAAGAGTAAAATTGATGTTTTTTGACATATTATAAATTTTCTTAATTCGATAAAAGTTTTTTACATTATATCAATAATTATGACTAATATTAATAGATATAAATGTATTATTTAATTATATCTTTATTTTATGCTGAAAAAATTTTAATATGCACAAACAAAACGATCTTTTTTATCCGAGGCTTAAAAATATTTGTATGGTTTAAAAAGAGCAAACACCATACGTTCTTATGTTACTTATTCAACAAAAAAAAATCTATAAATTGTGTGCTGATTTAGAAATTTTTAAGCAATAACATTTTTTTCAATATTTAAAGTAAAAAATGTCTGTAAAAACTATATTTCTTTTGTTTTTGATTATAAAAATATGCTTTTTTGCTACTGCAATAAATAAATGCGTAAAATTTTCCTGACTGAAACACATTTTTGCATCAAATACGCCAATTACAATGGTTAGATGACCTCGATCGACCTCGCGGTCTTGCCGATTTATCGCTAACTGATAAATTGATATTAAATATATAAAAGTCATTTCTCGATAATGTTTATTTAAGAAATCTTTATATAGTTTTTGGTGATCAAAATACACCAATAATATGCGATCGAAAGCGATCAATGCATCAATCTTTATTGGTTGTCGATTTTCTCCGGCTCTTAAATAAATCCTTAACAATTTTGATCATTTAATTAAAAATATGAATCAAAATTTTAAACTTTCAAAACATCAAAATGAAAAAAAACTTTAAAATGACAGAAAACATTAAACTTCAAATATTTTGTGATAAAACATAACTAATAAAAATATTTTTGTTATTCTTTGTTTTTCACTGTTATTACACTACATATTAAATAGTATGCATCTTTTCGTGTATAAAATAACCTAAATTTGTGAATTTTCTATTTAAGCTTATAACCATTGTTTTAATGCTAATTTGAAATATCTAGTAGCAATATTGCAAATTTTTTTAATTAAAAAACATATCTAATTCATAATTTTCTTTAAATATAAATGTTTTTAATTAAAATTAAATCTAATTGATTATTTTCTGAGATAAATACAAAACTAGCTTGAAACACAAAATATATTTTTCTGGATGCAATTAATAAAAATAGATTGTTATTCGAAAAATCGTAATGTCGAAAAGGTAAAAATGTAGAACTTCGACAAACAATAACATATGTCAGAAAAACCAAAACTAAAAAACTTTTTAGTAGATTTTGAAGCGATCAGTTTACTAGTTTAAATGTCTAAAAAAACAAAAACATATCTCTTATATATATATATATTATTGCATTAATATTAGACTAGATACTAATTTACAACTTAAATCTAACTTTTAGGAATTAATTAAAGTCAAACATAAATATGACCTAAAAAACATACGCAAACATGCAATTGTTAGCAATATACAAAGTTACAGCACATACTTTTTGATACGAAAAAGATTGCAAATAAAAACTTGTCATTTTGATATTGATCGTAGCTTACTGGAAATTTTTCTAAACCTTGGATATATGCATACACTTTTAATATTTGATGGTACACAATTGTCTTTTTCGATGCAGACAGATTATATTTATTATGATTTTGTTCCATATCTGTTATCTTGTCTTCAGTTTTGATACATAAAATGGTTACAGGTGCTATTATGTGTTTTAGCTAACAAATAGTTGTTAAACACAGTTGATTAATATATTTTGAAAAAAAACATTAAGTTCTATGTAAGCTATGAAAAGTTTAATGCAGTAAATAAAAATGCCTAGCAAAAAGTCTTTAAAACCTTCTCTAAGTTCTACAGATTGTGCGAAAGCACATCCTAACCATATTTATGAAATTTTTTATTTTTAACAATCACACAACATATTTTTTGCACCAATCTACTAAAGAAAAGATAAATTCGATCCATACATTGAATTCAAATTTCAAATAAAATCTTTGAAATTGAAAATTGTTTTGATTTCTATTAGATCCTTTTATATAGACAAATTCGAATTTTTATAATAATAATATTATCTAATTGATAAAGTATTACTATAAAATTAAGAATTACTACAAAAAATAAAACATTGACAAAAAAAAGGTTAGATTTTTTTTAATCTCAGCATTTTTTGCTTGTAAATTCAATTGAATATCAATTTTGAAATTGATATTAGGCAATCAAAAAAAAAACTGAATTGTTAAAAAAATCAATGATCTAATTTTTTAGACTGTGTCGCATTTTTTAGATGCATAAATATCACAATTTTACTAAAAAAGTCTAGATTAAAACATTAAATGTCTATTTACAAAACGAATCTATGTGTTTGAATAATATATAGCATATATTTGTAAAGATTACTATACTATAACAACTATAAACGTATCATAATTTTTTTTTCTGATAACTTAATGCAATTAGAATTTTTTTTCATTGAAAAAAGTAGGATGGAAAGTTTTATTGACATCATGTTGTTTCATAACAAGACAAAATAGTTTAATTTTTTTGATATGTTATTTAATGATATTTTAACGAGCTGGAACAATATATTTCTTACGACTTTAATTCATATATATAATATATTTTGACAATTGTCAAATTTGATCATTTTTTCAACAGATCACTTTCATATATTTTTTATTTTATATTTTTCTAAAGTTTTCATAATATTATGCAATGAAAGTACTAAATAAATGAAAAATATTAATGGAGTAGTTTATGATGGTCTTCTGTGATATTGTATTTGAATAGACATTTAAGTTGTATACAAAAAATCAATTGTTGCAATTAAACACATAAACAGTTTTTTGATGCTATACATGTTATGAGAAATATACATAAAACATAAATTTTTTGAATTTATTATTAAAGTGTATGTTGAAAATTAAACAAAATTTATTAAATAGTTGTTCTAAAAACACAGTGAGCAACTAGTTCTGTTTTTTTTCTCATCTTACGGTTATTTTGATAATATAATGCAATTTATGTCATCATTGCTTGTAACCTTTACTATATTCATTTAAGGGTTTCTGTGAGGTTTCATCAGAATCTATATTTGAATTTAAACTCATTTCTCTTTTCTTCTTTGGTTTCCAGTCTATTGATACTTTTATTTGATAAATTGTTACATTTATAATATATCAATATCTAAAATTCAATCTATCAATAAAAATTATTGATTAAAAGTCTTGAAATTATTTTATTGAATTTCCTATTAATAAACTTTAAAGGTAAATTATTATTTAATTACAAATTAATAATTATGCTTAATGATATGAAAGTTAATAGACTTGAATTCTGAAGTGCATATTTATATTATGTATATCTAATAGTCTTTTGTAATGTTTCTAAAAGTTTATATTGTATGAAAACCTTTTTTAATCCCCTATCTTTTAAAAAAAATTTTTTTTAGATATGTATAGATTAGATCTTTTTTTATATTATTTATAAAAAGAACATTATTTACAAATATACAATATTAAAAATGTGCAATCAACCATCTTTCATAAATGATTATTGTCAAATCTATTTAGATATTTTGATAAAGTTTATAAAAAAATTATATTTCGTTTTTTATGCATGTTAGAAAACCTATAAAAAATGTTTGCTATGGATATTTTTTGGAATAAGAATAGTTGAAATAGTTAATAAAAACAACTTAGATGCTTGAACAAATAGTTTTATTGATTTAATGAGCAGGATTATTTATAAAAAAAAACATTTCTAAAACCTTTGAAAAAGTTTTAATTAAAAAAACTAAAATTAAAAATGAGTTTTGTATTTTTAATATGTTCGATTGATATTTCATGTGTGATATTAAAAAAGTAGCTAATATGATTTTAGAATTTCAATATATATGTATCGTTATAGGTTTGAAGTTGTTTGAAACTATTAATATCAAAAAAATTATCATATATAGGCCATCAACATAAACAAATAGAAATCACCCAAATCGCCATTTTAAGTCATCTCATGGATGCTTTTAATCGCCTAAATATTATATTTCGTAAACCATATGTATAACAGAAGGAAAAAACAATGGCAAAAAGGGCACGCTGAGAGAGGTAAAATAGAAATCCGTAAATACATGTAAATTTTGTAATAAACAAATAATATATAATATTTTTAAAGAAATTATATTTACTGGCGGCTACTACTGTATAAACTATCAAAAGTTTGAAGAATAATTTGTGTTTAATTAAAATTGAAATTTCTATTTCTTATATTTGCTAAGACCAACTCTTCTATAAATATGATAAAGATTATTCAACTATGATAAAATCTGAACGAAAAAAACACAATAAAAAACATTTTTTTTCAAAAAAATTTAAAACACCATAAAGAACCAAAACCACCATTAAATCTAGAAAAAAAAGCATTTGATGTATTTTTCTAGAAAAATTATAGATTAACGATTTTAATGCACATAAATTATACATATTTATTACTTTTGATGCTAATATTAACTTTTTATTAATTTGAATAATTGTATGTATAAATTAAATTAGTATTTTTCTAATTTTTAATTTTTTTCATATGAAAATAAATAATATGTTTCTATTTGTATTTATTGAATATTCTAGAAGATTTTTACTATCATGCGTTATGTAGAGATATTCAATTAACAGCAGTTATTATATTTAAAAATAGGTTAAATAATGAATTACACGCCTTTATCATTAATACATGTTGGAAGCCCTTGCCTCGGATAATTTATTTGATCTTTGATTCTTCTTGTACACCATCCAATGTAAGATCCTTGGCTTTAAATAGACAAGTGTCACTCAATGTGATTGACATATACGTCATACCGATTTCACATGTCAATTCTAAACCCAAATCTATTATCCATTAATAAATTTCATATGCCAAAATGAAACAGCAAAAATTATATTAAAAAATAAAACCTACAGTAATTTCCATAAATGTGATTTTTATTTTTATATTTTGTTTCCAAGGTCATATTATCAACAACACAAATAAAAAATATTCTATAATAATATTTTTTTAAAAATTGAACAATACAAATTGATAAAACATACTAATTCTATCATTGTTGCAAAATAAAATTACAGTGTGCTTTGGTTCTACATTTTGTTTTATTGTTTAAAATGAAACAGAATAAATCAGCATTGTGGTAATCTGTGAGAAAAATAAAGTCTATTGATTCGTTTTCAACTTTGATATTTTATCAATAATATAGATGTAGAAACATGGTTCGAAATATTTTATCAATTTGATGTAAATTGGTCTGATATGAGATTTGATTTTAATTGATCAATATTGATTATTGTTTAAGAAGTGTCAAATTATTTGTCCCTTTCTAATTTTAGAATCATCGAGTAAATGTTTTTTCTAATTCCTCTAATATATCTAAATGCTAAAAATCGGGAAAATCGTGAGGTCGACCCAAATCGATGAACCATTATTATCACAAAAAGTAGTAAGATAATAACTAATTAAGATTTAAATCGTAGAAAACCGTAATTTCATCAATTAAAGTGCGGTAAATCATATACAACCGATTTACCTGCACATTAAAAAACAAACTTTCTCCATCTTCAAAAATTACCACTTCGAAATTTTTTATTTCAATATTTTAAAACCTATAATAGAAGATGTTAAAAAAAGGTTGATAGCACAATTTGATATTTCTTGGATGATAGAAGCAACCCTAATGTTTGCCACATTACAATAAATAAACATTATGGCATAAACCTTCTTTTTATGTAACATTTCAATGCGCTGATTTCGTTGACTAACATTAGGGCAATCATATCAAAAAAATAATAAATTAAATGAAACTAGTAACAAATCAATAAACATAATTTTATATTAATATTGAAAATTTACCTGAATAATACATGAATTTTAGGATTAAATATAATAGTTCTCATGTTTTATTTTTTTTGTAATCAATAACCACAAGAGAATTTTTTTATTCTACGGTTTTTCGCATATATGAACTCATTCAATTTTTAACTACAAATTTGCTCTAAAATTTTTTGTAAAAAAATTTCTAACAAGTGTGGATAAACCATTATGATGGAATCAAGAATGTAAAATGAAGATTTTTAGTAATTCATGTACTAGATATCTTGAAACAAATTTAGTATTTCTTAAAAATCTAGGAATCAAACCATTTTTAAATAAAATTGTATTAGCATGAAAGTGTTGCTGACATATAAAAAAGATCTGCAAATTTCTTCAAAAAGTCACCTTCATTACTAAAAGTTTGTTACGTTATAATTGCATAGGTTGGATGATCCGGGCTGACTTTCTGGTCTACCCGATCTTTTACAATTAGAAATACTATTAATCTTTTTGAAAACCATTTAAAACTCGCTATAATTTATTTAAGAAAGCTATTTAAGCTTTTTGCTGATCATTTATGACCAATCACTTTATTGATCAAAAATGATCAAAACCAAAAACATCAAATATCAAGACTATCTTGATAACAAACACCAATGAACCAAAAATGCTGATCAAAAATGATCAAATAATTGATCAAGATCAAAAACACCAATTAAATATAAAAAGCATCATAAACATCAAAAACATCAATTTTTGACGTTTTACATATTTACAGATAAAACTTTAACCAATCATAATGGATAATAATTTTCAGACAGAAACATTATATCCAACAGCATAAATTTTAAAATAATTTGAAATTTGAGATTTTATGAAATTTTTTTTCTTTTACGTTCATCTTGAATCATAAAAGAGTCCACTTACATTTTAACGTAATTTAAATAGATTACTATTTTTATTTTTATGTGGCAATGAATACTATATTTAGAATAGAAAAAAAAACATGGATGTATATTCGAAAGCGATAACATAACATTTTGCCGTAAAATGGACAATTTTATTCACATAAATAGATCAAAATATATCAGAATAGATTATAATAGAAGATGAATTAGATTTAAGGATCTTAATTTGTTTAATTGATGGATTTATAAAAACATAGAGATGCAGACAATAAAATCAATCAAAAAAGATTATAAAAAAATTATCAGATTCTTTTCAGAATTGTAACGAAAACACTGTTTGGTAATAGGTTTTTAAAAATTAGATTATATAAAAATCATTTTTTTTCTTAAAATAACATTTTTTATGCAAACAGGACGCTTTTTTAATCCTATTTTATTAATAAAAAAATAATTAAAGTTTTGAAATATATAAGTACTCATATTGCCATTTCTTAATGAGGTATAACTTAAATTCATTAGAATGCCTTAAATCTGCAAATATAATAGATAAATGCGTTAAGAGCAGTTTTTTTCCTGTTAAATACTGTAAAAAATGTTTTCTAATATTATACAAAATTTTTAAACATGTTCTCGTAATCAATATCAAATATTGTATTATGTTGTGAAAGATTTATAAATAGAAAAAATTTTTTTTTGCAAAAAAATTACAGATAAATAAAAATCATTTCAAAAGTTTGTTTTGTATGATAATATTTTTGTTTGGTCATTATATATGTTTTTTACAAGATTACATTTTTTTCAAAAACAAAAGGTTTGAATTTTTTCTGTTTAAATATTTTACTCAAGAAAAAAATCGAATTCATTAATTTTTTGAAAGGGCAATTTTAAATAAAGATAAGTTGCATCTCGAGATATAATTTTAAAGAGATCAATGTTTTATTTTTTATAATATAATTAAGTTTTATTATATGCTTAGATTGCCGAAGAACTTGTAAAAAGGCGGGGAAAAAAATTGAAATTCGTAAATTTGAAAAATTTTTATATTACCTACTTTTCTCGGAAAAAAAGCATATTTACTATTTTTTGCTATTCCGTGCTATTTGGTTTATATACGGACATTTTCTTGTGATTTGTATAATTACTTGAGTAAGGTTATTCGAGTGCTTTTTGCCATCGCATTTAGGTAACGAAGAATCAGAATATTTACTATGTATAAGTTCCCAAAGTATAAAACCTATGGGAATGAGGTAACCCAAGATATAATACAATAAATATCTTTAAAATACAATATCATAATTTATATGCGAGATCAATTATGATCAAAACATTTCGGTTTTATTTTCAAAATTTTACTGAATTAATTTGCATAATTATAATTTAATGAATATGGAATTATATATCTATGTGTTGAGTATTTCAACTAGATACCATTGAAATATGACTGATACATATGCTATTAAAAAAGTAAAATCCATTTAATACTTGTTTTTAAGATCACTTGAACAGATAATACATTTAATAACATACATTTATAATTATTTATAAAAAGAAATAATATAATTTTATTCGAAAGACTTTTGTTATTGCTATATTAATAAATAGAAAAAAATTTTACGGTTTGTGGAAAAAAAACAACAAAACAAGTATTTATTACACATGATTTTTTTATAATGAATTTTAATATGATTCTTATTATAATATGCTAACAATCAAATTTAACAATACTTCATTTCGTTGACTACGTATTTTTGTAAAAAAATTATCAAAAACATTGGACAACATTCAAATATATTTCAACACTATTATTTCTTCCAAAAAATTGGATTTGCAAATATTTTTAAATAATATCAATTTTTTTAATTGATTGGATATTGTCAAATTGAATTTTCTAAAAATAGTTGGTTAAAAAAGAATTGCCTGTACACTCGAAATTTAGGTTTGTATTTATTTATAATATTTTAAAACCCATATTACTTATAAAATATAAAAATATGGATAAAATATACTAATAATCTGATTAAATACAAATTCCAAACATGGTTTTTATTTACTTCGGCCTCTGGCTTCTGCTTAGGAATGATTTTTTGCTTTCAAATCAATGTCAATATAACTTAAAGCATGAAATTTATATTTTTTCTATGACGCTTTAAATAATGATGGCAAAAAATATTGAAAATTGCAATTCAGCATAAGGTTTAAGAAAATAAGGAAGAAATTTAAAGTAAAAAACAATGATTATAAATGAACTTCAACTATAAATGATTATTTTTTGATATCTATATATATGAATATTCGATTTTTTTGTTTACATAATAAATTAACTATAAAATTTTGATGATATCTAAGACTAAATAAATATGATTTTACGTATGATAAAAAATTTAAAAAGTATATGTTAAATTAACAAGTTTTGATAAATGTAACCAAGCTATATATTTTCCTGTTCTTAAATTAAAATTTACTACAATTTCCACAAATTAGACCTGTTATAATGATACAAAAATTAAAAAATTCAAGCAAACACTTACATTTAAAGATAAAAAATTAAAGGTTTTCTGTATCGCTATCTGTATTAACTCTTGAATGTTTAGTAGACTTACGATTTAAATGAGATTTTGTTTTTCTTTGTTTTCTTCTACAATTCTTATCGATATTAGTATCAGAATCAAATGTTTCTTGGCAGGTAAAATATTCATCAAGCGTATCGAAAGCTGTATCATCTTCAAAAATATCCTTTTCCTCTTCTTCTATAATATTATCCAGTGGCTGTAAATCACTCGCAAAAATTGATCTTTCAGAATCTTTACCTTTAATGAACAGATTAGTTGCTCTTGAAGCTCTTAAGGCCTGCTGAATACTTCTTTGCTGTGTTTTTGAAGTTACTTTGTTCCGTATGTCGCCTTTTGATTTATTTTTAATTGGACTATCTGATGAATTATGCTTGATTCTGTGATCTGCCACTATTCCATCCTCAGAATTTCTATCAATAGTGTGCATTTCATGAATGTCCTCAACAACGAAATCTTTCAAACTCTCATCAGACATTCTTCTTATATTATTGTCCTTAAATTCATAATTTGGGCTTTCTTTGTCTAGTTTATGAACTAAATTAGATCTAGCGCAGATATAATTCCACGAAACATAAATTGATGTAGCAAAGGAAATTACAATATATGGAGACGCAATAAAAACAATATTCAAAAATTTTTTCACACTACGTTTAATATTCATTTTAAATTTCTCGATGGGTAGCCAGAAAAAATTAAAAATAATATATATATGAATGAAGAGAAAATGATTACTCACATTGTGATAAATTACTTAAATTTTTCTTTTCAAAAAAAATGGTCAAAATTGAACAAGAAAGAATTTGAAAATTTATTGAAAAGATAAAATAAATTTCTGACAATTTCAAAGTCATTTGGTATTGATCATGTTTACTTACACTTTGAAATATAAAAATTTATAAACCTGGTAATATTTCAAAATTTTCATATTTAATTTTGATTACATTTTACTAAAAAAAATCAACTTCATAAACCAAATACCGGTTTATAGTAATTGATTACATACTTGATTATTTATTTTTCAAAAATTTAATAGGTTTTTATCAATAACCTATGTCTTAGAGAATCTTTTTATTGTAAAAAACATTTTTTTATCTTAAATAGATGTTTGTAACAAAATTAATGCACAATTTGATTTTTAAAACATTTTGATATTCTTCTAAAACAACCAAAAGACTATAAATTATTAGATAAGAGGTTTAGTGTATTCTGAAAAACTTAATTTTTATATTAGTTGAAAAGATCCAAATTTTATGGCTTTCATTGGAAAAAGTGTCTTGTATTTAACATTTTTTAAATTTATTATTTAATAAAAAACTGAAATTATCTTCTTTTTTAAAAAATCGCAAAATTTATAATTTGAAATATTTCCGAAACATTCTTATTTCGATCGGCATTTTTTTATCAAATCAATGTATTTTGATGGTTTAACATTATTTAGAAACCAGAAATGTTATACTGTTTTTATGGTTTCTTGTCTTTAAAATGTTTACATTTAAAAAATAATGGTTAATTTTTCGAAACTTATAAATGCTTACCTTTTATTATGTAAGTCTTCTTAACGAAATGGAAATTTCATAAACGCAATAGAAAATATTTAATATAAATACAAACGGTTTTGAAACAAAAATACATATAATTTTCATTATCTTATTTTCACTATATAATTTTTTTTTGGTAGAGATAGGATTGTTAATTGCACATGTTAAAGTAGTTGCGAATCCGATTTTCTTCGCACATTTTTCTAGAAGGCAAACAAATGGGTTTTAAAAACTGGTTTTAGCCGAGAAGTTGTTTCAAGAAACAAGTAAAAAGGCACGTAGAAAAATTCCGAATTAAAAAAAACTAAATAGTGCGGATGTTTACAAAACTGCTTGCTGACAGAATAAATAATTCATAAATAGAATAAGACGATATATTAAAGCAAGAAAAAGATAAAGAGTGTTGATTGTAGCTTTTATTCAAGTTGTTCAATCAGCTTCTTAAGCCGTTGTTCTTACCAGCGTACCACTCGTGTCTTGGAATCGTTCTTCCCGGATGTATTGCTCTCGGCTCAAAGGGAATCACTTTTATAGTCCCAATTGTACTGAATTATATGGAGCAATCCTATTGGCTGCTGTAGTATTCTTGAAAACTATCCCTCTTTCTCGCAGCTTCGGAAGTGCGTACTGCTGCAGTAGATCTCTCAAAAACACAGCCTTTACAAGGAATTCAGTTCAAAAAAATTTTATGACGACTTAAATTCATGTAAGAGCCATCCACTCGACAGAATTGCAACATAAAAACTTGAATAAAAGACATCTTTACAATACTAGTATTTGTATTCTATTTCTTTCCATTATTTTTTTTGGTGAATCTGACAATATTTAAACAATGATAACATAAAAAAATTGTAAAAATATGCTTTAATGCATCCTATCACAACATACCGCAGGAAACTCTGCGGCATATCCTTGTTTTTATTGATTCTTACAGTTTATACACTATATAGATTATAAATAGCCAACTAAACGAGACAAAATAAACGAAAAAAAAGAAAAAAGCGTTGCAGAAATTTTATACATTTAAATTTTTTATGATAATACAAAGAAAAAAATAAAATTTTTATTTTCATTTTAAAAATTTTTCCAAATTTTATAGATTTGTGCTAAAAAGAATATATCTATTAATTTAGTGGATATAACAATATATTCTCATTATAAATCTGCTATCTATAATCTTCAATCATTTTATTCATTTATTTGTTGCAATAAAAATTTAAAGTTTCTAATTCTGTGTTATGTAACTCATCTTCTTTTTTTAATTTGCCATTATAATGAGGAATAAAAAGTTAAAGATGAACATCATAAAACACAAGAAAATGAAAACAATAGCAAATAAAACAACTTCTTTAACAACACCACTTTGCAAGTTCCAGTAGTTTACGTTATAAATGTATTAGTAATGCTATAAGGCTCTTATGTCATTGTAGTGCCTCAATAGAACTTTCACTTTATGAAATACTCCTTTAAAGGTGTTGCATTCCAGTGAAGAAATATGAAATTATACAATTCTAATCTTCTCGAATATTATGTATTAAAAATTGAAAGTGTTCGTCTAGATTTTATCTGTGTTTTATATGGTAATTTCTTTGTAAGATGTGTGTCTTTTTTGACTATGATATATCTAATTTATAGATATTATTGTTAAATTTTTTTAACTTGTTACTTTCTGAATTTAAACATTTTTATCATCATGATTATTTTTTATATATCTTCTTAGTTTTAATTTTGAATTTTATAATGTGAAAATACATCTACTGACCTGAACCTAGAAAAACACAATAAGACAATTTTTAATTATTATTAAGTTTCTGTTGATTCTGAATTATACAAAGAGTTCGATCGATATAATATTTATAACTGTGAATCTTAAAAGTTGTTTTCATTCGCATCAAATTAATTATTATTTTCCATCGGTAGAATGTAAATTTTGTGCTAATATTTTGTTGCAAGAATTTTTCGCCTTTGAAGAATTTAAAGATTCTTTCACATTTTCTTTAAACCGTAAATACATGAAAAATACATTATAATGAATAAAACCATAACAAGTTACTATTTTTAATAGAAAAAAAATTAAAGAACTTTTTAATTTTTATTGCGCAGTCTTAGTATAGTAAAACAGTTTTTTATAATACGTGAATTCTTTTTATGTGAATATATTGTTGAGGCCATATTTTATAAATAAAGTTTGTCTATATAATCAGATATTGTAATAATCATATATGTTGTAATTAGTAAAACATAAAAAATAGTACAAGGTGTTGCACAGAATAAAGTCTTTTACATTTGATGCTTCATTTTTCCCCCAAAACAAACATGGAATTTTCTTTTAATTTTTATAATATATATATTAATACAAAATTTTTTTCTCATGTGCATTAGATAAATATTAAGTTTTTTGTTTTTTTTATTGCTATAAGATATTTTCTTTTGAGAAACTTTAAACTTTGTAGAGGGAAAAAAAATTAAGTTTTTATAAATGCCATCAATGAAAAAATTCGTATATTATTTTTTATAATTTTATTGACTAAATATATGCAATTTAATAGCTTTATAATGAGCAAAAACAATTTAAAGGTTTGAAAATTTACATTTAATGGAATATATGTATATTTTATTATTCAAATATGTAGCAATAGAAGGACATTACACAAAAAATTATTTTTTTTGTAAAAAAAACACATAAAATTTATTGTATCTGAATTTTTTTCACTTATTTATCATAAATGATATTACAAGATATGTATTTATTGTGGAATTACATATATATTAAATAGTTAGTTTTTACTTTTTAGAAAAACTATTTTTAGTTAGTATAAAAATATTAATAGCAAAATAAACAGAAAGTAAAAAAAATGATCAAACCATGCACTTACTATTAGAAAGAAAGTGGAATAGAATTTAACATATAGAAAGTGTATTTTTATGCTTTTCTGTCCTTAATTTCGATAATTCTTCCGTTAAATGTTACTGTGTCTTTATTTATTGTTAATGTTAAATAAAACAAATATCATGTTAAAAAATGAAAATACACAAAAATGTTAAAACGCATCTAAAATGTAATACACAAAGTGCAAAAATCAAACTTTGTTATTTGGGGCATTAAAAACCCTAAAAATTTAGTTTTTGCATTATTAAGAATATAAAATATAACATAATTTTTTGATGAAAATTCAAAAAGGTTTTGTAAGATTCGTGTAATTTTGTGTTCTATGAAATTCTTATTTTAAAAAAAATATTATGAAAGTTTCATAAAATATCATCAAACAAAGCTTCATTAACTACTATTTCTGTCATTGCAATACTACAAGTTTATTGAGAACAATACAAAGTATGCATAATAATTGTGTGTATAAAATTAATATTAGTACAAATTTTTTTGATATGCGCTTTTCTATTATAACAGTTTTATATTCTTCATTAACAATTTACGTTATATGTCAAATTTGAAATCTTTTTTTTGCATAAAATAGCCATATATAGGTTCCTTATGTTCTGCTTATTAAACGGAAACATTAGATTGAGATTGTTGGATTGAGTTGTTTGTATAATAATAAATTTATTGATATTTATTATCGATAATATTGTTATCTATCAATCAATATGATAACTATGACGATTATTATAATGATATTGTTTTTTATTAACAAACCAAATTTGATTGATGATAGGTGCAGAATGTTATTGGTAAGAGTCTGACGACTTTATCAATAATAAAAGAGTTTTTGTGGTGCAATTATAAGGATATTGTATATAAATAGACATTTTAATAAGGTAATATCCCTTTTAGAAAAAAAATTATATCTTACATTTTTATCAGACTCAATCTTCCAACAACTATATGTTACATTACAGAATATAAAAACATGATTAAATTCTAAATCGTATTGTCTAAAGTGTACTGCACAGATTTATTTACGAAAGATAACACGACTACTATTTATAAATATTCATACCTTTAAAGTCATAATTTTTGTATTTTGCAATAAACTATTATTTTTCTTATGATTTTTAATTATCTTTTATAAAAAAAAATCTAAAACTATTTTTCTTTATATTATAGGATATAGAAAAAAGATATTATGTGAAAAAAAATGTCTAGATATTCATTTTTATATTTTTGTATTTGAATGAAGCCATTTATTTTGTTAAAAAGTATTATTATTGTTTTTATTAGATACTTGCAAATTTGGCGAATGAAAAAATTTGAATATACACGTATCTTAAGTATAAACTTTGGAATTCATAAAAATTATCTTCTAGTTTATGAAAAATTTTTTCACAATTATCTGTTTGATGAGGTTTATATGACCTACTAACATTATACTATTGTGCATAATATAACAAACAACTTAGAAGCGTTCATATATGAAACAAACAGAATGTCAATAGAAGGCAAAATCATTACAAATTGGAAATACAATCTAACTCAAATTGTAATTTTTTTTATTTAGGGGCGAAGTAGATATACGGCCAGAAAAACCTGTTATCAATGCAAAGTTACTTATTTTAGATCATTGAAAAAACAAACAACTAAATTTTATATCTATAAAAATAACCGTTCCATATTCATAGTACTATATACAATAAAATGTGCATACTTATTATCGCATAGTGTTTTTTACAAAACATTTAGCAATAATTTTAATCGAAATTGATTGTATTAGAGTTTTTAGTGTACTACATTTATATAAAAATAACCAACAACACAAGCAAGAATCAATAATTTAAAAAAGAATTTGTTTTTATGTTAAAATATATAATATGTTAACCCTCAATAAAAAAAGTTGCCAAAGAAAATATTTAGGTAACTAGAAGTTTATTATTCTAGATAATCTACAAACATTAAACATAAAAAATTAAAAATTTATTTTAAAAGTCATAAAAAAATATCAAAAAATATTTTCCCTGTATATCAATCATATTTCGGTAGTTTAGGAAGTTGATCGGTGTTAAGAGATAAGATTCATAAATAGAGTTAATAAGCAAGTTATAAGAAGAAGACAAATAATGATGGTTGTTAGTTTTATTGGAGTCGCTTAATCCGCTTCGTAAGCCGTTTTGTCTTCCGGCGTGACAATTATATCCTTTATTGTTTCTTCCTGGGTGAATCGTTTTTTTTTAGAAGGATGATCCCCTTTTATAGTTCCATGCTGACTGTCATTATATGGAGCAATCTTATTGGCTGGTAAAGTGAACTTGAAAACACAGCCCCTCCTTCTAGCAGCAATAGAAGTGTGTACTGCCGCAATGTGTTTTTTGCTTTCATATCCTTCAAAGACAGAAGCTCTAAATTTGAATATCGTAATATAAAAATTTTTAAAAATAGTCTTATATGTCTATATAATAAGCAAATATAATCAATTTTTACTTAAAAAAAACTTTCTTGAATATATATTTTTTAACAACATCATTGTAAAAACTTTACTGACTTGTGAAGTCTTGCTGTTTGGACATAAGATCACATCTTCATCAAGCTTGCCATTGCATTTAAAAAAAAACGATTAATTAAGTGCAAAAAAATAATGAAAATATTTCAACATGCAAAATTATATAACTTTTAGGTAATTTTTGTCAAAAAATTGATGCAAAAAACATTTCTATTATATAGCAGAAAATTATATATTTATTCATTTAAGCACAAAAACTTGAAAAGAAATATTGATAATAATAAAGTAAATATGAGAATTAAATCATAATCTTGTATTAAAAAACAACAGTAATAAACACGCTTTACATCTTTCATATTTTACTATTGAATGGATTAATTTGTTTAAATGCAATGTTATATTTTTGAAAATATGATGAGATTGTATTTCATTTATACCTATTGAATCATTCTAATTTTAAGTTTTGTACGTGTTTAAGTGCTATGATATATGAATATACAGGTTTTTCTTTATCTAAATAAAAAATTGATTTCAAATCATTTTTATTTAAATAACTAAATATTTTTAATAGCAAATTACTTGACAGTTAAAATATGGTAAATGTATAATATTAATCAATTTATAATTAAATATGAAAAAAATATTTAATCAATTTTATTGGCGATGAGTTTTTTGAATTCAATAAGATTTTTAAAGATAATTGTTATAGAATTTTATTGTTCAAAAAAGTATTAATTCTATGAAAGATTGAAATATAAACAAGTATGTCTTTTAAAAATGCAAAAAACACATAAAAAAACATAAAATTAACCATTTCAGATATGAACAGCAATATTTTCGTTATAATAATATTATATTTTCAGAGAAGAAAATTTAATTATATAATAACTTTACTTTTATTTTTATTTTCAATTTTTTACAATACTAATAAAAACTAATAAAAAAATGTGGAAAAAAAATTCAATTTTTAAATAATAAACAAATAGAATAAAATTTACAGGAGGAAATCTCTAACAGCAATATTGTAGTAAAACCCTAGAGAATTTTTTTTATTTTGAAGGCATTTTAATAAACTTGTCGCATTCGCATATAAATTGTGTTAAAATTGCCTTCATGTCTGTATTTTAATACTGTTTTTTTTCAGTAATTTACACAAAGTGTGCTTGATGTAGACATCGCGTGTTATATAAAGCAATTGATTAACAATTTAAATCTATTTTGTCTTGATATCAGTGCACTAAGCGACAACTACAAATTTTAAGATCGTTAGAAAAGTTAAGAAATTTTTTTTTCGAGTAATAATATAAAATATTAAGGTGTAAGAAAAAATTATAGAATTACATAGTCAAAAAAACGGACAAAAATAAAATCTATGTATATCGATATTGAATAAATAAATTACTTATTTTATTATGCAAGTTTAATTACATTCAAGTAACCAAAAAATACTGTTAATTTATGCAAGAAAATATACATTTATTAAAATGTTTGTGTTTATTTTATTTATTAAGTTCTAACCGTCATAAAATTCTTCTGACTTAATTTGTTGTTTTGATAATAAAAGACAGCAAGAAAAAATTTTATGTGGGAGAATCTGTATACATCAAATTGTATAACATATATTTATTTTTGGATGAAAAATATGTGTATACGATAATTAATGTATTGTTTTATGCTTGTACTAAATAGAAAAAATTTTTTATAAATTAGTTGTGAGCTATAAATAACATTATATGCCTTTTGAAACAAGAAAAACAATAGGATAAGGATAATTAAACAGTTCTTTGTTCAAAATGAAAATTTGGGTTTTAGTAGATTTTTCCGCAAAAAGTTTTGCATTTTTTTGTTTCTTTTTCATGAATTTTTATTGTAAATGCGGGAAGCGCTAAAAATACTTTTGTGTCCAAAATAGTTCTCAAGAAGAGATAGACAAGTATTTTGGTTATATCGATATAAATTGGAATTCTTATAAAATTTATTATTAGTATTAAAATCAAAGTTATAATTGTTATTCATTTTTTATTATATTATATTTTCTTAATGCTGCTTTTATAGATGAAGCATGACTAATTTAAAACATTTACCTTTTTAGTAGTTTTCTAGATTTTAGATAATCAATCATTACACATTTCTAAAAATGTCAAAAATCAATTAATCTCTTATCTATTGAAAACCTAAAATGTAAATGAGAAAAAAAAACCAATTATTTTTGTTGCTAATGCAACAGTGAATATTAACTTTTTTTATTCTGCTAAATTTTTTTTACGATTTTTATAAAAATTTAGTTCATGTAAATATAAGAAAGAATTAAAAATTGATCAAAGCAATTTTAATATCATTATAAAAGATTCTAAATTCTCAATTCTGCAAATTATAAACATTTTGTACAACATAAATAAAAAAAATGATTTACCTATAATTTTCAATAAGTGCAAAAAAATTATCATAAATCACAGGATCTTCATTCTCTTAATCATTTTGACCATATATTTTCGTGTATAAATGTAAAAATCTTCTCGATATAAATTACTTAAAGCTTTGCATTTGTGATACCTCTTTAAGTTTATACCAAATATTTAATTATGTTAAAAATTTTTGTATTATCAATTTTATTTTTTATTCAAAACACGAAATAAATTCTCTTTAATTTTATCTTCCTCAATTTCATTAAAGAAGAGAATTTTATTATATTTTTTAAAAAAATAATTCATCTTTAATAATTTATTAATATATTTCGAAAAAATATGTAAACATATAGAAAAATTTTTACCTGCACATTTTGTCTAATAAAATTATATTTTAAGCAAATCTAGATATGATTTAAACAAATTGGCTTTATAAAATCACAAAACAACTGATAATAATATATAGAAATATAGTTTATCTTTTTAGATAAAATTTGACTGAATTGTGGAAAATCGTTTTGAACAATATGTTGCATTAGAAATAACCATTAACATTGTGGATTTCATGGTTTTTTATTTTAGATTTTTTTATCAAAAGAATTGTCCGAACTAACTATGGACATGTTAGAATGTGCAAAAAGAAAGGAAACATGTGGATTTATCAATAAATATGTGAGAGCTACATATTTAGATTTAATTTGCTGCGAGTGCAGGTTTTGCTTAAGTGAAGAGTTTGAAGCTTAGAAAGCTATTTTATGTGAATGAGAAATTTACAAATATAACTTCCGCGATAACTTGATCAGTGTTTGGCTGATTCCTTTTAAGAATATTCAGGTGTTAGAAACACAAAGTTTAAATGTAGAATCTGGACATTAAGTTGAAGCTCAAGATATGAAGCGTATATCTCTAATGAAATATTACACAATTTATTTATTCCAATGTCTTCCAATATTATTTTTGGGTTATTCGAATTTTGTAACGAATAGTATAAAAAGAAATGTTAAAAACATAGAGTACTTTATATAGTATATAAAGCGAATTTTGTTTTATAGGTCTTATAAGTAAATATTATATTTCTGTTGTACAGCGAAATTAAAAGTTTCTTGCACCTTTTTTCAACTTTTTATGGATATTTTATAAAAAATTGACTTATTTTATCTTTTCATTAACTTGTTCTTGCTGCTTTAAATCATTTCTGGTGTAAAAATCTGGTTATTTTATATTAGCTTTTTTGTTTAATGTATATTATTTTAGATCTAAGTATCCATGATATGTATATTATTTCTTTCTTTTGTTGATTCTTCTGTATATTTCTTAACAAATTCACACCTTTCTTTTCTCTCATGGTTTTATTAATAAATAAAAGATAAAACTTTAGTGCTAAAAAATTTATCATTTTGTATAATACGAAATTTTCCTTAATAATTATGAATATAATAAAAGCTAATATATAAACTATTTCAACGTTTTATGTATCAGTTCTGTTTATTTATAAAGAATTCTACATTTACATTGCATGTAAAATTATTTATCTATAATATTCAACTATCGTGTTTTGATTATAAAGAAACACACAGCTATCGTGTAACATCATATTTTTTCAATGATTATAGTCTTTACATGATTAGATTTTATTTAATTTTACAAATATCAGAATGTTTGTGGATGTTTGTCATCTGATAACATGCAAATTTCAGCCTGAATGCACCTATTTAGTTTAAATTTTTTTAACTATATTAATAGCGCAAATTCTTCTAAAAAGAACTAAACATGTTATTAGTTATGTGATACTGAACTTTTAAGATTCTTTCTAAATCAATTAATTTTAATTTTTTTATGATTTAATTTAATTCAATTACTATAATGAAAGGAAAAATAGAGCATTATGATGTTAAATTAGTATTATTTTAAAGCTAAAACAAAGTCAATAATAAATTAAACATTTAAATCAATAAGCTAATAAATAACTATCATTTAATTACAAAAAGTCCTGGACGCAATAAGATGCGCGACAGATGCAATAAATAGGAATGTATTAATTGTGTGATAAAATTTGTATATTAAATTAAAAAGGAAAAACAAATATTCGATCAGATCCATTGTAAACAAGCCACATACGTTCATTTATATGAGAATGAAGAGAGTTAAACATTTATTTAAAGTCTTAACATTTGAAAATATCTTTTGGATCATTTTTTAGCTCTTCTTTCGTTTTTAATAATAAAATTACTTTAAAAATATTTATTGTTTACTATCTAATAGTTGTAGGTTTTTCAATAGATAAAAAAGAAAAATTTGGTCAAAAAAAAAGTGAAAAACACATTATATTATTAATTAAATAGTAATAGCTAATAATATGTTAAATAATCAACAATCAATCATCTTGGATAAAATAAAATAGAAGAATTTTTTATTTGTAAAATATTTGTAAGAGTATTCTTAATACAAAAAAGAATAAATTATGGATATTTACTATTTTTTCATTGTGTTTTCACATATTTTTTAGATTAATTATGCATACAGACATTTTTTTGATTGGTTTTTTTCAAATAATTTTATTTCAAATATAAATTTATTAGATATATCATTTCATAAAATTACTAGGTACTAAGGAAAAAATCTAGGGCACTATTTTACACAAAAAAAATTTACAACAGAAAATAAAATATTTGGATATTGTTCTTATCTTTCATAGATGCAACAACTATTTTCTTATCTTAAATTTTAATCCTTAATAACCCACCAGTATTTTTGTATATTTTTTACATTCTATTTGTATATGGCTTTAAAAATGATATTTATATATTTAATCTAAGAATTTTAAATTGCACTACTTATAGATTTACATGTAAAATTTCAATAGTATACTTCTCTGTAAAAAAACTTTAAGCAGCGTGCATCATTACTATACGGCTTTATTTGAATTGTATATAACCGCTTAATTCGAATGCGACAAAAATGAGGGGATTATTTACAAAATCGAGGGGAAAAATCATGTGTCAAAGTTACTCTTGCACTATTCGGCAAATTTAAAACTCTATCATATTGTGGAAAACTATTTTTTGATTTTATTTTTCTGTACAATCTAACCTAAATATAGCCAAAATATGTATATAGTTTACCATTTATATTTATGAATAATTTTAATTCAAGAAAACAACTCAAACAAAAAATCATGTTTTGAAATCTATGATATAATAATCTATGCTATTAGCTAACCAATTTTTCAAGAAACATAATTTTATCAAGAATTTATTTACTATCTTAACATAAACAAGTAACATATTGTGCTAGATTTTTTTAGTCACTTTTTATGAACATAATTTGATGTAAAAAACTGTTTTAAATTAAAAAACTTATATAAAGCTGTTGCATTAGCAACAAAAAAATTGAGTTTTTTTTTGCTCATTAACCTTTTTAGGTTATCAATAGATGAGAGATAAATTCGTTTTTGACATTTTTTAGAGATGCTTAATTTGCTGATATTCTGAAGTCAGATAACACACCAAAAAAGAAAATGTTAATTTGGTATGTTTCATCTATAAAAGCAGCATTGAGCTAATAACATAAAAAAAATAGAATTATAGCAGATTTAATTTTAATCTTAATGATAATTTTCATAAGAACACAAGTAATAATTATACAGCAAAAACACTTGTTTATTTCTTTTTATGAACTACTTTGACCACAAAAGCATTATTAGGACTTTCCGTAAAAGCAATTAATAGAATGAAATATCTTCAAAAATTAATATTTTAAAAATCAACCAATTACAGCATAAAAAAAAAGATAATTGTTTCTGTGAAACTATATATCTTTATGTAAAAGATTTTAAAGAAAAATTTATATGATATTATGATATTTTAATTTGAATAAAATATTTCAAAAATCTTTAAATATTTATTTTATTTAAAATTATTTTTTTTTGCTTTTGCTTACCGGTAGTTTATAATTTTAATAAAAATAAACCTATGATATTAATATTGCATTGTTTCAATCTTACTCTAATTACAGGTTAAAAATGTTTATATGCATAAATTGTATCACAAATGCAATTTTAAGCTATTTTATCTTTTTAAATTAAATTCCCATAAAAAGACAAATTATAACTGGTACTGAATAATTTGTTATAATATTTACTTATAAATATTTGTATAAATTCCAAATCTGTAAAGTATCTAAATTCGAGCAACATCAATACTTTGAAAGAAAGTTTTTTACAAGCAAGCAAATAAAAAAATATCAAAATGAATGACAAAAAGAAAATATAGTAACATTTATAAAAACTAACTTTTAAAATTGTATTAAATCTGCACACTCAAACATATGAAGTTGAGTGGCTTAAAATTTTTACTATCCTTTTAAGTTTTAATCTATTTTTAAATCTTGTTTGTAAAAATCGTAATAACATACGACGTTAAATATTTGGTAATTTTTTTTTCAGTTTCAAATTGTTATATTATATAATAAAATTTATATTTTGTTTATGATTATTAAACGAATTATTATTTTTATGTATAACATAAACGCATATCGAATAATCAATCTAACACATATAAATTTTGTTTTATATTTTTTTTATTTATGGTAATTAGATATAAAAACGTTAAGAAATGATTAGCATATAACTAAATAAAATCATAAATTTATTAAATTCTCAAAATAAAAAATTTAATATTTTGAATTTTTCAATATTACCTGCGAAAATCTGAGAATATAACTGTGAATGCGAGCGAAATTTTATATCCTTTTTTTAAAAATATCTTATTTTATCTGTTATTAGTAAGCATTTTGAAACTTCATGCAGTTGTAATATATAATAAAAAATTGTAGTATATAAAAAATCTTATGATTTGCACGATGCCATCTACCAATTTGTCGAAATAGTTCATGCAAATACCAATATTTTCTATCTATATATTTGTAAATATTTGTTTGATATAATATGTCATGCTATCACTTTGAATAAAAATGTTTTTGTTATAAAAAATTGTTAGCAATTTTAGAAAAAATTACATTCTAACGTACATGAAAACACATTTATTTTGTAGCAATAACGATTCCTTTAGTTTAATTTCTTACTTGATCGTAGTTTATCGGTTCATGTGACTTAATTATGCACTTAAATATCAAAAATCCCCCAAAAATTGAAAATTCGCTGTAAGTTATGCTTTAAACCCAAAATTCAACTTTTACGCTAGTATTCTTCTGATATTCAATTTTTTAGAAACTTATTTACTGTAATTTGTTCGTTATTTTACCATTTCAATTCCAACATTGAAATTGCATTGCTATTTTTTTTCACTGTCAAGAAATCGGTCTATTAAATTTGTAACTAAAATAATATAAGAAATTTCCATATTGCTATAAAATTTGATATGAGATTTTATAACATAATATGTAGTTGTTTTAATTTATATTAAGAAGATTTCAATTTACACATATAATTATAGATGAAATATTTTTATTTACGATTGATTCAATAATATATTATATAAAACTATATAAAGTTTGAATTTTCAATAAATGAAAGCCTAAAGAAAAAAAAATCCTGTAACAAAAATTTGTGCATTTTGAAAAAACCAATCTATTTTTATAAAAAAAGTCCTTATTATCTTTTAAAAAAAATCGATTTTCATTTAGAAATAATATGTATAAAAAAGCATTTATAATAGATAAAAAATGATATTATGAACTATAAACAGTATGAATCCAATAAGAAAAGGTTGTTTTAATTTTTTAAATAGAATAATAAAACAATTTTCGAGACTATTTGTTATAAATATATGTTTTTTTTTGGATTTCGATTATATTTTCTGTTGTGATATTTTTGAGACTCTAGTTTTCGAACTTATTTTGATAATAAGATATAGAAAAATGTTATTTATATAACTGATGTAGAGTAAATTCTTAAAATAGAAGTAAATATTGTATAAATAAAAACTATTTTGTTTCTGTAGATATATTGATTAATTTTAATACAAACAACAGGTTTAAGTGTAAAAAATGTAAAAAATATAAAATAAAAATATAGTAATTCTTATATTTTTTAGGAAGTAATCATTCTTTTATTTTTAAGAAAATCGCAACCATTACTATTGTAGCAATAAATTATAGTGTTGTTTGTGAAAATTTATTCCATGGTTATTGAAAATTCTATTTATAATCATATTAAATGTAATTCTTTATTTATAGTTGTAAATTGGCAACAAAAGCTGATCACAATAACAACATTTATATTTTAAGTGTTTTTTATAAGTAAATATTAGGTCTTTTATATTTTTTTATAATTCTTATTTTTTTTTCTACAATCTTCTATGACATTTCTAATTTTTTGTTTCTCTCTGTTTTCCTGGGATATATCCAACTATTCTTCTGATTAACCTATTGTTAAATTACTCAGTATTTTATAGTAATAGGTCTTAGCCTTAAAATGTTGCATTATAAGGGTTTTGGCTGATGATCTGTATGTTTTAATACAATTATCACATAGATTTTGTTTAAAAATATATATTTGTAAACCTTAAATAAACTTTTTATTTTTTTTTCAGTTTAACTCTACCTTTATTGGTTTCATATGTTTTTTTTTGTTTTTCATCGGATTTGAAAAACTTTATATTTTCAATATTTATATATTTTCTACATATTACTCTATTACTATTTATAAATATTATATTGGTTTTCATGCTATACTGATATGTTTTTATTATAAAAGAATTCAAGTAAAAATTATATACAAAAAATGTATATAAAACATAGTAACAGTAAAATAATGTATTAAATTGGTAAAAAGAATAATTTGTTTCATAAAATTATAAATTTTTTGAAAATTTTGCAGCAAAAATTTATTAAGTACAGCGATCATAGTACTTTTGATCCATTGAGAATATTTGTATTACTGTTATTTTTATTTAATACAAGACACATTAATATATAAAAAACATTTTGTTTATTATGTAGATTTCAATTTTATGGTTTGCTATATGAAAAAGTGCATAGTTATTTAGGTACGATTTTTTTTTGTTAAATCTACTGAGTTTTGTCATAGGTATATGTTTTATAATAATGCTAAAAATATTCAATTTTTGACTAAATTGCCTTAAACACATTTTTTTACCAATATAATATAATATATGTATGCAGTTATTTAGAAGTCATTTTTTGATCTTTATTTTTTTTGTATTTGTTTTTCCATTTAAAGAGAAGTTTTATGTTTTCCTATAGTGCAGTATATAATAAAAAGAAATTAATATTACTTTTGTTCTGAAACTAACTAAATAAGTATAGTTAAAAAAAACACTAAATTAAAAAATATTATATGTTATTTTTTAATTAGCTATGACTTAAATTTTAGAAAGCACAATAATAATGTTAACAAATAAAACAAGCTTAGCTGACTCGTCTAACATACAAAAAAACATGTAAAAGGATGTAGATAAGTTTCTTTCATACATAAATTACTAAAATGATATAAAATTATGTTGAGAACAATTATAGCGTTTATTCGTACATTTAAAAACTTCGATATTAGCATTTTAAGTATAAAAAAACTTATGATATAAATATGCGCAACAAAGCAGTTCAATGTGTTTTTAATTATAAAATCAGTTTGTAGCATATGTCAATTAAAAATAAAAATATAGAGTGGTATTCTTGATTTAAAATTTACCTTCAAATGATATTAAACTGCATCGATTTGTTCAACATAATAACAAGAATAAAAAGAAATGAAGACATTATAACAGAAAAAAATTACTGCTAGAAGAAGCCTTTTTTTGATAAATATTGATTTAATACACATAATTTAAAAAAACTTTTACATGGTTTGTTCTTTCAATGCATATGGCTTAATCACTCGTTAAGTAAAGCATTTCGCTAAATAGTTTTAATAAGTTTTATTGTGAGCAGATATATTCAAAAAAGTCGCTATGGTAGAATATAAACACAAAAAACATTCACTGAAAACAATTAATGAAAACAATTCTACATGATTTGTATTTAAAGTTGCGACATTTAAATGTATTTCCAAATTTTACGAGTAAACACCAAAATTTTATATTTTACTTATCAATTTTTTTTTCTTTCATTTTTTTTTGAAATCAATGTTTTATTTGTAAAAACAAAGTATTTTTTAAACAAAAAGACCGCATATTTTTTGCTTTTATATCAAAAAACTTTTGGAAAAAATCAAAAATCTGCTTGATGTAATAATGTAAAAGATTTTTTTGTGACATTGAAGCTAATTAAAGTCTTAATAAGTAGTTATTGAAAATAACACCATTTTGTAATAGTCACTGGTCTTAACTATAAAATACGTTATTTTAATGAATGTATTAGTAAATTTTTTTTTTGCCAGAAAACTAACGTATGGTAACTCATTTCTCTTTTGTAACAATATCATTCTTTATAAAGCATAATTTGTTTAAAATTTTTTTTTTAGAAATATATATCAACTAATTTGTTATTAATAATAATATATTCTTTTTTTTAATACATAATTATAAGTTAAAAGAACAAAAATGAAGATATACCAATTAGTTTGACATTTGGTGAATTTGTTATCTCAAATCGATATCAACAATTTTTCTGACTGCTTGGTATAAAAAAAAAGGAGGAATCTTTAATTAAGTGATCATAAATAATGATATATTGTTCACAATTTGTCAATTTTTTTATTTTTTTTCTGATTTAAATAAATTTTAGACATTTTAGAAAAAAAAACTTCTTTTTTTTTGAATTGAAAAAAGATGATTCATTCATTTAAATTCGTATTTTAATTTCAACAATTCTCGTTTTAGAAAAATTGTAAAAATCACTTGAAATATAACTAGATCATTTGCAAAAGCTTAAATTTATATTAAACTTACAGAAATTCAATTTTAAATAATTATTCAACGAATAATTACTATTTTATTTCATAATTCACAAAACTTTCGATATTTTATTAATTTTTTGTTGAGAAGTACAACCAGAGAGTATAATTTTACATAAGAGATTTTAAAAAGATTTACCGTAAACTTTTTCAACAGATTCTAAAGAGAACAAAGAATAAAATATAAAAAAGATGTGTAATTTAAGTATGCAAAGAATGAGAGATACAAGAGCAATAAAAATAACGAAAGACGCAAGTAATAACAAAGCCGATTGCGGAAACATTGAAATTTTAATTCCGAGCTGTCATAATTTTTTTGAATTGATGATTTGTTCTGTAAAACACAATAGAAGCAAAATTTTTAAAAAAAGAAAATATTTTTTCTTTCCCTAGTAAACATAAACTTTTACAGGAAAATGTTTAAAAGCGGTTGGTTGTTATTTTTAAAGAGCATTGCGTCATTTAATAAAAGGATGATTGCAATTTTTACGAAAAAAGAAGTATTAGAAAAACGGATAGAGCAAAGCAATATATATAAAAATAGAAAAAGACTTGTAGCACCTCTTTTGGAAAAGAAAATGCTAAAGTCAAGGAGAGAGGTCGAAAAAAGTGTAAGATATGTTTCAAAGTTCAGATTAGTGATTTTTTTGAAGATATTTTTATTTCTTTGTGCGATAAGTTATGTAGGTTGCACTTTAGAAGGTAATAAAAAGCAAAATTCGAATGAAGATGATATAAAATCAGAAAAAATTGGAAATAAAGTTACTGAAAAGACGGCAATAAATCGAGAAAACACGGCTAAAACAGCAAAAACCGAGAAAAAATCAAGTCTACATGGTAGTTCAACAGCCAATACTAAATCTGAAGAAGAGTTGGTGTTTCAAATTTTAGTAGGGAATCGAATTTATCGTTTAAGAGAGTTTGATGATAAAAAAGAGGAAATTAGACTTAGTATTTTTGCAAGATTAACACTTCTTCTGCAAGAACTTGAATCGCCTCTGATGTATTTACACTCGAGTCCGCCTACAGATACAAAAGAAACAAAGAGATGTGGTGTAAATAATGATAACGACATTGATGATCTGCAGTCGAGTCCAAGCCAGGCTAAAACTGGCAGTGAATCCTCAAAGAGAGGAAAAAAGAGAGAAGAACATGATGAAGACAGTGATTCTGATGATAGCTTTAGAATTGTGCATTTTGCATTAACGATAAATGAAAATCGATATTCCAATAACAGTAATGAAGCAAACGAGAAAAAAAGTTTAGATCCTAACTGTTTTTACGTTATATATACGTATAACATGAGACCAGAAGATGATGAACAGGCAGATGAGAAATGTGAAGCCACTACGAATTCAAACGAAGAATTGGTTATAGACACTAGTGAGAGCATAAACAAAGACTTAGATCAAACTGATCAAGAGATAAACACTTTAAACAGTAATATTGGAAATTTTTGTGTGTTAGATTATAATGTTATTGCGTTAAAACCGTATGGATCAGATGTATACGAGCTTTTCATTGTAAAAAACGGTGTTTCTTATGTCAAGGAGCCTATTTTAGATCTAGAAAATGTTGCTAGGAAACATAATTGTCTTAAAAAAAAAGATATAGTGATTTTTTTACGGGAGAAGATTGATAATGTTTTTTTAGTGCGGGTTCAGAAGTATCTTGAAAAAAACCATGTCAGTGGTGCGAATGATCCTTCGGATAACGGTTGTGATGTTGTTTTTTTTGTGCAGAATGACGATTTGTCGATTAGTGTTTTTGAGGAGTCTGAACCACCACAAGTTTTTGACTCGAAGCTGTCGGGTTTCAAAGGAAAAAATGCAGATGCTAGACAAATTGTGGTGAAATACAAAGAATCACCCAATTTAGATCATGGAAATGCGAAAAGACGTACTAACAGCAATAATCATAGCACAGAGGAAAGCGAGAATGTGGACAAAACAGTTGGAGCAAAACTTGAAAAATCCAATTCAGATGGATTATCTGTAGAAGAGCGTGATGTATTTGAAATTTCGGTTGAAGATATCTACGATCCGATTTTTTTCAGCAAAATACTCATGCAAAAAAAACTGAGGTTGGGTGGATTTGATTTAGAAATAATCAGGCAAAATGTTACAGCTTATTTAGAAAAGACAATATCACAGGAAGAGCTTAGATCTTTTGCTCAACAAGAAAAAAAAATCTATACAGGTGAAGAGATCGATTGTGTTCAAAATATGTCTTCAAGCAATGACAATGTTTCTGAAATAAATAGTTTAGGCGAATCGGAAATCTGCAAATATCAAATTGATGTTACATTTTATCGAGAAAGAAGTTCAGATGATTTAAACAACAGCGAGGAAGCCATTAGAGATGGAGTTAGCAGTGATGTAGTTGAAGATGTAACACGCAAGATGCCGAAAAAAATACAAGATGTGTGTATATTACCTGTACAAATCACAATAATTGATCTGATTCCACTTTATTGTACTTTAAAAATCAACGTTGATTTTAATGATGAAACAGGGAGATTGACGATTAACGCCGAACCAATATTTTGCGAAAAAATGTTTTTTGAATATGTTATTGGAAATGATATTGAAAAAAGATATAGAGAGCCGCGTATTGTAAATCCGTTTGCAGTTGATTTTGAGATTGAAAAGGCTTTTATGGGGTTGAAAAGAGAGAAAATCATAGAATGTATTACAGAAAATGGTTACAAGCTATCGAATTCAAAGAACAAAGCATTCAATCGGTGCTATACAAAATTTATAAAGAATTTATGCACAGAGTTTAATGATATTGTTAGGCTTTACGCGCGTGATAAGAATAGTTTCTATAGAGAGTGTTTCATACAACTAGAAAAAATAAATTTAGTATTTGATAACTTACTAAAATCTTTTAATAAAGACAAAACTCCCAAGACAATCAAGATTATTGAGTATATAAGAGCAATAATAACGTTGAATTATGGGATTTACGCAGATATAATACTATCGTGCACAACAGAATTCGAGATTTTAGAATACTACAATAAAGAAAGCAAAATTATTGTCATTAAAAATACTAAATCTATAAGACAATGCGAAACTGTGCTACATCTTAAGAATTCGTATGGATGTGACAGGATCGGTGAAATTATTTCTGAGTATATAGAGGGTTTAGGAGATTTTGTTGGTGAAAAAGAATATTTTTCTGCAATATCTGATCCAGCGACAAACAAAAATACTAATAATGAATTTGAAAAAAGTAGCAATAAAATTCAAGATAGTATTAATGAGGTTGTAAATGGTAATAATTTAATTGAAAATACTAATAATGAGATTGAAGATGGTAATAGCGAAATCATAAATACTAATAATGAATTTGAAGATAGTAATAATGAAATTGGTAATAGTAAAAAAGAAATTATAAATAGCAATAATGAAATTGAAAAGAGTAATAATTTAATTGAAAAAAGTAAAAAAGAATTTGAAAAAAGCAATAATGAATTTGAAGATAGTAAAAAGAAATTATAAATAGTAATAATTTAATTGAAAAAAGCAATAATGAAATTATAAATAGCAATAATGAATTTGAAAAAAGCAATAATTTAATTGAAAAAAGTAAAAAGAAATTATAAATAGCAATAATGAAATTGAAAAAAGCAATAATGAAATTGAAAAAAGTAAAAAAGAATTTGAAAAAAGCAATAATGAATTTGAAAAAAGCAATAATGAATTTGAAAAAAGCAATAATGAATTTGAAAAAAGCAATAATGAATTTGAAGATAGTAAAAAGAAATTATAAATAGTAATAATTTAATTGAAAAAAGCAATAATGAAATTATAAATAGCAATAATGAATTTGAAAAAAGCAATAATTTAATTGAAAAAGTAAAAAGAAATTATAAATAGCAATAATGAATTTGAAAAAAGCAATAATTTAATTGAAAAAAGTAAAAAAGAATTTGAAAAAAGCAATAATGAAATTATAAATAGCAATAATGAAATTGAAGATAGTAAAAAGAAATTATAAATAGTAATAATTTAATTCAAGATAGTGATAATAATTTAATTGAAGATAGTGATAATAATTTAATTGAAGATAGTGATAATAATTTATTTGATAAGAGCAATAATGAAATTAGTAATAAATCAGAGATAATGATAACTTCTGAAATAAAACCAAAAGATGAATCGCAAACATATGAAAACGCAGAAGAAAATGAATTTTTACTACAATCAAATCCAAAAAAACTCATTGAAAATTTTGCAAGTACTTATTTTGAACCAATAACAAATAGTTCTAGCAATAAAATGCACAATGTTTTTGTTGTAAAAAAAGTTCGAGCAAATAGAGTAGAAGAAAACAAACCACAAACTTTTGATCTCGAATTAATAGATGGTTGTGGTTGTGTTTTTCGACTATTTAACGTACCAATTGAATTTGAAAACAAGCATAATATACCCAGTATCGAAAGTGTTTTTCCTAATGCTCTTGTGGTTTATCCACGAACAGAACTACATAGTAACAACTCAACAAACACATCAAATTCAGGCGTCCTAAGCAGAGAGAATAACGAACAAAACATAGAAAACAACTCAACATTAACACAAAACCCAAAGAATCCCACTACAAATAACAGCGATTCATATTGTTCACACTGTGAAATTGGTCGAGAAAGCTGTTTTCATACATCTGAACTTCCAGAAAAACAAGAAGAATTTATAGATTACTTTGCGAAACTTCACGATAAATATGCTGCAAATATTTCTAATACACAACAAACGTTCGAAATCGATAGTACCAAAACAGATACAGAAACTTTTCATAATAAAAGACCTGCTATTCTGTTAGATTCGGATACAATAATAAATATGTTTTACGAAAATAACAACAAATTAAACTTTAAAATACATGATATTCTTGTTGATTTGTTACTAGAAAATTTTTTCAAAATTCTAGAGATTATCACAAATCTTGATTCACATGTTCAAAATGTCGAAATATTTAAAACACAATTAGCTAGAAAAAAATGTGAAACTAGTAAAAATCAATTCGAACTTTATCCTGCAGATTTTTCGCAAAATAATCCTCGAAAGGAAGAAAAAAATACCATAAAAATGGATCTGCACACATTGAATTCAATATTCTCTCCAGAAAATAATTATCTTTTCTGCGAAACGAAAAAAATAATTTCACACGAAAGTAAAATTCAACCACCTATTCTATATGCGTTATTACGTTTCTTAATGTATGATCAGATTGATCCTCTTCTAAATATATCTTTCGAAAATGAAACCTTGATTGATTTCATCTTTTCATTTGAATTCAAAATATACAACCAAGTTTTGCTTCAAAATTTTTTGAAAAAAGTTACCAACGATATTTTCTATAAAAATGCCGTAAAAAAAATAGCAACTAAGGTTTTTAATGACACAAGTTCCTCGGGCTTGATTTTAACGCGCCGTCCTGAAGAAATTTGTGATCAACAGTCAGTTAAAATTTATAATGAACTACTCAACAGATTCACACAGAAAATATCAGCACTATTAACTTACGAATATATGATATCGGTTTTTTACGGAAAAAATGATTCAAACAGAACAAATTCAAATATCACGTCTATTAACAAAATTATACCCGAAAAAGCAAGAATTCTTAAAAATGGTTATGATTTTATAATTAATCATTATCTTTCAACATATCATACGAATTTCTTTTTCCCTGTAAACTATCAATCTCATAATAGTTATTCAGAAGAAGGAAAAATTAAAATAATTAACAATCTTATTATAGAAAAAACCTCTAATACAGAAGACACGTTTTCAATTACTACAATACATTATCTATTAATCAAAACAACACAAGAAATTAAAGAAATCATAGCAAATATAGATGAAAAACTGCTCACGGAAAAATCAATTCGCGATTTTAAACAAAAAACTAATTATCAAATTCATTTTCTAAAAGAACTGTTTTTAAAAATATACAATATAAATCCACATTTTTACATAGAAGAATCTTTAAACATTCTTCTCAATGAATATACTGACTACCTACCTATACTCACATCTATATTTTACCAAAAACATATTTTCAGTGAAAAAAACCCTCAACCAAGAACTGCAAAAGACGATTATTGTGATGTTAAATCAATCAGAAGCTTTCTCAAAAATTTGGAAATTCTTCTACCTGAAATTAGACAAACCTGTTTACTTAGTCTCAATTTAAATTACAGTGAAGATGCTCATAGTGTGAAAAATTATTGGAATTCATGCCATCCTTCTATCAAATACGATTTCATCAGATCATACATACTGTTTCTATTAAATTTAAAACCCGATCAGCTTCCAAACTTCTTGGTAAATAGATGCATCAATCCTCTTTATATTGATGGCATAAATAATTGCGAAACTTGTACAGTTGATTATGAGCAATATTTCAACATCTACGAATATTTAACATACCTTTTTTCATTGCCATCAGAGATTTTGCTTCATATTGCTAGTTTACAGCTCGGTACACATCCTAAGATAGAAAATATATATAAAGAAAGATTCAGGCACCCTATCATTTTTTTTGAAAGCTTGCTTCAAAAATACTTAGATAACTTAAAACAATTTCATAACGAAGAGTACCTCGAGAATTTTTATTATACATACAAAACAATCACAGAATATGGTGTGTATTGTTACGGAATAAAAAAAAATTGAATGGTCAAAAAAAATAAAATAACGGTTTTAAAAAATTATCCCATTTGCAAAATAATAATATTCAAACATTCAGAAAAATGACAATTATAAGATAATATATCGCAAACTAGATAAAAAAAAACAGTTATTTATTTGCAAATAACCTAAAAGATCTAAAATTTACTATATAGAATAATATTATACTAATAAAAACATAAATACTCTCAAAAACACCCTTTTCGCAATATATCTTTGAATAAACAATTTTTCTAATTTTTTCTGTTTTATTTATAGCTATATAATTAAGAATAATAAAATTAACACAAACTATAGACATAAATTGGCTATTTTTACATTTAGAAACAACAATATTAAAATTTAGAACAACAGGTAATACAAGATTTATATAAAAACAATCGTTTTCTATCATATATTTTCTTATAATAAATTATAATTGTAAATGCTTATTATTTTTGTTTTTAACTTATCGTCGTCCCTTTTATATTCATTTATATAATTTTACGCTTATTTTAATTTTTAAAAAGTCGAACATTTATACTTATTAAAGTATAATACTTATTTTTAACATAAAATTTCGATACGTATCTATATATAATTATACATCAAAAAGTGTTTCTGTTTGTTAAAGTGAACTTAAATTTTTGTATATTCTTTTAATTTTGCAAGAAAAGATTATATTTACTTGATAGTTAGTTCCATATAAGTTATTGTAATACACTATAATATCAAAAATATACATGAATTTTTTCTTCTATAATGCTAAATATAATACAAATTAGAAATCAGTAAAATGTATAATTTCACATCCTTAATGTGAAACGATACAATCTAATATATATCAATTATAATTGTGCTATAATTAAAATTAATTTTTCGCTTATCAAAAATTGTTTATTACGCTAAAAATTGAATATAAAAATTTGGAATATATGTAATATTAAAGATGGTTACAATAATAAAATATAAAAATGTGCAAGATCATTATTAGACTGTTAACACACATAATTCAAAAGTTTGATCAAAAAAAATTAGTTTCATTTTAATTATGGCAATCTACCAATTATCGGTGATAATTCCATACATTAAGACTATTTATATAAAAATATTTTTTATATCTATTCTGATTTCAGCCGGTCCTTTTTCGTTCCATTTGTCTTTCTTTTTAAGAAAAATTTACTTTTATAAGACTATCTGTTATTATTTTTTTGTAAGAATCTGATTAATTGCTCATTCTTGTATTTATTTAAATGCTATATATTTTTTTAATACAAGAATATGTTTCGTAAAATTATAATAGAAAAATTATAAATATATCTAGTTTTTTATGTTTTGGGTAAAGTTTTCTATTTTTATCTAGGTTTCAATTTAAGTAAGATAGAATTTTTAATATGCTAAATATAAAACCTTTAAAAATACATTGCAGGTTAGTTTATGTCATTTTTTTTAAAAATTTTATTTAACAGGATCATTTTCAATTCATTTCTTTGCCATATAATTTGTATCCTCAAAAACATCATAAAATATAATATCAATATGTAATAATTAATTTACAAAATAAATTTACACAAAACCTTGTTTAGAAAAATGTATAAGCTGAAATATATATTATTATGTTATTGGTTTTATATTAGTAACCCGAATGTGCACATAATGAAAGCTACCATTACTTAAATTTTTTTTATCGGTCAGTTTCTCAGCTCTTACACTCTCTAAATCTTACAAATTTGCAATAATTAGATATTTTGTTATGCAATATTAATTTTTAAACTAAGAATAATATGCCATTGACAAATATAATTATCTTTCTTATAATTTGATATGATCTATTTCAATCAAAATATAAATTTATACTGATAAAATGAATTAAATATTTTCTTTCTAAAAATTAAAGAAACTTCAGATTTTATTTGTAATAGCTAATTATCGCTATTAAACTAACTCAAATTCAAGAACATTTTAAAATACAAACCTTTTTGGCAAGAATATTTGAAATTAGCACCGGCTTCAAAATTTATATGTTTTACAGAAAATACATAGAATTTTTTTAATATAAGACAATATATATGTATTTACATAAGAAACTATAATAATAAAAATTCGTGATCGCCATTTTTTTAGTATATTAAAAAAAATTTAAACAGATGCTGTTAAAAGCATAAGAATTCTTTTGAAGATTAATCATTACAATAAAAAACAGAATAAATATATTACAAATAGATTATATAAATACGATCCTTCATGTTAGTATTCTTGATAACTATAAAAAAAACATCAGCAGTAAACAGGATATAGAATAGCTTTAAAATAAAAAATGAAGGTTATAATGTTTTCTCTAAAAATTTAAAACAAATCTATTTTTCAAAAACCATATAATCCCTATATATATCATAAAGAAAATAAAACACCTGTAAATAAGAAGAAAAAGCTTCTTTACTTATTTTAGTTAAATGATATGAACATTATATTTTACCCATTTTTAATCTAAACTTATTAATAATATTGCTTGTTTGTTCTATTTTTTGATTTATTACAAACTTAAATATTATTTCCTTGCAATAAAATTGAAGATTAAAGCATGTATTAGGATATCACAACTGTTATCTAACATTATAAACATTTTATAAGTGTTTAGCACATCTAACAGCATAAAATTCTGTATAGCTTCAAAAATAAATAATAAAATGATTCGACTTTTCGATTATATTATATGTAATAAGGCAATGGGCTTATTTCCTCTAAGTATGAGCGATACGCGGAATGAAAATATTGATTCACATCAAATATTACAAGGAACTTGTCCCAAGTTCCACACACAATCATTGATGCGAATCTTTTGTGTTCTCTTAGAATTAAGCATTATCAAAGTGTACAATAGATGCTTTATAAAAAAAATCATAAATTATATAAATATGTATGAACAAAGATACACAGACTAATCAAATCATTAAAAGGATATTATAAATAGAATGGTAACTATTCTTTTTATCAGGTAAAGGTTTATCAATATCATAATATCATATGTTTTTTAACCTCTTTACGTCCCTACTTTCCTTAACTAAGATATGTATCTTAAAGTGGTTCAAAATATTAATTATATAATGTATGTTTGTCATGTTGATCGAAAAATTTTGGTTTTCTAATTAAAAAAAAATATATTTCTTATATAGTTTAAAATATTTTTTGTCATGAAAAAATTTTAATACTGGTTATTAATGATTTTTATATCGACAATTACTCAAAATTCAAAATTTGTATGTATAAATTCATTTGCTTAATTGTGATTATACACTTTTCTACTATGTCATTGTTAGGTTAGAGCCTAATCTAATAGTTCAAACATTTTGATTTGTTTTTTATGGATTAAAAAGATGAAAGGGTATTTTTGTTTTTGACATTTTATAAGTATAAATAGTTTTGTTTTACAAATTATCACGGTTTTTATTAGTTAATATATTTGATGTCTTTTTCGTTTTTGAAATACAAAATTTTATTGATTATATGATTTTTTATAATCAATTTATTTTTGATTTTTAACAGGTGACATGAATGTATTGGTGAAAGTCTATTTATTGACTTTAAATAGAAAATGTGATTGGTTCTAAAAAACCAAATTTCGCATTTAAATAGACAAATATTATAGGTAACTATCCAAACAAAATTATTAAATTTTTTTTTCAATTTCTATCATCACAATTATCCAACAGTCAAACTAAATTAATTAAAAAATCATGATTCAGCTGTTTTTTTAAAAATAACATTATGCATTCTTGAAATAATACTATAAAAGATCTATAGTTAAAAAATATAATACTAATGAAAATTATTTATAACATAATGTTATCATTCCATTTTATGTCATAGAGATTCCTAACAGTATTTTCCTTTGTTAAGTACATTGAAAATAAGCAAGAAGAATACAATTTAAAAATTTTAATTAAAAATGATGACATCTTACAGAAATAAGAAGTATTGTTAGTTTTTTTTCAATAAAAAACACATGCATATCCTCTATTATATAAAAAATTATTTTTTTATTTATTAATCAAAACTAAATTAAAAAAAAAATGAAAAGCAAAGCGAAATAAATTTAGATTGATAGACGAAAAAAAACATTTTAGAATAATGTATAACATTTTCCTAATCTCAAAATGAGAAACTATCTATTTAAAAGGCTTTTTAATTGTAAAATGTAACTATGGATAAAACATTTTTTTCACTATTTTATTTGTGATTTAATTTTTAATTTGTTATCTGATAATTGCTAGTTTCAAATATATGTGTATAAAAAAAGCATAGGAGAGCCTTTGCAGCTAATTATTTGTAGATATACACAATGAATCAATCAATTTTTACCATAACCAAGTTGTATAGTTTAAATCATCATATAAAATATACATTGCATATATCTGTCAGGTACATTTCAGTGAAGTACGGTTCTCTAACTACAGAATCAAATGACCAAAAAAGCATTTTATGGGCAGATTAACGTTTTTCGTAATTACTTAGGATAATAAACAAAAGATTTATTCTTTTTTTTGTCTGACATTGGTTGGAATGGAAAAAAATCATTTTGTAAGCAATTTTAAAGTTCAATATATTAGAAAATTAAAAACAAATTTTAGGAATATTAAAAACTTCTTTAAACAATTCAATTTCAAACTCTTTGAAAATTTTTTGTTAATACTTTCACATTCTTGAAATAATTTATCTAAAATATATTTTAATTTCTTAAAGTAAACTTCCAAAAATTTGAATTATTTGTTTGCTTATTGAGAAATTCTTAAATATAGAAAAATCATCATATTTGAGTTTTTTTCTTCTTCAATTGCATAAATATTATTTTGTATTGCTTTTTACAACTACAAAGACAATAAAATCATATTACTATATAGAACTAACTAATAAATAAGTATAGTATACAACTCAAGAGCACAAAAAGTATCATAAAAAAGTATATATATTATAAAAAATCACTTTTGAGCGATATAAATGTTAAAAATAGTGCATATTGTAAACTCTTCATTCAATATAATGTTGATATGACCTGTTACGATAAAATAGAATCAAAAAATTGCATTTGTTCAATATAAACAACTAATATAATGTTTGATTTAACTACACAAGGAACAAGAAGTGAGATCTAATATTGGATTGAAAAAAGAGATGCATAACATAAACGAATCAAAAATATTGTTAAAGTGAAAAGAAAATTTGTGTACATGCAGTAAATACACATTTTTGATGTAAAAATTTTTATATTTTTATATATTAAATCTAGCTTATATTTGTAATGTAGGATTCATTTTAACTAATATATACATTAAAACAGGGATATTAATTTAATTTTATATTAATAAAAATAGTTTTCACCTGATGTTAGCAAGCTTAACTTAATCTGCTCTTTATTTTTGTTTCAGAAAAACTTATTAATGTGTAAGTGAAACAGAAAAAGTAGAAATATATAATATCTATTACATTTATTCCATATTTTCAATGACATATTATACGTTTTTGTAGACACTTGTAAATTTTTAGAATATCACATAGCTGTACATTTACAAAATTATGTTTATTCATTTTCATATCAAAAGATTACATTTATCGATAATCTGTGCAAAATAAACAAAGTAGTATACGTTTCAATAAAATTTTATATCTATGGTTCAAAAAATTTTTAAAGCATAAATATAAGATAAAAAATAAGTTTTTAATTCTAAAATGTAAAAATTGAATATACTAAGATTGAAAGATTTTTTAATTACATTTTCTAAAAGATACAATTATTGGATTATAAATTTGATAAGTAAGATTTTTATATACGTAGTTATTAGATGATATATTTATCAGTTTCAAATAAAAAATATTGATTTTTATTTTACATCTGAAAATTAAAATATTTATAAACAATTTTCATGTAGTAAACTAAACACGAAAAAAAAACGAACTTTTACTATTGGAAAAGTCAGGTTTGCGTATTAGGTGCACAAAAAAGAAATTTCAAAATTCGAAATTGAGCATTTGGTTTCAAATTAGGAAATGTTTTGTTTAGCCTTTACCTTTTAAATGGTGTCATATTTGACAAATTTGTTGCACTTCTATGCCTTGAATTCATGTTACATTCCTTTTCTGTGTCTGGAAGGCTACCAATTCTTATTAAAAAGAATACGGTGAAAATATTTCATGATATTGACAAGTGAGCGATTAGAAAAAACATGTTAAAATTCTAATACCGACTTTCCCATAATTTAGTTTTTGTTTTAAAGTCTTTTTCCGTTCCGACTATGTTTTTCTAAAGATTCGCATACTCTATCTTGATTTTAATAATATCAATCACACTATAAAACATTACATGATTTGTAGATAAATCTTTATAATTTTAAAAGAATTGATATATAGTCATTTTTTCATCTAGTTATAGCTTAAATTTTTAAACAACAACAAAACAGATCTGGTATCTATGTTTCATGCTGGGTATGAATAGATTTAATTTAAGTTAATTTTCAACATAAACCCATATAATAACAAAATTTTATCAATTAATAAAAACAATCTGGCGAATGCAGGCAAAAAATTCAATCATTTCTGCTGATAATTTTTAAGTTTTAATTTATGTGGGCACTTTTATATCTAGAAAAAAATTGACCATATAGCATATGCAAAACTACATACCAAACGAAAACTTTATAAGTTTTATTAATATATTTTAGTAGCTTTGGTTTTAGTTGCGAAGCATAAAATACATAAATAGAGGTCGAAAATACATGTTGTTTTTTAAAACGTCTAACACAAAATTTAGTGATTTATTTGTCCCAACGCTTACAATATGTTGATAATGTTATTTATAAATTTTTCTTATATGTATTATGTTTAATCATATGTTATGTTTCATTCAATCATTTATAATGTCAACTAGTTTCTATATTACTACATAAATCAAAAATACAATCATAAACAATAGCATATTAATAAATTATTTTAAAGATTTCAAAGTTGTATAATAAAGTAGTAAATATAGATATATATCGATTTGTATTTTTTTAGTATTTCAAACATGAAAAGTGTAAGAATTATGCAGCATTGTCGAGATTCTGAGTAGATTTTGCATAGATCTATTCCCTTTTTTTTACTTATTAAATCAATTTTTTTGTCTCATTGTTATTAATGCTTACAATATCATTACACAAATATTGTTTTTTAATAGCCGTAGTAATTCTGGCTGTCGTCAAAACCATATGTATCCTATGTTCGGGTTATTGCAAATGATTCTTTTATCTATAAATAAAAAATTAATACCTATAAAATAAATCTTATGATGCTTTTTTATGAAAAATTGGTTTCTTTTTTTTAAAATTCCTATCTCAATTTCATCATAATCTTTTGATTTGTGAAAAAAAATGGCATGATATTGCGTTTATTATAACAGAAAAAAATGTTTTTGTTTCTAAAAATGTTCGAATATGTTGAATAGAAACCAAAAAAAATATTTATGAATTTTGAAATTACGAACTTGATTTCTTTTATTCTTAGAATAATCTACAAAAATAAATATTCATTGATTCTAAAAAGGAAAAAAAATATTATTCTAGTATAATTAATATCATGATTTCTTTATTACTATAAGTACCTATAATAATAGTAAATTTAGTTCATCCATCACTATTTTCTTGTTTGCTCCATTAAACTATTTGTTCTAAAATCGCAAATAGGTTATAGTTATGACAAAAATATTTAATTTGTGTAAAAAAGAATTTAAGAAGCCAAATGCGTTTATAATAGATAGTCATACTATATAATATGTCACATAGCGTTGATATATAGGTACAAGGCTTATGTAACTAACTATTTTATTGAATAAATTTTTAATCAAAACAAAAATTGCGATTACAAAACAACACTAACAGCTTCATATTGCTGAATAAAACATAACATTTTGTTTATATAATGTGTGCATTTTCAACGTCTTAATGAAATTTTATAATGCAAATAATGTATAAGCTTTAATACCAATGATGAATAGTAAAATAATTTTCAACAGTCAATACTTTTTTTGTGTTGCAAAATTATAAAAAAAACTTAAAAATATTTAGAAATATATACAATTTTATATTATATAGAATTTTTTTAAATAAAAAATTTTTTTCGCTTTATTTTATTTAATTCGTCTTGTTTTTTTAAAAAAACTTTATGAATAACGCTTAAGATGCAATTTTTTTCATATTTTTTTAATTATTTGTAATCGAAATTTCAATTTTTTTTACATGAATTTTTTTCTTCCGAAATAACCTATGTATTTCAAATTCACAGACACCCATTATATAATAAAATAGTAATTCTAACCTTTGTGTGCATAAAAATATAATTTAGCAACAAAAAAAATGATTTGACATAGTGAATCTGAAAAAAATTGCATAAAAAAAATCTTTCTTATATAAAAAAATCCATGAATATATTGCTTCTCTGGATTACAAATTTGATAGGAATTTTTTATACTAGTGTAAACAAATCAAATCAAAAAATAAGGTTTCATATGCTTATATAAATATCAGTAAAATTATATAAAAAAATGAGTTAAATGTTCAATTTATTCGAAGATGATAATTTTAATACAGTTTGTGTTTTTTATATGTAATCACTTCATTTTTAATAATTTTCTGCGTTGTGCATAAAAAAAAGTTCTGCAAAAATTTCCACTATAAATTTAAAGTGTGAACGATCATATATCATTACAAATATAATTTACTTTAAAATGATATAGATCATGCGTAAACTATAACATTTAAAAATTTAAAAATATATTATGCTTCTATTAAATTTATTTGAAATCATAACTAAATCAAAGAATTTTCTATGTGAATAGTGCATTTTACAAATTATATTTACAGTTTTTTTTTTAGGTTGAATTTTTATTTGAAAAATATATTCAATATGATTTACGATTGATTTTGCTATTAAATTTATGTTTTATATCACTTTATAATTATTTTTTTCACTCTTGTTATAATTTTTTTAGGTTAGTTGAACTTATGCTTTTTATTTACAAAATTTTGCTATAAATTATATATAAATAATTATTAAGTTTGTTGATTAAAATTTACTTAATAAGGATAAATAGAACTATAAAGATCATTAAATATGTCTAATAAAAATATTTAGATTTACAAACTAAATACATAAAATACGCTTTTTTGTTATTTTTAACCCATTAAATAAATATAGTGATAGAAAAAAAAATCTGTGTTTTTTTTTGTGAATTGTATCAGTAATACAAATATAACATAAATTATTATGGTGTTATAGGTTTTGTTGACCAAAATCGCGCAGAAAGTCAAAAAAATAAGATAATTTGATTTCAAGTTTGAAATGAAAAATTATATTACATATTGGTTATCTTTTTAGACCAAATGGTTTTATTTTTTCTTTAGAATTTAAGTATGTATAAATGTTTGTTTTTATATGCTATTTATAAGTTATATACCTTACAAATTAGCAACACAACTGATTTATCAGTTATATTCAAAATTCAAAATCTACACCTGATTTGTAAAAAATAACATAATTTAAATGTATATTTTATTTATACAAAAAATAATCAATATATTGTCTGATGAGAATTAAGTTTATTTACGAGACTTGAGGTAAATTATTTTTTAAAATAGCTTAAACTAAAACCATTTTGCATATTACAAAAATTATTTAGATATACATTTTTAAAAATAACAAAATTTGGCTATGTATTTCTAGAAAAAAAATGTTTAACATTTTAGATGCCCAAAAGAATTGTAATTGTAAAAAAACTTTTCTTCTGAGAATTAAATAACAAGTATATGCCACTGCGAAGATTGTTAAAAAAACTCTAATCTTTGTGTTAAATATTTACGATATTAATTAGCTGGATTTTAAAAGAATTGTTATTTTACATTTTTATTCGTGAAAAAAAATATAAAATAATTTTAGGTAATTAGAATTAATAGTAACTGTAAAAAAATAGACTTTTTATAAAATAACCTTTCTTTGCTAGTTTTGGAATGATTTGAAAAAATTGTTAAAATAAACACTGTCTTGCTATGTAGCTTTATTATAAGTATTTAAGTTATTGGTAGGCAGGCTAATTAATTACATGTCAATTTAGAATTAATATTTTCTATTCAGAGAAAAAAATCATTTTCAAGTAGATTCTATAGTTTATAAAAAAATTTACAAAATTTTCAAAAACTTCATCACAAAAAATAAAATTTTTTTTACCATAAAATTATCAAAAAAAAAATTTTTTATATTTATCTAAAAAAATATTTGTCGACATTACATGTAGTTTCTTTCAGGATATCTAGACTTTTTATTGTATTGTATAAAAATTTCCGTGAAATAAGATTAAACCAGAATAATTTGTTGATTTCTCAGAATGTGAATCTTTTGCTAATTCAGAGATGTGTTTGATATTTTGTTCATTAATTTTAATGTAACCTTCTTTTTTTAAAAAAAATTAGAATTTAGTACGCTTAAACGATCAAAAGTTTATATGATATTGTTTTTTTTGTATATAAGCTTGTTTTATATTTTAAATTCTAAAAAACAATATTTTTATGACTACAGTATTTATGTGCATAATATGAGAAGTATATAGTAGAATCAGATGATAAATAGTAAATTTTTTAAATCACCAATTCATTATTTTAAAAATTAAATTTTAAAAAGCTATACATGTTTCGCTTAGCCTTGTTTTTCACTAATCTTTTTAAATGTAAATATAATATACTAAAATGTGTTGAATATAAAAAAAAGTAATTTTGACCAATTTGTTTGAATTTATTTTTGTTTTTTATGCGCTTGATAAATAGACGAGAAATGAAAAAAACAGAAAAGTACCCAAAATTTTTTTAAGACTTATCTTTTAAAATTATATGCTTTTTTATTGCAATTTTTATTCTATAACTAATCACGTCTTCTACATAAAGTAAATAAAATAACTTTACCGTTACATCATGCCAACTATATAAATTCAAAAAAGTAATTATCAAATTTATGCTATCAAACAAATTTTAGTCTTTACAACATTTCAAATGCATTAAAACATATTAACAAAATATGAGATTATTAAGATAATAAATAGCGCATAAATACGATTTTTTAAAATTCAAAATTCAATATTTAATTTTATCTTTATAACTAATATATATAAAAACATCAAAATGTCATTTTTTTAATGTTCACTCAAACGTATTTGTATATAGTAAAATTTGTTCCTATAAATTATTATTGTAAAAAGGGTTCCTTTATTGTAGAAATTTGACGCATTAAAGCTTTATCTGATTCATAAATAAAAAATAAGTTAACTTCAAAATGGAAAATGTAAAATATTATTATGACGTTAATAATTCAAGGCAGTAATTTCGAACTAATTAAATTTTTTATTCTGATATCTTTTTTCAAACCATTATAGATATTATTGAAAAAATTTTTGTATTAATTTTGTGTATTTGATTATTTTTTGAAATAATAGATATGTATTTTTGCTTTATTTTTTAAAAAAAATAAAATTTAATATAAGAACTGCCTTGTAAAAATATTTTTTTGGCGATTTTTAATTAATTATGTTTCCTGATTTCTTAGTTTTTCTATAAATTTAAATACAGTAAAGTTGATTTATTGTATTAGTAGTTTTGATAAAGTATGTGCACTAAATTTTAATATTCAAAAGGTATAATAAAAGAATGAATTTCGGATTTTTTGTCTTTATTTACATCGATTTAGTTTTTTTATACTTGTGAGTATGTTCACTCTACATCTTTTTTAAAAGATGAGTTCTATTTACACAAGGCAAATTTTTTTCTTTTTTTTTAAAAAAATTGATTACCATTTAAATTATTAAAAAAGATATAAGAATTTTAACCGATTTAGAATAAAACACGTTTTGATCGCAAGAAAAAGATAAAAAATGCATTATTATTATTTTAAAGGCCTTTATGGGAATGATAACAATAAAATTATGTTTTTTACGTTGTAATTTTATTTTAATCAACTGAAGATAGAATCAAATTGGCACATGAATTATACTTGCTCACCTTTATAACTTAAAGAAAAAATGACACAGATAATTGATTGAATGATTTAAAAATTACGTACTTCTATAGTAAAAAATTAATAAACAGTTTATCAAACATACTATTAAGCATGGGAAAATTTTTGTGTAGAAAAGCGCAAAAACATTACAAAAAACACTTTGATATGCAAAATATTGTTTTTTCGCGTTCAAATTTTATTTAAGACGTTTGTAAACGTTTAATTGCTTCGTAACAAGGTTCAAAACAAAAATAAATCGACAACTTGAATCAAATTGACATTTATGAAAAAGAATACAATGCAAATTATTTGTTTAAAATTCAAAACAGAAATATGTATAAAGAATGAAAAAAAAACAAACTAAGTGCGTTGTCACGGAAAAAATTATTTTAAAAATGTTATTTTTAAAATTACATTAATAATTTATTTCCTATATAAATGTGCGACCTTAATTAGCTGTAAAATGAAATAAAATGAAAACAAGAAATATGTAATTCATATAAAAAATTGTGGTACCTTTATAGCTTCAAATATTTGAAAAGCCTAAAGTTATTGAAATGATAAATCAAAAACCTAAAAAAGATATAAAAATTGATATTGTACTTAGTTTTGGCAAAAAGCCACATATTTATTATACAAATGATTAAAACATTAATTTTTTTATTCTATAAAACTAAAACCTTTAAAATTTTAATAATGTTTTATGTGAAAAAATAAAAGGAGAAAGGAGTAAAAAAACATACGAAAAATATATTCTTGCATAAAAAATCTTTTTATAGTCGATAGAATGTTTTTCTTTTAACATTTAATTATATAAAACCTTATAGTTGCACAGCATGAATTCGTTCATTCGAAAAAATTAACATATATACCTTTTATTTTTTTTCTTTCTAAAAAAAAGATTTCAATTGTATTTCATTATACAGTAAAATTTATTATTTATCAATTTCTCAAATTACATTTGATTTTTTTCTAATATGAAAACTTAACTTTCGAAATCTCTGTGAATATTTTTTTCTATAGATAAACAGCTTTCATATTAAAAGTTGTATAAAGCATAAATAAAACAATTATTGGCATGTAGTATCTATATTATAGAAAAATAAAATTGTATATATAAAAAGGTATTTGAAGAAATCTGCTTTTGATGTATTAAAAACAGCATTGAAAGAATTAACTAATTTAAATGAAAAATAGGTTGAAATTTTTTGATTTTCATTATTCAAATTCTTTAAAGAATTATTTTACTACTACTGTTTATTGCACTAAAAAATAATTTTAAATTTCAAAATGATAAGAGAGATCGGACTACTTATTGTCTAAAGATTTTGGAATTTGTAACTAAGATAAATAATAATAAATATTTAATTTCTTGCAAATCATATCTCAATAATTCATTTTATGTAAAATTAAGATTGATGACAAAGAAAAGAATTTTATTGGTAGTTTAGCAGATGTAATGAAAATCTTAAGTATCTTTGAAAAAGCGCAGATGAATGCAAAATAATTAAAATTATATAATCATAAAAATCTTAAAAATGGAAATTAAGAAATTCATTTTTTTTCGGACCGCTTTTAGATAGAAAATTGGCTCTAGCTATAAAAAATTTATAAAAACTAGGATTCTAAGTTGATTTCAAGGCTAGAAAAAATGTACTTAACAAATTCAATAATTTGAAATAAAATAATGGTATTTTATAGACTTTGATCGAACAAAAAACAAATATAGAAATGTTTTTTTGGCAAATTTATATTAATTATCTCTTAACATGACACAAATTTTTTATGAACCGACAATGTGTAGTTTAAATTTATTTAGAATAAGAACAAGACGATAAATTTACATTTAGGATAAATGAAGTTATTGGCAAAGCCTTTTATTTTGAAAACAATTATTCTTTACTAAAAATAAGACCATAAAAGCTTAGAAACAAGTTTATATGCAAAATTATTCAATTAATTTTATAATAATATTACAAATTAATTATGAAATAACGATTAATTAAAATTTACTATATCAAGAAGCGCATGCGATTTTTATTGCATGCATCGTGTTGTAAATAAGAGTGATTGGAGAAAACTTCCGCTCACTTTTCTATTTTCCTAATATTCTTTCGGGTAAAATTTTTTAGTGATAATTAATAATCAAGGCAGCGAATATTTGTCATACAAAATTTTATATTTAAATTTAGAAAATTAATAGATACTTAACTTTCATTGATTTTTCTTTTTTAAAAACAAAGCATTGATAATAATTATATGTGCATTAAACAACAAATAATTTAACGAATGTAGATGATCTAATTGAAAAATGCTTCAGTTGAAAAACATTTGATGGTTTAATTGTTTCTTACGTTAACCCTTTATTTGTATGAAATCTGCTATGTGAAAATAAATTGATGATAGTCTGATTCGAAAATTAAATGTATTTACTATTATTTACAGTAGATTTTTAATGTAGTACTTTTTTTGATAAACATGTAGAAGATTTTGAATTTTTGTGATTCTTGATGTGATGTTATGTAGAAATCTGTAATTTTGTATTTTGTTGATTAAAAATTAAATAAAAAATATTGATATAAAGAATTTTTATTTTTCAGATTTTAAAAATTGTTGTAAAGAATTATAAGATTGGAAAAAAAATCAAATTACATAGCAAATATCAAATGGAAAAAAATAGCAAGGATTCTACAAAATTCGAAGCTTACAAGATTAAATTCGTTTTTGAAATTAGAAAACAGAAAATTTAAAGCCTTTTTAGAAAATCAAAACAAAATGAAAGGAAAAAATTGAAAATTAGAAAACAGAAAAAGTAAAAAAATTTGAACAAAAAAATACCAGAAAAAAAGTTTTTCGAAGCAAAAACATTTTTATAATGAAATAAAATTTAATGTAAGATTTTTAAACAAACTCGTCTATTTGTTCAATTTTCTTCTTCTTTTTATGTGATCCTTGGCATACAATTAGTGCATCTACAACTATACAAAAAGCAAACAATATAAAAAACAGTATTTTATATTCAGTTTCAATTGTGAAAATATCATACACGCCAAAATAAGCGCTACAAGTAATCGTACTCCCGTTGAAAGCTTCACTTCCATACGAATCGATATATGGAGAAAGTGATATGGTAAATGCGGATGCTGAAATCCAATACAAACACAGCAATTTGACATTATCGAGGATATCCGTCATAAATCCCCCAATTGCAAATTTGCTCTCAAAGAAGTATGACAGAAAAAAGCCACACACCAAACTTGAAATTGCATCATAAAGTGTGTAGTGGAAAGGCGGAATGTACATCATTATGTTTACTATCAAAAAAGTGTTTGCAACATGTAAAATTACACCTACAAACGCTTTGATCAAATCCAGTCCTCGAAATGTAACATCGTGTTTTCCACTTGCATTGTTAATTAAAAGACATGATATAGCAATTCCCGAAAAGGCCAATATTTTTTTGTAGTTGAACTTTTGGATTTTGAAAAGCAGTACTTCAATACCAAGACTTATTGGATACACAAATTGTGCAATGAAAATCAATATTTGTGGACATGTTTGCTTTCCAACCGGACTTAGAAAATACCCAGCTATGTAATCAAGAATGCTTGAAAGTGTGCATTTCAGAAAAACCGGAATACAACGAGTGGGATCTTTCTCGACATCGTCTTTTAGTCCCACTCTGTTATTTACTTTTCTTTTATCAATGTATTTTTGCTTGATAAATGTGATTCCCAATATTAATAGCGTGATAGTGGTAACTCCGGAACAAAATATTATATAGTGAACATCAGATTTTTTTTCAATTATCTTATTTTGTGCGATTATCGATATAGCCAAAAACATCGATATTATTTGGCCGAATATACATTTTCTAAAGGACCGCCATCTTTCGTGTTTCTTCATTATTTTGAAGATTGATTTAATTTTTGGTGTTTTTTAACTTTTTTGTTGTTTCTTAGCTTTTGACTCGGGGTTTTCAAGAATTTTCAAATTTTTTTACTAGATTTTGTCATAGAAATTTTTTTAATAGTTATCTGAAAGATTTTGGAAAAGAAAAAGCCCGTTAGATTAGCAATACAACATCTTATTTCAGAGAAAATTCAACGAATAAATGTGAATAAAGTGTATATAATTTATAAATAAAAAGTTAACAATATCAGTGATTCTCTAAAATGATTTGCTATTGCCACACAGAAACATTATTTGAATTGTGATGCTAAAAATTCATTTGCAAATAACAAACTTTAGTTGGTGAGACATAAATGTACTAAAATATCCCGCAATGTTGACTTAGAGTAAAGAAAAAAAAGAATTTCATCATCATGGAAGAGCTATCGATAAATAATTTAAATCTTATTCTAAAAGTATGGAATTTCTACTTTTAAAAAATAGAAAAATCGGTTTAAGAAAGTATCTGATAAAATTTATGGAAAAACTAATTTAATAAATGTATTAAGCATTGAAATTACAGTTTTAACTCTTCTATACATTTTTTTCGATCAAAAATTATAACTTGACAATTGATTCTTTAATTTATTCTATTATGAAAATCTTATTTAAAACATATTAGATTGTTTACGTAATTTTTATAAAAAAACAAATAAATTGAAATTGGCAATATAAAAATGAAATTATAAAATTTATCAATATATTTTTAAAAAATCTACTAGATAATATAATAAAAAACATGGAAAAAATTTAAAACCACGAGTAATGCAAAAAAATAAAAATGGAAACAGTTCAAATTTGATTTAAATTTTACATATTGCATTTATATTTTGGAGATAATATAAATATTAAAGTTTAATGCTTGGAAGAAATATTGCATGATCTTTTGCGTGGTTTTTTTTAAAAAACAATATTAAAACATTTATTGCAACAAAAATTTTTCTTCTTGCACCCAAAAGATAGATTTAAGAATTTTAAAATATGAAAATCAATAATTTTTATTAGAATACTGATATAATCGATATTAAGAATATCATTCACTTTTGCTAATACACAAAATATTTCTAATTCTATTTTTTAAACATAGTCACAAAAAATGAAATTAAGAAAAATACAAATCAATATAATACACGGTATCTTAGATAACAAAGAAGTAAATGAAGTTTTTTATTTTATATACTATAACTTATTTTTCGAAATATAAACGATTAATATGTATTTTTTCTTTTAATTCTCCATAATGAAAAGAGTTTTAAAAAACATTTAAAACAATAAACCGCTTTAAATAATACAAATGCTAGAACAAAAAATACACAAATAAGATAAAAACAGTCTTTATAGATTTTATTCACAATAAAACCTTATATTAATTTTAAATTTATGCTTTTGGTAAGAAAGCTCATTCTGCACATATAAGAATGATGCTATTTTTTGCTTATTAAATTACACAATTAAAAAAAATTATGCGCACTATATATAAATAATTCCTAGTACAAAAAAAACATTATCAACTAAAACAATCAATCATTATTTTTTTTAATAAATTAAACAGTAATATCATGTAAAATGTACTTTTAAATTAAACCTTTCAATTTTTGGCACTATTTAATACTATTAGATCAATATAATAATGAACTGCAAATGAATAAGTTGCTATCATTGTCGATCCGCGATAAATATCGAATGTGGTTTTTAAAAAAGCGATTAAACAAAACCATTTCAATTTACTATTATTATAGTTTTTCAAAAGATTAGACTCTTGAAGCTCCGTCTCTTCGTTGGATTGTGCTCAATCGGCAAATTTATAGTTTATACTTTAAATGCAATTTAAAATGCAAAAACACTCAGTAAACCTTTTCTGAGATTTTATGATTATAAAAGTCGATTCCAGCTTGTTTTTTTAATATCCACATCAAAACTTTTGTTTTTCAAAATATTTTATCATTGCTTTCGCTTTAAAATGCTTTTTATTATATGGTTGCTTTAAATTATAAAAAAACATTTATTTGGAAAATTGATTATATCTAACAAATTAAAATTGTTTTTACATTTGTTTTATTACTGGTATTGTTTTTTTATCTATTTTAATTTGATTTATTTGCAAAAGGTGTCATTAAAAATGATCAATATGTTATTAAAAAATAATATAACAAGATTTAAACATTTTTTTTATTGTTTAATGTGGTTCCGAAATCTAAAAAACACAAAAGGTAGAGAATTTTCAAAATAAAATAAATTTTATGCTTTAAAAACATTATTTTTTATACTGTTAAGAGGAAATTATATTCACTGTTATGAACAGGCTAAAACATTATTTTCAACGCAATAATAAAATATATTGAAATTAATTGCGGTGAAAAAATATATGTACGTTTTTTAAAAACAAAATAAACATTTGGATGAGATATATTCATACAAAATGATCTACAGATATTAAAAAATATCGTAACCGAAGATATAGCAATTTCAATTTCGAAGTATACTGAAAATTTTAATAAAAATATATAGCGTATTTACTATTTATCAAACTATTACCAATTTTAGTCTTTGCTAAATAACCGATATTTTCACAAAAATATTCTTAGTTACATTGTTTGTGCATATTAATTTGATTTTAAAAACCGATTCAGTTCTTTTATTGCAAATAAAAAACATCGAGAAAAAATAATGTTTGAGAAGTGCAGTGGTACAAGAAAAAGATAAAAAAAACTTGTTTTTTATTTGTAGATTTCTCAGCAAAATTATTTATTTACTAATTAGCTAACGATATCCAACATGAAACATGGATGTTATAGAGTCCCCGTTATCGGAAAAATCGACAGCTATGGTTTACTTCAAAACCCGATCGCATAGATGCTCGTCTGTAAAGTGTCACAATGACATCTTTTTTCGTAAAAAAACCTGTATGCATCATGTGTTATGCGGGATATGGATGTTTAACAATCCAACAAATATAATTTAATAAATATCTCTAATATCAATCGTTTTCATACATTTTTCTTTTTATCCAGGTTCTTTCGAATTTTACCTAATAAAAAACATAAATAAAATATATCATTTATAACTTTTAATAATGGTTAAAATTTACGTAGCGTATTTTTTATAAATGCATTATATAAAAAAATGTTTATCCACTATTTTGATACTACATTCATCTTGCAATAAGCATGGTTTTTAACTAATGCAAATACGTCATATGATTTAAGTAATTGAATTATTATTAAAAATTCTGAATAAAAAGTATTAAGAATTCCGCAATCAGATTCTAACTAAAACTTTCTATCTTTCAATAGTGTAATTTATTTATAGCCCTCAATGAAAATATCAATAATGTAATATCAATACAGCAATCAAAGAATTGATGCACAGATTTATATCGTAAAAGACAACTTAACGACAGGGAAACCTCAATCAATCGTTTATTGTTATCAATAAATATGATATACGTTAAAACCATTATCTTTTTGTCCATGAGTAATATAAACCGAAATGCAGTTTTTTATGTAATACCGACTTATATCTATCAGATTTTCTGTTGTTAAAAATCTTTTATTTTCATATATGATGTACTTTAAATTTGTTTTTTTTTTATTTAAACTATTTGCTTAAGGTTTCTCCTCACAAAATATGGAGTTATGAAACAGGAACTTGATTATTATAACAACCATTGGGTTCGGTTGTAAGATACATTAGTTTGGTTCCCATTTGTGTATGTATTGGTTTAAAGAAAAATATATTAAAGTAATCAGGAATTGCAAAAATAAGAAATTCAGAGCAAATAAAATTTTATTTACTTTTTAAGTTTTTTTAGGAACATATGTTAATACACAAGTAACTTTACAAATAAATATAAAACATAAAATATAACATAAATATTCTTAAAATTTTTTTTAAAAAACGAACCAATATACATTCGCTACCTTTTTAAAATTTAATCTATGGAAAAATATATTAGGCTGCTTTCTAAAGTTTAAACTAGGTCAATAAACACTAAGTCTGTATTTAAAAAATTTTTTAATTGCTTTTTGGTTCATTTTTTTTATTTTTAATATATTCATTTCTATAAAAATAGGATTTTATTATATATAATATCGTATTTGATGTTGAATAATACAGAACATGTATTGAAAATTTTTTACTTTTATAATTATAATCATTCAAATATAAAAAAACACTAATTGCTTAGTAAAAATTTTAGTTTAATGCGAGATTAATAAGTTTTTTAAGAATACAAAACAATTGCTCGTATTTAATATTACATATTAGACAAATTATCAATAAGTAGACTATGATGAAATTCTTGATTTTTGTGTATCTTATCAGATCATAAAAATGGACTCATTATATTATTTGATCTCTCTGATTGACTCAATCGTATCAAAACTCAGTTGTATTATTTAACATCTTTGATCACAAATACAATTTATAATTACTTCTCGTGCGATATCATTATCTCATATAAAAAAAACTTAAATATAAATATTTAATATGACGAATTTATACGAAAAAAAAATTGATTTGCTTACATGTAATTTGCACTCTGTAATTTATGCAAAAAACTTTCATATACCGATATTTTTTATATGTCATATTATGCCCTTTTTAAAAAAATTTTAAATACAAAATGTTAAATGGAAAGATAGTATAAGAAATATAACTATAATTTTTTTGATAATACAAATTATTAATTAACAAATTGATTACATTTTATCATAATTTATGAGAACAAAAAAAATTAGCAATGAGCTGCAAAGATGTTTTAAAATTTCATGTTACTTAAAAATATTTTTTAAGATCATTAAATGTTCATTGAATAGAAAAAAAATTATAAAGAAAATTTATAATAATTAATAAAAATTCCATTTTTTAGGCGTTTTTGTGCAAAGTGTAAATATAGAGTATATTTTATGTGCTCCATTGTCAATTTTTTCCGTAATTATACGAGATAACTAATTTTTTTAGCATACCTTCGCAAGAATTTCTTCTTTATATCCTTCCATAGATCTCGAAAACGCCTAATTGAAAGATATTATATTATGAATGCATAAGATAATTTCGAATTGTGATGATAAATTTTGTTTTTTTCAGAATTTTTTCATCGTCATTACAAAAATGTGTGCTGATTGATTAAAGAATTAAATACTATTTTAGATATTTTTATTGTTAAAATAAATATTATTTTGTTAGAAAAACAGTAATATTCCTTAAATTTTTCATATGAAAGTATCCCAGGAAATGCAAATCTTAAGCAAAAAAAATAAATGTTTTCTAAATTCGTATTTTTATGAAAATGAAAGTATATGTTAAGGAAACGAAATTAAAAACTTAAATTTGTTTTTAAGCCAGAAAATGTATTTAATATATAGTTTTATAAAATTAGTCAAAATTCAAACCTATTTTAATAAATAAACACTTCTTCTAAAAGAAGTAAAAAAAATTTTTCAGAAACATTCGCTTTAGAAAAATTAAATCACTACTTGCATCGGCTTGTCTTTTATTTCATGGAATCTTTTAAAGAACCGCGTGTTTAATTTTAGAAATGTAGACATAAAAGAAATCTTTTTATTTTATTTTCATTTTTCGTGATTCTTGTAACGCACATACGACAAAAATAATATATTTTACAAAAGATTTTTTAGATGTACGTAATATATTCTCTGTCTGCATAAGAAATTAAAAAGATATATCTACAAAAAAATAAAAAATTAAAACGTGCACTAACAAAAATTTGAAATTAAACGTGTGCAAATTATTTCGTCGTCTAGATGAGCATTGCATAACTAAAGCATATTTTATTGTTAAAAAAAGCTCAATTAGTTTTAGTATTATAATAAATTTATTATTATATCAGATTAATGCATTTAATGGTCACAAAAATCTATCTTGTTAAGCGAAATGATGCTTGAAGATAAAAAAAATGCATTCGTGGAAAGATTGTGTGTAATAACACCAAAGAGTGTAAATTTTATATCTTCATTCATGTCTTTATCATTTAAATTGCAAGGACCTAAATAACCGATTCATATTATTTTATATTATATTAATGATGCATTAAATTAGAATTAAAATTTCAACTTTTTTAAAAACGCTTCAAATTTATTAAGTTACTTAAAACGTTATTAGTATTATTATGTAAAAAAGACAATTTATATATAAAAAAATACAACCATAATCATTTAAAAACAGTAATTTTTATTTGATGCTAATCTAAAAAGTCGATATCGTGTTACCTTCAACTTATAAATATTTCATGATTAGATAGAAATTTGGGAATTTTTTCGTTGATTTTTATTATAACTTAGAGCTATTTTTTACGTCAATAATTTATCATAAAAATTCTTTGTTTTTACGAATTTCGATTATTCAAAATCATACATAAAAAATAATATAAATAATACAATATTAATTATAAAATATATAAATAAAAAAATAGAAAATTTTTTTTGTGATATTTTAATCTATGAGTCTTTTTTTTTATTTTTGTGAATTAAACATTGTAGAATTTTTTATTTAATTAATTCTTTTGTTATTTAATCAATTATCATTAAAAGTGAATTTCAGCTTACTAATAGAAATGTGCTAGTTTTTTGAATTGTTATCAATTAGAATAATTATTGCTATAAAAATATAAAAAGAACTATTTATCAACCAAATTTAAACAACTATCAGACAGGATGATTTTTATATTTTAAAAGAAAGTTTAAAAACAGATTATGCACGTATATTTATTCTCTTAATTTGTAAAATCTTATGATATAAATTTAAAAAAACAATCTACTTAATAAAAATATTTTATTGACTATGTTTTTATTAACTGGATATCACAAATTGTAAATAACTAAAATTTGTGTTCAAACTATGGTATACACATCAAGCAACAGGGAATATTTTTTGTGAAGTTATATACATTTACTTTATAATCTACCAAATGATCACCCAATAAATCAATTGCCTTCTAAAATCCCATCTTGCGTTGTATATAAAGAAAGTACAGTAAACTTAGATATTAATGGCAATAAAGATTGAGCTAGTGTTAAATTAAGAATCATGCTGGGTTGGGATGTGCTTGCGCACAATCTAAAGATTTTTAAGAACGATCAAAAGACTATTTCTTGGACATATTTATTTACTTCTTAAAGCTTTTCATAGCTTACATAATACCGAATGTTTTGTGTTTCAAAACAAACTCATCGGCAGACCTTTAAAATTATAAGATAGCTCAAACACATGATATCACCTGTAACCATTATTATATTTCATAACCGAAACGAAGTAACAATAATGGAACAAAAAAAATTAAATGTAATCTGACTGTAGCGAAGCAGCACTATTGTGAACCAAAAATATTGTAGCACAACTGGCAAGAATAACTTCAGTGGAATCAATTTTTACAAAATAAATAAAAATCCAAATTTGTCTAAACCTTTCCATTCTTCTCTTTTCAAAATTTTTACTTATAATCCAGTCTATCAAGGCTGGATTCAGCACAAACCTTGCGATTCAAACTAATTTCCTACATTTATTAAATTCGATTTTAAATGATTAATTCACAAATATCTATTGGTAATAATTGTACTAAAAAACATTTGTGGAATATATTTTATGCCAAGAATATTTTCTGAAAAAAATATACTCAAAAAGAATTTTTTTATAGTTAAGATTAATGCAGCAAAAGAATGATAGTAGCAAGAACATGTCTCACATTTTATTTGTAAGAATTTGAAAAAAATGTAGCTTTAATTAATCAAAAAGAGAAGTCATATTATAATTAGAAAATGGTACTATCTATATAATTTTGTGCCACCTAAAATGTAATTATTATTTTATTAATTAATAAAGAAAATATTGTAATTGTGATCTTTGTGGCTAGCAATAGATTTTATTGATGATTTCTGACAGTTAGTGATATATTTCAAAGGCCTTTTTGAAATGTTATATCTTTTTGTAAGTTAATTGTTATGATTGAGAGGAATGTATTAAAAAGAGCAGCATTAAAATAAAAAAAGAACTGAATTATAAATATCGTTAATAAAATGTTTTAAAACCATATTATATTGTTGATAATTGCGCTTGATCAAAATATAAAAGAAAATTAATATTTTGTAAGACGTATTTATTTTAAAGAGTTGCATATTTATAGACATTATTGGGTTTTTACAACCTATCTCATATTCTTTTTTTAGTAAATAGAATGACTTTCAATAATATATTTAATCTCTTGTCAAAAATCAAAAATATATATTAATTTAATTCTCGTCTTTAAAACACGTCAAAGACATTCAATATGATAATCAATAAAAAAAATTGTGATTCTAAAAAAACAAATAAACTAATATTTACAAAATTTTAAAACCCAAATATTCCCTTTTATATTTTTAACCAATAAAAAATCAAATCAAATACATTTTACTCTTTAGATTAGGTTCAAACCCAACAATACTAAACCTAGCAATAAATTTAATCAGTATTTCTTTTGATAGTCAATTTTATTTTATAGAGGATAGAATTGTCATCAATAAAAAGCTATAATTCATTTAGTAAATTTGAAATAGTCAATTTTTTAAAAAAATTACACATTAAAGAAAAATCAAACATTAATAATGCAATTATAATATTAAAAATGATATTTTAATCATTATAATTATAAATTTTTTGCAAAAATTATTATAAAAATAATTTACAATATTTTGTATTTATAATGATAATCCTTGGGCTTTGATTTTATTAAACATTAAAAATGTTATTTAAACTAGCATTTCGATTGCATATAAATTATTGCTACAATGATTATAATTGTTCACCAAATATTACCTCATATATCTATCATTATTCGTGTTTGATTGATTTTAATATTTAATTTTATTAGTATTTTTTGCAAAAATACTTTTACAATCGAAAAAAGAAGAAAAAAGAAGAAAAAAGAAGAAAAAATAAAAAAATTAAATATAAGTTATAATAGAAAAAAAATGATTAAAACATTTATTTGGCTGAATTTTTTCATAAAATTGTTAATTAATATATAACATAGTTTTTAGATAAATAAAATTGATCGAATTGGCCAAAAAAGGTATGGGTTTAAAATATATTTTAATTTACAATCCTTTTCTATATATTTACAAATACGATAGTATAGAATCGATCACGTTAAAATCTAAATTCAGAAATATACTTTCACCAAAACATCAAACAATCTGTCATAAATCAAAATAAATTGAATGAAAAATTTAAATTAATAATATCATTTTTTGCTTTAAAACACGCCATAAAATCAAAATACATTGAAAATTTTGTTCTTCCGAGTCTAAATGAAAAATGTAATAATCATATAAAAATGGCTTAAAAATATATTGAACATTCATATTGGCACAGTAATTAGATCAGTAATTTTGCAATATATTAAAGTAAAATATGATCCAAAAATGGTATTGTCAATCGAAAGATTATAGATTTAACATACTTAGAGCTTCTTAAGTCTGCAAATCGTTAAAAATTTGCCGTAGTATATAACGGGTAAAATATTGCATTATATTTTGAGAAAATGGACAAAATAATATGGCATAAGAATATAGGCCTTTTCTGTTCTCATTTTGACTCTATATTGAAATTCTAATTCTCCTCAAACCACAATAAAAAGGAAGGATTATTGATTTTTAACATTATTTAAGGCTAGGATATTATAAGTAAAAGATAATTTTTTTAATAAGAACAATCGATTTATTGTTAGAACAAATTCTTTAGCGTATATGAAATTTAATTTTTTTTTGTCATATTCAATGAATTACACTATTTAGTGATATAGTTCTGCTAAATATAGAAGTAATTCGGTCCGAAAATTTACTTCTTTCATAACATACGATATAAACTGTTATATTTGTAAAAAAACATTATTAAAACGAAATTCTATTTTGTATTAAGCATAGTAACTATATACATCTAAAAATGCGTATCCTTTTGTTTTAATAGTTTATAATGATAATATTTTTTTTATTTTACATTTGTCATGATACCGCTTTGTGAATTTACTCAAAGTTTTAACCATATAATTTTAAATCATGTCAATTATATATTACATCAAAAAACTGTTCTTCCATTACTAAGTATAGATGATGTATATTATTTATTCTATAAAAATGTAAACTTTTAATTAAATACCTTTATATATATTAGCATATGTACAACATAATCTAATATTTAAAACATATCAAAATCTTTCAAGATTTTTTGCGATTATCTTATACATATCTTAATTGTTGTATATAAAATTCAACAGATTTCTTTTAATAATGAAAAAAAAATCGTATAGAGTGCGGTAAATTATTGATAATTTTACCATTAAAAATTATCTCTATGCACATATATATTTTCTTGAAATATTGAGAAAAAAACAATTTAAATTTAAAAAAAGTAGTGTACATAGATATGCAATATGATGCTATAATGTTGCACTTACACAAAATATTATAAACAACATAAATTGTTTTGAATAACAAAAAATATATAAAACATATATTTAAATAGATTAAACTGATTAAACTGCTGAATTTATTATGTTTTTGAATTAAAATATATTCTTTAATTGACAAAATATAGCATTAATTTTTTTTGTTTTTAGATATATGATAGATTGTCTATCTATATCTCTGCAAAAAAATACATCTTTTCTGTCTTAATTATAATTTATTTGTTATCTTAAATTGTAATAATGTTTTAATTCTTTGTTAAAAGAATCAATATTGTTTATTATATTATGAATTATACAAAATTTTTAGTAATGAAGTCAAATATGTAAACTTTTACAAACAAAGAGAATGTTTAAAATAAGTAAGAGTAAATTATTATTTCCATCAAAATAAGGAGGGCTAAAATTTATACAAACAAATAGCAGAAATAATACAATTTATCATCTTAATGTGATGATAGTGATCTATTTAAAGCATATTAATTGCTCGATTTAGAAAAAAATTTTTACGCGGCAAAAAGCTACTTAAAATCATATTTAGGCGTATAAGACTTCTATATTGACTATTTTCAGGCCTTTAAATAGAAATTAAATATGAATATGGACATTTTATATGAGAATAACCATCTATAAGCACCTTTTTTCACTTATATGTGCAATTTATATTTTTAAATAAAACAGTTAGAAAAAATCAAAATAAAAAAAATTTGGTTGCAATCCTGGGCTGCATGTTTCAATTTAAAGAATCAAGTACACAAATGGCATAATTTATGAATTTGTGCTTTAAAAAACGTTTATTTATGAGCAAATATGCGTTTTTTTTTTGGATTTACTTACAAATTATAAAATAAATAAGACAATTGACCAAATGTTTTTAAAATGCGAGTCATTTTTTTAATATATTAATTGTAAAAACCAATATTATACATGTTTTTAGTTATTTAAACATCATTGAAATAAAACTTTATGAGGATGATAATTGTTAATATCCAAAAATAAATTATATGGAACTTATGCGCTTAACTCAAATATAATCGAATAATTTTATTTTGGACAATTATTGAAGTTATACAAAATAAAAATATCGATTACGCCTCCTTACGCAAGAATTAACAAACTAACAGATTATGCATTTAAGGAGAAATATTCTTTAGCTTTTTCTCATCAATCGCTCCAACTAAATTTTAATAATCGGAATTAGTTACTAATATACGAAAATATAAGTTGAAATAGACTTATTATGTCTTTCTTTTCAAATCTAAAACTAAAACCTTAGTGCTTTGAGATTTTTGTTCAAATTGATTGCAAATAAAATCTCATATAAGTCAAATTTTTCTGATGTAATTCAAGTATAGTAATACATGATAAATTTTGCTCATTAATATAAATAAGCGCATAATCTTTGTACAATAGTACTTTTAATTAGTTTACTGTAATTTGTAAACAAATTGCTGTTATTAAAAATACGCGGTGTTTTATATAATTAAGTAATTTATTACAAATTTATATAAAACAGAATGAATATAAATGCAAAAAAAATTAAATTCAATATTTACTATACTAGTGTATTATTAAAATACATTTTTATTGAAAATTTTGTTTTTGATTGTTTCATAATAATAAATGTAACCATTTTACGCGTCAAGTCTGTTTGTAAGGGCAATAAAAATATTTTTATTATATTTAAATGCAAAAAGGCGTGAATATTTTTTAGATAAAATATTGATAAAGATAAAAAATATTCGATAATTACTCTTGTGAATTTATTGTTTTTATTGCCTAAAAAAAGCCTTAATGTTTATTTTGGATGCTGAATAAATGTATCATATTAGGTTGAGGTCTTATAGAGCTTAATAAATTCTCTATATGTCACTATTTTCGCTACAAATGTATAAAAGCAAAGTGTGGTATTTCTTCAAACATAAAAAAGAATTTTATAAATTTCGCATTACACCAAATCACAAATTTATATTTTTCAATGAATAATTAAAATGCACAATCAACATTGAGTTCTTATTTTGTTTAGTAAAATATGTTTAGCGACATAAATCTATATCATAACAAAATGTCTATATGTTTGTAAAAAATCTTTTAAAATATGTGTTAAAAAAATTAAAAAGACTTTATAAACATTATATCATATAAGTTTATATATTTTATACAATTTTTAGGTTAATTTTCTATAAGAAAATTTACGATCGAATTATGATTCTGTATAGTTATATATTTTACAAGATTTATTTTTTCTATAAATTTATTGCTTTTATTTACTAGAAGAACTTTCAAATTTCTAAGAATAATATAGTGTTAATATTTTAAATATGTAGAATATAAATTAAAATACAAAATAATGTTTTTTTATCTATAATTTGTTATTATTTTTAAATGAAATATAGACAAAATATTTATCGTTGTATTGTTCTTTTTAGATGTTATAACTTCAATACACAAATTAAAAAGTAGAAAATATATCATAGTAAACTTGATGCAAAAAAATAGATCAAAATAGCATTAAAAAAATCTAACACATTTGCAGTATTATTACATAAAATTTATTATTGCTTGTAAAAATACGTAATTCAATATCTAAAACCTATTTTTATTTGAATTACAGCAATCAGATAAATAAAATTTCTTTTTTGTATGTTAAAAAAACCATAGTTCAATCATTTTATTTATTTAACTTTTCTATACTCCTGCTTTTAAAGAATCAAAAAAAATTTAAAAACAATTATTTTATGCATATATCATAAAAAAAAACCACGTTTAAAGTACAGAAAACACAATGTAAAAACAGATATAGTCAGCATGTTTATTTATCGTAAAAGTTTTTTTGTCATAGAACTACTTTTATACTTATAATAGAAGAGTTTATTGAGATCGTGTTTATTTATTTGTGAAACTATACCTTATATATTTTTGTTAGATCTTTTTATACTATAACTTTGCAAACTTTTGAAAAGTTAAAATTTACAAAAAGCTCAGCGATTTTTTTAATAAAACTTTTTCAGTATTGTGGTAAACCACATACTTTAAGGGAGTACTTATATGTAAGAATTTGATAGAAAAAATTCCCTCCTTCCTGTCTATTTAAAACCTCACTACAATGAACATATGGTGTAACATTATAGGTATTATGAAAAGCCCCCACTTCAGCCTCAGACCAAGACCGCAAGCCTTACCCCGGTCCAGGTCTTCTACCTAAGTTAAATAAATCATAAATAGCAATAACCACGCGTTATTCAACATTTTCTTGCGCCATGCACACTTGTCACAAAGTATGTACGGCAAGCATAATAAATAATATTTAGTTGATAAGAAAGTTTATAATTTTGTTTTTTTTTGTAACTTTGATATTCTTGTTCAAATGTATCGTTTTTCTGTTGAATAAAATTATTTCATAGAAAATATAGTCGTATTTACAATAAAAAATTTTTATTTGTTGTCACGAGGATGTCGTTCCTATGGAAAACTTATCAATCTATTTTAATGCATTTTTATAAAAATTTTTCTTTAAAAAAAATTTAATACCTGTAAATTATCAAATGTATCAAAAAATAAGTTCTAGTTAAAAATATAAAAAATAACTTTAAGAGGCTTTTGTAACTGCTTTTTCATTCCTTATTTAAGAATTGCTTGCAGAACAGCAAAAAAATGATTTTGAATTGCATAAATCTAATGCTTTATATTCAAAATTTTACGAAATATTTTTAACAATTTTCTGTTTATATTTTTAATCATAATTTAGAAAGGTTTGGTATGATTTCAATTTATGGAATTTTTTGACTAACAGAATAGAAGTTCAAAGATAAAAATCTTTCCTTTTCAGCACTTTTAAAGTTGCAGAAATTACCAATGGAAAAACGATATCAATTTGTTATAAAAAAAACACCAAACAGATTATTGTTATTATATTTCTATGTTTAATTTGAATTAATATTTATAAAAACTAAAATTCAAAAATTACAGTATTTTATCTGTTATAGTTCATAAAGGACAATATGATATATACAAATAGCAAACAGAAAAAATTTTACATATCTTAAAAATTCGGAAACAAAACTTCTTTATATTTATTCTTAATTTTTGAATTGTTATAATGAATTAGAAATTTAGTGTAAAAATAGAAAAATTCTGTAATCATAGCATAAGTGAGTTGTAATTTATTTTTAAATGTATTACTATTTGTATTAAATTAATTTTTGATATATGAATTTATGCTAGAAATATGATTTTCATAACAAAAACATTGATATTGGTATTATATTTATTAAATTTCATATCTTTTAGGTTTTTTTGATGTTCTAATTTTATTTCAAATATAATATGACATTGTTGTATATTCCTTTTAAGATGTTAAAAATACCAGTTCTGTCATTTGCGTTTTTTGGTGTGATAATTTTTTTAAACATTTTAGTATTCAAGACCTAATTATAGTCTATTTAATAGAAAATAAAATATAAAAAATGTGTTGACGTGAATTATATATGTCTTATTAACAAAACGAAAGTTTTAAATGATTTAATTTATTTCTATTTAGAGATATTCAAATTTTTTTAATAAAAAAAACATTTATCTATAAATGTTATTTGTAAAAATTAGTTTATGAGATTGTATTGTGATCAACATAAGTTTTTACAAGATACAAAAAAAATTAAAAGCTATATACTTAAAATAACAATATTTTTTATTTTCATGGGTTTGTGCTCTGTTATGAAATACAAGGTATCTCTATATTTCATAATATAGATAAAATAGTTATAATTATTGCAGAAATATACAACATTTTTTCAAATAAATAAAATGATTTGTTAAAGTATTTTATAAAAAAAATTTACCGATTTTTTTAAAAATTTTACATGGAAACGTTTTATATATATTTTTTTAAGGCAATAAAGTTTTATTTTGGTTAAGTATAGAGATTTTTATAATTTTTAACCATTCTTAGTAGTATATTAAAATATTTATTTTAAAATTCGCTTAAAATAAATCTAAAAATAGTTTAGAGACGTGTAGCTGTACTGTTAGTGGTTTTTCTAAGAAATAAAAAGCTTAAGAACAATTAAATAAGATATGAGAAAGTTTTAACAAATAATGCATTTTGAATAAAATTTATAGAATTTGAGGTTGAAATATACTGTCGTAAAAAATTGTAGCGGGTTCATATACAGTTGATTTATTTTGACTTTATAAATTTTTAACATTTGCTTGTTAAATTTATCTTCATGTTTTTGATTTTTGAAAGAATTGATTTCTTTTAATTTTTAACAAAAACGCGCGTCAAAAATCAATTGGATACTTTAAAAGAAAATGTTTCCTATTGTTTATAAATAAGGATAATTTAAAAACAGCAAAACTTTAAAATGTAAAAAAGCAACAAAAAAATATCAAAAATAATGTTTACACACAGAATACAAATTATATATTTTCTGTTTCTATTAATTACTTGCGTAATTCTAGGTAACAAACTAAGAACGCCTGCTATATCTATCCAAAATTAATATGAAGGCAAGCAAACTAATTTTAGTAGCTATATAATATTCTAAAAGAAATGAATCTATCAAAATCTCTAACAAAAGAAATAAAACAACTAAGAACACTCTTTATCAAATAAAAAAAGAATCTATAAATAGTTATTTGTCTTTTTTATATGCTAGACTAACTTTCTTGCAAAAGAAATATCATATTTTTAAAAATTAATTTTTGTTTATATAAAAATGCAACTTGGGCGGTTTTTTAGCCTTATGCATACGAATAATTTATTAAAATGTGCTAAAATTATGTGATCTGGTGTGTCCTGTGTATTTTCTGAGAAATGAACAGCTATTTATGTAAATTACTGCTTTAGTTTTTTAATAACCGACAGACACCTCTTCAAAACTATATTCATATTTTACATTTTTTAATATGTGCAAGTATCTAATATATGACTATTCAGTTAATCACGCATCATAAATTCCCCTAATCAAAAAAATTTTTTAAAATTGTTTTTTTTTTGATATATCAACAAAAAAAATTCAACCGGAGAACATCACATATACTGTTCTCAAGAACAAAAAAAATGTGTTATAATAAATCTATACATATTACAGATTTAAATTTTTTGTATAACAATTTTTAAAATTTTCTTAACTACTATTGGAAATTTACATACTCTGCTATATTTAAGTTGATTTTTGTTGCCATAAATATGTGTAAAATAAAAACTTTCTATTTAAGAATTTCAAATTTTATAAAGAAACAAGAAATGACTGTTTAGACGAAAAAATCGAGCTATAATTGTTATCAATATTTCTATTTTCGTAAAAATTTTTTTTAAAAAGAAATAAAAAAAAGTTTGTATAACATTATCAAGAAATGACATGTAAAATTTTTTATAAATATAAAAAACGGAGATTGCTAATAAACACTTTTTTTTTGAATTTTTTTAGAGTTTGCAAAATAGAGAATATCATAAGTTTTGCAATAAATTTTTTTTTAAAACACCTTAGTAAAAATCAAAATCAAATATTAGATGATTAGAATGTTTAAGTAAGAACAGAAGAGTGAAAATGTGAAATGATAAATGATTTTTATTACATATGTAAGAATCGTTAATGAAATTCTTTTCTCTGTTTCTGTATTCAAAAAACTGGTATCTCTAATATTGGTATGTAATAAGGCATAATTGAATCAAGCTATATTTTTTAAAACATGTTTTGTTGGTGTTAAAATCTTCAGTATATCATTAATACAGAATAAAAACAAGTTTTTTCACACGATTTGAATTTTATTTGACTATTTCATAAGGTGTGTTTTGTTTTATTTGGGGTATGATACTTTTTTTAATTAAAAAATATATGGCTAGATGTTTTAATTAATAATTTTTCTTTGCCAGATAACTCTGATTAAAAACGGCTAATCTAATAAATATATTGAAAAATCAAGTTCTTGCTGTAAATACATACTAATTTTTAAAAAAATAGATTGTATTTATATCGCAACAACTGTTTTTTGTTAAAAACATCGATGTATATCTTCCCTCAAGTCGCTTTCTGATTAGACATGTAAAGCCTACAATTCTAATTACTAAAAAATGATGTAAAAGAAGCAGTACATACAAATCGTAAATCTAGTTATACACCGTAATTGTGCTATTAAACACATAAAACACTTTTGAATTTAACACCATAGGAGAATTATAAGTCGGAAACAAAGCCAATGTTAAAAATGTTGGTTAGAACACTTTCTTTGATTATTTTTTTATCCTTTTCGCTAACTCTAAGTGATCCATGATTAGTTTCAGCGTTCTATTCAAAATAGTTTAATTTTTTAAAAATCAGCTAATCGAAAATGTGATTATTAATATAAAACAATTATCAATATAGTATATTTTATTTAAATCGCCGTCGTTATTTTTTTTGTCTTCAAAATATTTTTAACACATTCTTTGTGGAATATAATGTAAAATGTAAATCTAATAAAAAGACGTATTATCGAATATCCTTAAATTAGTCTTATTAAATGTCAGTAGGATTATGTCTCGTTCTACTTCCTTTATTTCAGTGGTGTTGTAATTATGGAAGAGGGATTTGCCAACGTTTATCTTGTTGTGTATTTTAGGACAAGCTGGTCGGTTTTGGTAAAGCTTTCAAGTTATATTTTCGGTTTTTATTGTATAAAGAAAAATAAAAATTTAGAAGTAAATGGATTTTATTTTACTAAATAAAGTTATGTTTTTTCTCAAATGTGTTATTATTGGTCATAATACCACTTGGAATGGTAGAGAATTTAAACAGAATACTTAAATTTTGTAGATTATTGGCATTTAAATAAACAAATTTTTTCTGTTATTGAGTAATTTCATCTTTACTTACTTTTTTATATTGAAAAAAGAATTAATTAGAATTCAAGAGATGTTGTACACATTAACAAATCTAGTATAATTTGGCAGCATTAAGAAGTAAAAAAAAACATCAAAAACACTTATCTACTTCTATTCTTTCTTTCAATCTTACATTCAATTTAAAAAAGGGTAATCACAGATTGAATTCTATTTAAAAAACAAGCTAGATTGATTAGAATAAAAGAATATTCAAATAAGAAAAATAGCCAAAGGTTTAAATCAAATTATTCTTTTACTTTTATTCTTTGGTAGTCTTGCAATTTTAGGTCAAAAATGTTTTTTTAGTTGTAAATTTGCAAACAAAATGTTTTATTTTAACGATGCCTTCTTTTTATTAAATTAGAGCTTCGTAATATCTTATTGGTTTATGTGGATAATTAGATATTGTATCGATTCGAAGAAAAAATTTGTCTTAGAAATTCAAATGAGCGGAAACTAAAGACAGAAAAAAAATTGGTATATTTGGTTAAGTATGAAAAGTCAAGTTAGTTATTATTCTTCTATTCAAATATTTTAACCACAAAAAGTTTTTTTATTTAAATTTACTGAGTTATGAAAAAGTTTCACAATAATTGTTTAAAGAACTAATTATTGTTTTTTCATTAGTTGATATTCAATTTTTTACAGTATAAAAACAATAAATCCACAAGTTTCAAATTTTTCATTATATTTAATTTTTTTTCAAAGATTAAAAAATAAAATTTTAGTTTTTGCATTCTCAAACTAATCTCTTTCTTAGTTAGAATTAAAAAAAATGTTAATTTATTAGGACTTGGAAGAATGCCTTTATTTTTGCAAATTTATATTGTAAAAATTCCAACATTTTCATGTCAATTTTGCTTCCAACTATAACATTATAATATATTTTATCTAAATTTCTTTCAGCTCTTAAGACATTGACATTGTAAATTATCAAATTGATTGGTCGTTTATATCATGATTTGATTTTCTTCCAGTTATTGTTAAATTTATTTGGTTTCAGCTAAAAAAAACCTAAAAACAAAGAAAAATTGAAAAAAAAGTATATAAGGAACAAATTAATATTTTATGCATAACCGAAAAAATAAAAATTTTTTAATAATTTATTCTTCAATTTTTTTCTTTAAATTAGCATATTATTTGCTATACTAGATAATTTACATATCCCAACTTTCAAAAATTCTTTCATTATTAAATTTTTAAATATGCTCAACAATGTTATTTTATTAATACATTTTTTAACTACTAAATTCGTATCACATTTTTTGCAATTTTTTCTATAAAATTTGTTTAATTTTTCAAAAAAACTATTTTTTCGAAACATTTCTTGACAAAAAATTTCAATTTTTTTTCTAAGTTTTTTTTAAAAAAAAATAATAATAAATCTCAAATTAATCATTTGAAGATATTAATTATGCAAAAAGTTTCACGCATTATATAAAATATTCAAATTTCACCAAAGTAAATGTTATTCCAAGAGCGAAAATCGTTTTCAATAATTTTTAAATGTTATTACAAAAAATGTGTCTTATTTCTACAAATATAGATCTTTATTTACTTTTTTTAATAGAAAATATGCAAAAAACAAATTATTTTTCTTAAGATACATTGAATTTTTCATACAAAAACAAACAATAATTCTCTCAATACTATTTATAAATAAATGAAAATAAATTCCCAATTTGTTTTTGAATGTTCAAGGAATATGCTTAATTATCACAAATTTGTGATTTTGAGAAATAAGCGATAAGATGATCAATTTTTTTTTATATATTCAGAGTTAATTGTAACACATTTTAATACATAATTAGAAATAAAGGATACGTCTCTATAAATTACCGTAAGCCAGAATTGAGTTATAATTTTGATTTATAATAACATTTCATTTGATTGACTTCAATTTATTAATCTGAGTGACAGCAAATAATGTTTTTATTAATTAACTAAGTTATCAGAAATTTTTGATAGTATTCTTTTTGTTATAGAATAAAAAAACTGTATTTTTTTACATCCTTTCATTTTATATGAAAATCTTTTTTATTATTTAATTTTTGTCGCAGAAATGAATGATTTTTTTCCAAAAAATGTTTGAATGGTTTGTAAAAGTCAAAAGCATCAATAAAATTGTTTTTTTACCTCATAATTGCGTCAGAATTTTGGTAATTTTATGAAAAATAAATGTATTCTTAACAACTGAATATTCAAATGATTAATATTTTAAATTAAAAATTATTCGAAACTTGTTGTCGAGCAATCTAAGTAAATTAAAAAATACGCATAATTGTTTTAAATGGCTACAAACTTGTTTGAAAAACATTTTTCTCAAGATTTTTGAAACAAAATGAGTTTCTTTCAACTATTTGTAATTAAAGTTTCTATATAAAGATTTACAATTTTTTATAAAAATTTAAAAAAATTCAAAAAGTTAAAAATCATTTAGAGAAAAAAAACTGATTATAAGAATCAATTTTCATTTTTAAACCGTATAAAAAATGTTCGACAAGAAGGAACTCAGCTTCAATGAAATTAATATCAACGCCAAGCCAGTAATCTACGAGAAACTCATGAAAACCACAGAATCAGGAAAGAATACAATTTTAGAAGAGAAAGAAAGTTTTTCTTCAGATACAAATGAAGAGAACAGAATAAGAACACCGATTTTGTTCCAGAAAAATACCAAGGAAGAAAAAGCAGTATACTTGGAGTCAGAGGAAGAATCAATTTCTTCTGCAAGTGAAAATAATAGAGGTAAAGATTTTTCGAAAAATAAGATGAACGATAATACAAAGCTCATTAATGAAAATAACGAAGATAAGCAAGTATTGGTTGAAAATTTACATAAAAGTAATTCTAGAAGCAGAATAAATAATCTCAGCACAAAGAATAGGAAAGATCTCATTTCTAAGAAACTATCTTTATCTATTGAAGCAGCAAATCAGAGCGATCAAGAAAAAAATACAAATGAACAAGACAATCAATTTTCAATCGAAAAAATGGGTAAAATGGAAAAAAAAATTCATGGTTTTTTAAATGGAAAAAATAAAAACGACGATTCGGTTATTACAAGATTTAATTCTTGTTCAAATTTTAGTTATGAAACAAAATACAAGCTGCGTGAAAGCAGTTATTTAACAAAATCTCAAATACAAAATAGTATCAAAGAGAAAGATGACAATCTCAAATCAAAAGATTATCAAAATATGACTCTGTTAATATTTAGCCTTTTAGAAATGCAGATTCTATCGGATATTAACACAAATCTAGATTCAGCAAATGATATTATTAAGTTTTTTGCAAATTTTGCCTTGCAAGAAATATCGTGCTGTGGAAAGAAAGGAATGAATTTTAATCAATATGTAGAACACTATAAAACCTTTCATTCCGAAGCCAAAACTAGTTTCTTGAAAAGAACAATGTCTGAGGATATTGACAATTCTATATTTAAAACCGGATTTTTCAAAAACAAGTTTTCTGATTTAGATAAAAAAGGCGATCTAAATTTCATTAGCAATAATAATACCGGAAAAATAATAAATTTTGAAAAGAAACATAGTGATGATAGTAGGTTGATAGATGAGCAAACATGCAAATTTGACAATAATTCTAGATTTTCGTCATTTAAATTAAAAAAAACACCCAATTTCAATGATATATCTGGCATATCAAGAAGTTCAAAGTTCGCATGTAAGAATTCAAGTATAGATAAATGTAGAGGCTTCCTATTCAAAGCTCCACTTTATACTGAAAAGAAAAATTTTAACGAGAAAAATAAAAATAGGGATAACGAGAATTATGCCTCAATTCCCTTCCGTTGTAAAACTGACCTTTGTAAAAAAAAATTTAAATCTGAAAGCGGTTCGAAATATCATATTAACAATGAACACGGAAGGCTTGTTGAGCATGAAACTAAAAAATTTTTTTGTGTGCATAGCGGATGTACTAAAAGATATAAAAACTATAATGGCTTGAAATATCACCTCAAACATAATCATCTGGATTAGTTTATTCTATTTAATAATAAATATACTGAAATTGAAAAAAATTATTTTTGTATTTTTTTTAATGCTTAGACAATGTTTCTAATTAATATTTATAAAATTTTATTCATTTATTCAAAGTTATCTTTTTTAATTTTCAAAATCATATAATTTATAAATGAAATTTCCATCTTCACAAAAGCTCTGAAAGAATTCCAAGACAAGCAATATTCACATATAACATAAAATTTTTAAGGACTATAAACTTTATTTAAAAAAAAATTTAAAATGAAAAATTCTTAAAGTGTCATATATGAGTTAGGCACTTACAATTTTCTGTTTTTTATGGGTTTTGGCTACTAAATCAAAATATTTTTTCGTTAATAAGAAAGCATTGATATAAATGATAATAGAAAAATCGATTGTCTCAATTTCTAATTGCTCTTTATTGGAGAAATGAAAACTAGATTTCAAAAAAAAGATTTTCTTAAATAAATTATGAAATAAAAATTTTTAAAATTTTTAAAATACATACTTATAGTTTATTAAAGTAAATTTTGCTGTTTATAGTGTACAATTAAACATTTTTATCGTTTTATTTCATTTTCTAAACCATTTTATGCATTTGCATAAAATTCACTTCCTTTCAAATTTTTAATTTCATTTTAAACTCGATGACGTCATTGTTCAATTTTTAATGGATTGTTATGTATAAATTAATTAATTGTTTTTTAAATTTCTAAATTGGTTTGTAATTTTTACAAGCTAATTAGCAATTTATTGTTTTTGAATATGAATTTTTTTCTACATTGTGTCCTACAATTATGCTCTTACCAAAGTCAATATCTTTGCCTTTGAGTCAAATGAAGCAACCCAATATCTTAATTTTTCCCATTTTTTTGAAAACAATTTTGTTGCATTATTTTTGTTTCAAAGAGAAAATAAATTAAAAGACTCCAATTTTTCTAATAAGCAAAATTATATACTATAGTCTTAGAAGCTCATTGCAGATCATGGATAAATTTGTTGTATTTTTAACTACCAGACAAATCCATATAAAAATTTGTAAAAATTCTTTAAAAAACGACCAAATTTAATAAAACATGTAAGTTTATTCACACACTTTTTTCTCTAATAGAATTAGCAATTTCGCAAGTTTCATAATTTTAATTCATAATTGAAGGAAAAAAAATTTAACTAATATTTTAAACTAAAAATATTAAAAGAATATATAGTACTTGATAGATCCTTTCAATGTCTTTTTAAACATTTTATATGTGGTAAATGATTGGTGTATTACCTGTCTTGAAGTAGTTTTAAGAATGGAATGATGATGGGGCTTATATTACAAAGTCATCCTCTTTTGAAATACATTTCTAACAATACATGCTGTGTGTTAATGTTATACATTTTTGTTCGGGCATAATAAATTCTAAATAAATTTATTGAAATTAGTAGGGTTGTATATAATTTAAATATTTTTATACTCAAAGTGCCTTTGATAATGTTAGAAATATAAAAGTTGAATCATATACTTCTTCAAACAAATTTAATTTGATGTTCATTTCTGAACAAATCAATATGTGAATAGATGTTTACAGAATGAATTTTGCAATCATTTAATCATTCGATTGTTATTTTTGACTTTTTCAATCTTTTGTTGAAATTTTTAACAAATAAATTTAGAATATTTTTTGTTTTTTCTAATCGTTAGTCTTGTTACACCGTGTTTGCGTTTGATAAATTAGACATTATAAAAAAATTATAATATTTTTCTAGCAAAGTTTATCACCATAAATTAGAGGTGAGAAACTACATAAAATAATATCAAGCTTAAATTCTAGTAATAAATAATATTTTAAAAATACCGCATCGCAAAAAAGATATTTTATAAAAATATTGAAAGTAAAGATCTCCAGAATATACAGTATTAGAAAATATAGTGTAAATATCTTAATTTGAACTAGTTTATTTAAGAAAGAACAAGCTAGTATGTTTATAACATATTTTATATATTCAAATTATTTTTAAAGTTAACTGTTGCTTCTTAATTCGACTCCCCCCTAGTTATGATGTGGTAATTATAATACAGAGTCTCATTCAATACCTTTTCTGTAGTTTTTATGTGCAGAATCGTTATTTTTTCAGTTATGGTCGCATATATAACTTCTATATAGTAAGGAAAAATAAAAAATTTAGTCTAAACTTTTAATTCAATTTAAAAGCTTTCATCTAAAAAAAATCAAACAAAGCTAATATTTTACTTATAATACTATGGTAATTCTATTTAAAATATTTAAAGAGCTCATTTTTCAACCGAAAAAAGAACTTCAATTGATTAATTTTTTCATAATTTAAATCGAATGACATAATGTAATCTTGTCAGATTGAAAATCCCATTGAAAAGAAACCGCAACTTTTATTTTATTGCAATAAAATAATTTTATATGCATTTGATGATCAATAGGGTAAAAAAAACATTTTAACACACAAACGTGACAATTATTTTCTGTAAATATAGAAGATATTTTTCTATTTAAAATTTTATAGTATCCTAATATTTTTTTATTCAAAAAATCTATAATATCAGAAATGTAAGTTATTTTAATATAAGAAAACATTACAAAGTTTTCCTATAACAAAAAATTTATATAGTAAATTCTACATTGAACTTGTCAAAGAATTCGATTTTAGCTTTTAAATACTTTTTTTCTATATGTTTGACATTTAATCTCACTTTGAAAATTTTAGACATGCATCAAATCAAAGAAATGTCAAATTTATAATTTCACAACAGCTTATTATTTAATAAGTAAATCTGTTAATTAGGATATTTCTATTCAAATGTTAATAATGGCAAATATTGATTAGTTACTTAAATATTGCTTGAAAACAAATAATTTTATCAATTCAATTTTTCCAATACTTTTACACTGTCTTAGGTATTATATACTAGATCACTGTATTTTTTCTATATATTATAACTTATATGTAATCTCAAATTCAATATTTCTCTTTTTAGTCTAATAAATGCCACACTATCCTACAATTTTATTTACTTGATATGTGAATAAAAAAATATTGATATTAATTGTTTTTTAAAAAAATAAAAATTGAGGTTTTAAAATAAGTTAATATATTATAACTTGTAATTTTAGTTATTATATCTAAATTTTTTAAAATTTTAGAAATTATTTCTCAATTAAAATACGCAAATAAGGATTTTATATTTTGACAATAAGTATTTAAAATTTGGAAATCAATTTTTCAATTTTTTTATGCATTTGAATTATTAAAATACAATCAGATTTACAGAAATTGGTAATTTTCTGTTTTATCAACGAATTTGTAGATTTTAATGTCTCAAAACACTTGAGAAAAAATGAGCTTCTTGAAATGCACAATAAATAAAGTTATATAAATTTTACAACGAAATAAGAGTGAATTTCGCTATTGATTACTTTTGGGCATAAATAAGGAATGTCAACATTGTTATATTAGGGTAAATAACAACTTTTCAAGAATTTTTTGTAAAGCGCTTTTTATTACTTTTGGCATAAAAACGTAGTTCAAATAAATATCTTTGAAAAAAATTAAAAAAAAATTGTTAATAAACAATAGTATAAATTATTACGAAAAAAAGCATGCTTAGGTGAAAAAAAACTTCTATTTTGATTTTTAAGTCGTAAAAAATCACCTCAAAATTCCCTACTAGATAATTTTTTGATTATGGTCGCGTTAAAAATTTTTAAACTTATTTTAAATTATCTGAGTAATTTAAAAAAGTATGTATGTTTTCATACTATAGAATATGTCTGATTTCGACAAACGTACTAATATATTATATATATTTTTGTTTTATCAAACATAAAAATTTTCTATTAAGAAAAGTTTTTTATGCAATAAAATAACTATAATGAATATTTTTAATGACAATCAAATTTCAAAAAAAAGTTGTTTCGAATTACAAACATTTGTTTCAATAAAATTATATTAAAAAAAATATCGTACTCTTATAAGGCCATTATTTCCAACATTATATGTTTTTAACAATGAACAATCTCATAGTTAACTGCTTTGATGAAAAAAATAAATCCGGAATTTGTTAAAGGTAAGGCGACAAGAATTATGTAAAAAACGTGCACCTATATATAGTAATAAAGATGAATTGCTAAAAATACAATATTGCAAGAAATTACATGTTATTGTCTAAAAAAAAGAATTTTTGACAGTTATTTATTTATAAACACAACCACTATGAGCAAAAAAAAGAGTTGTAAGAACAGAAAATAATATAGTATTGCCCTACTCAACGGTAACTTGGTTATGTTGTGTAAGAATGAACAATAATGGAAAGATTGTAATAAGACGGCTTATTGAAGTAATTATTTGTATCAGTTCCGGAGAAATTCCAGCGGTCACTGTTTTCAGCATTTAAATTTTATATACTGTACGTTAGTTTTTTTATCTGTGATATGATGTTATTCTCTTTTTAAAAACTTATAGGAGAGATTTATGCGATATAAACTGTGATTTTATGCTAAACCAAATATATTGAGAAATATATACTTTGTAGACTACTTGTTGTAGACATATTCTTGTATATGAATCTTGTTTTTATAGATAATTTTTCTATTTTCTTGTATATTTTTACCTAAAATACTACTTTTACTTATAAAAATATGCATTACATTAAATGCTCTAAGAACCTCATGAAAAGGAAATACGTTAAAATGTATATCTTAGACTGCCATTAAATCTGCCTGCCGTACACACTTGGTACCAAGTGTGCATGGCGCAAAAAATGTTGAATATCGCTTGGTTATTTGCTATGTATGATTTATTTAACTTTGGTGGAAGAACTGGACCGGGGTAATGCCTGCGGTTTTGGTCTGAGGCTGAAGTGGGAGCACTTTCACAATACCTATTATATTCCTCCATGTGTCCACTGTGGGGACAATGAAAATAGAAAGGAAGGAGAGAATTTTAGGAGGGACCCTTTTCACCAAATTAATACAGATAAGTACCTCCTTAAGGTATGTGGTTTACCACACTGCCATATTTCAAATTTGAATATTATATTTTGACTTACGCATATTAAGTAGAATTTTGTTTTAAATCGTCTTATTGTGCTAAATACTAAACAATAAATGTTTGAAAAACCAATTTTTTAGAAAAAGATTTTTTCATCTTTTTTTGATCTAAAAAAATCTGTAATAGCATTTTTATTTTATTAAGTTTACAAGAACGTCAGGCAAGAAAGTGGCATTTGTGTAGAAGATATACATCAGTTATTGTTTGTGCTCTTAAAAACTTACCTTTTATCGATATTGCTTTTTTAGATATCATTTGAAAAATGATATCTAAGTATTATTATTTAACAGGAAATGTTGATAAATTGTTTATCAATTGTTTTAATATTAATAATAACCATCTGAATATATTTGATGTTATTATAGATTATATTTACTGTTTAAAGGTTAAAAATCTCATATATAGATAATTCACAAAATAAAAAAAATATTTCTTGCATTTTAATTTTCTCATTCACATAAATTTTCGCTATGTTTCAATGAATAATAATTTTTTGTTCGTAATATTTTGCCTATGAATTTCTATAAAATAGCAAATAAAAAAATTTCAATTCAGAATCGCGTTTAACTTGCGTTGTACAAAACTTGAAGCAAATATAAATTTAAAAAAAATATAGCAAGTCACGAATTTTAAATTTTAAAAACATCGTACAAATGTTTAATAATCTTATAAAAATTTTATCTATATTTTATGGATCGATGCATTAAAAAATTACATTCTATCTTTTAAAGAAAAATATCTATAACTTTTTATATTTTTTTTTGCAAAATTAAAATACTATTGAACATTTTTAATTATAAAAAATGTACTTTTTTTGTTCTATATACATAAATTTTGGTTGGGTAATTTGGCGACAGACAAAAAGAAAACAAATATATAAGTTGCAGCTCTTGTTAAGATACAAAAATCAATATTATATTTCTTTGTAAATGTTTGTAATTTTCTTGAATTTGTAAAAAATTTTACTACACATTGTAAAGTATATATTGAATTTTAAAACATGTGTTTATTCTTTTTTTTATGTGTTCTATAATTTCTTATTAGCATAATACAAAAAAATAATGTGTTACTAAATTGACTTCTTTATGTCCTTCTAAAAATTTTCAACTGAATAAAATTGGTATGCTTCTAATTATACTTTTTTTCGATGAACAAAATAAACAAAAATAAACGTATTATTAAAAAAAAACTTAGCAATATAGATTTTACATTTACTATAAAATTATATCTAACAAATTTCACACAATATACGATATAAAATTTTAACGAAAGATGTTTTATGACTGAAGTAGTTAATACATATGGCATATTTTATATAAAAAATTTGCAACAAATATTTTTTAAGCATATATAATATTTTTTAAGCTTGCATTGATCATTATTCATTTATTTATAGTTTGGATGATCGGGGACAGCCTTTTAGCCGACCCGAGTTTATGTATTCATGATAATCAGAAAAAAATAATAAGATATTTTAACACGTATATTAATTATAAAATAGTATTGTATGTGTTTTTTATTATAAAATGAAGCGAATGAGTCATTTTTTTCAAAAAGATGTCGAAAAATCAACTTTTATAAATAGTAGAAATTACGAATATGTTTTACTTATTGCGCCAAATACATTATTTTTATGATATGTCAAAAATATCAAATTTTCTAAACATCAAAGATAATAAACACGAATAAAAATATTTCTTCAAATATTTAATCACAAAAATATTTATTTTTTTAAACATCGGCAAAAATAACTTTTTATCTGTTTTTTATATTTAAAATAGTAGTATTTATTATTTTCATTGATATTATTTACCATATATTCTGATCGATCGATATACTAAGATTTTTATTGCCTTTTGTACATTTTTACATAGATACAAATATAGTAAATCAATTTTTTTGTTTAGAAAATTTTTATCGTTTAGAATTTTACCCAAATTGAAATATATATATTCACAAAAAAAATGAAACTTGATGTCATATTTATGTACTTTTTTTTAGCGAGATATTCTATTACACTAAAAACATACAATACAAATACTTTATTTGTTCCATTGTCTTTAATATGTTTATGGTCTGTAGCAAAAGCATGACTGTCGAAAGTCTTTTCATTCACTAGTGAGAAAATCATAATAGTTTTAGAATCTATATATCAATCTAGATTTTTAAAGTGGTTTATACTTGTGAAAAATCTGAAATTGATAAATATGAATATTTGACATTCTGCAATCATTACACTAAGCTTCCACCACTAGGTAGTGTCTTGAACTAGTGTATGACCCATGTTTCTAGTTATTTTACTTAGTAGAATGAAGTAATTATTATTCAATCATACATTTTTAAAGGTACAAATTTTAAGTTAACTTATAGATTTGATTTTTTGAAATTGCATTTATCTTGGCGATTACAAAAAATTCATTCAAAAATGTCAAAAAAATTTAAAAAATGCATCTAAATCAATTTATTTGAATAGATAAACCTTTTAAATATAATATCTATAATCAATATCATAGAAAAATATTTATTTACTTACTTATGATTTGTATTATACATTTTAATATTTGCTTAAATAAATTTAATATTTAACAAGAACTTGTAACATATTTTGTTTTTTCTTAACTCTATCTTAACAAATACCAAAAGTTTTATTGTGTTTAATTATTTCATATTTATGGTAAACACAAAATTACACTAAGCAATTGTATTTATATTTTTTTATAACTTTTTGCTCACTACGAATATTAACTTTTATATCATTAAAATTTTATCTATGAAGCTAAAATTTCATTTAAAATGTTTACATAATTTGCAATTAAAAAAAATATTTAGCTATACACATAAACTCGTAATTGTATATCTAAAACAAGCGATAATCATTTTACGTGGCAAAAACTTACCTTACAAGGTATTTTTGTCGAAAAAACATGTATACGATCGAAACTTTATAGCAATATTCTTATAATCATTTTAATACGATATTTTTTTCCTTAATTAATTGAAATTTTGATTTTTTTTTCAAAAAAAGTGCAAGATATGCATTCTTATGTTAACCACTTCAAAAAAAACATACTTTGAATCCTGAATGTTTTGCTACTTGAATATAAAAAAATATTTGTTTCGTGACAGTATTTTCTTATCATTCTTTTATTTTTTTGTATGTTAGTACCAAGCACAAATTTCTGTAGACAACTTTTGTACAAACTCTAATATACTACTACTATAATATTTAATTTCTTAATTTTTACATATTTTTCTCTGATTTAATGTGTTATATTAGTTAAATATATATTAATATGATACATTGATGAAATAAAGATATTGTTTGCTAAAAAAATTGTTTGCAACGAGACTCTGGTAAAAACAGATTTATCTGTAAATTCACATAAAAATTACATAAAAAACATTATTTAACAGCTATATATTACTCTTTATAATTTTAATATGTTGGGTATTGAATACAATTTTTATTTGATTTTTGAAATGTTTCGAATTTTTTTTTCATAAATAAAAGGTAACAGACGTAACTTGTTAATTTTGTAAGAAGAAAAATAAGATAATATTTATTGTGCAATACAATATATATTTAAATAATAATACAAAAGCTTTAATATGTTCATTTTTTTTGCTTCAATTTGATAAATTTTTTTGATAAACACATGCATGTTAAGAAACATTTATTTATGTTTTTGTAGCAAATTTTTACGTATAGAACCGATTTTCGTAAAATATTTTTTTCCAATATTTGGTAAATATAGCTATCCTATAAATTAAATTTTCTTGGATACAATTAAAAAGTTTATTTTTGAGTTCTAAATATCCTTCTACAAATTTACAAACATAAATGCAAGATATTCTATCTTCTATTTTACATTTTAGATTGATCTTAAAGTAAATTGATAAAAGTATGACCGATCGAAACAATATCAAAATTAAATAATATTTATAGATGTAAAAGCATGAAAGAACCCGATGTATAAAAAAACAATCGTTTAGAGCAATTAAAAAGAATTATATTTTCATCAATGAACAGTTTAATCTTTTTGTGAATATCCAATGAATCATTTTCGGTGTATTTTTTTTATGTTTTTCTTGTTTGAAATTTCAAGTAATTACAATAACTTGTCGTTTTTTTTATGAATTTCTTAAATTAACATTTTGTTAAAAAAAAGAAAAGGTTATCATCAATATAGTATAGAGTTATATGCGAGTAGACTAAACATAAAAATTTATCGAATTTTGTCGATAAAAACATGTTCATTTATATTTTTTTTTATTTATTACATATAAGAAGGCTCTAGGCAACCCATAATGTTAATTCTTTAGCATTCTGAATTTTTTTAGCTATAATAATTTATATTTTTAAAAATAGAGCTTATACTTACATTTTTTTTCATCTTTGCTCTATTTGTGATAAATATAACATAATATTAATAGCTTAAAATAGTTGGATTTAAAATTAAAATTATTAATCTTAAAGTAATATTTTTCAAATATTAATATTATATATCTCAAATTGAATAATATTTTATTTTTAGTGAAAAAGAAATAAATTTAAATGTAATTTTGTAAATGAATTTTCAGAGATCGGAAAAATCACAAAAAATCATTACAGAATAAAGAGAAAAGAAGCACAGGAATAAATATAAATAATAATTAAAACGGAAATATAGAGTTGTATATTTGAATCATATAAAAAATCGTTTGATCTATTAGGTATTATCATCAATAGATCCTATTTGTGCGATTAATTTGATCTTGTTGACATTTTATAACAGTGAATTATTAAATAAAATTTTTTATCTATTTAGATTGATAGTTTTGACGTTGTGATCAAATTGAATGATTCGTATAAGTTGATCACTAATAGGCTTTTTTAAAGTCAGTATAATAAATATAATGAGCTTAAAAATATGTCTTTCTTTTTCAACAAAAACAATAACAGCAAAAAGTCTGGTCGACCAAAAGGTCGTCTCAGATCATTTAACCTATAGTAAATGAAATTTCAATGTTAATAGTAAAAACATTTATTGTAATAACAAATAAATAATATATATCTAGCAATCATCTCAATAAAAATCACAAAAACTTTAATTTTATATACTTAAATCGATATTATAATATTTACGAATTTATCTATTAAAATGGTTTTGTTACACCATTACAGGACACTATTCTTCAAATTTACTATTGAATTATTTTGAAATAACTTTCTTACTATTTTTTTGCATATTCATAAGGAATCTCTTCATTATCAATAACCAATAATTTATAAATTTGCTGAATGGCAATTTTACAATAAATTCGCATTAAAATTTGATCTCTAGCGATAATTGATCATTTTTAGGATACAGATCTTCTTTTATTTTTACGTCTATATTGATGATTTTACTAATGTATAAAGTGTTTGCAATGTAAAACTCATAACAAGAATCCAATTCAGATTCTTAGAGTTTTAAAGGTAGTTTCACTTATTCTTTTTGTCAAAGAAGTTATTTCAAATCATCAAACAGAAAATGTGAAATACATACTTTCCAACGCATAATTATAAAATCTAAAAATTTATATTTTGAAAAGACATAGATAGTACTTTTATTTATGAAAATGTATGAAAACAGGTATAAGAAATATAATATATATCAATATTTCAAAAATGCAAATAAATGAAAATTAACAGAAAGAAAACAAAGTCTATAAATCATTACTGATCGTAATTAGATTAAAATTGCATTTTTTTTGTAGCAAATAACAATTTATATGTTCTATGCGTGATAGAAGTTTACAAAAATATTTTATATTGTGTCGTATTTTTTTATGATAATCAACTAAAAAAATTTTAAAATTTGAATTGAATTTCAAGTCTTAAATCATTTTAATAAAAATATATTTGATTATATTCTAATATACGTATTTTTATTGATTCAAAGTTCAAATATAGTTTTTTAATTTAATTTCAAGACATTATGATTTTATAACACGTTTTCTTTAATAATTTTATATTTAGTGTCCTGCTCTGGCTGTATCCTACCGTGGGTGTGATAGTTGTGGAAAAGAGATTTGGTATTTTGACCGCTCCTTGAGAAATTGGTGCGGTTACTCTCTTGTTTCTTAGGCTTATTTATGTTTGAAATGGTATTATTAAACATTGATTTAAATAAAGAAATTTTCGGGGGTTAAATATTTAATTATAAATTTTTCGAAAATGATTTTCTGTAAACTTAAAAATAGGGAACGATTTTAAAACGTCACATTTAGTATTGCGTAAAATTGCTATATTTTATAAAAAAGGTGTTCATGAAAATTCGTTTCTTAAGTCAAAAAATAGAAATTAATGCTTTTATATCTTCAAAATTATTTTGGATAATGTTGAAATTGAAAAAAATATTTGAAAGTGAGTGGTTTTTCATATTTAATAATTTTTTTTTGTTAAAAATAATTATGCACTAGTTTAAAATGTGTGAAGCTATCTAGATTTATCCTGTATTCAAACAGATATTCGCAGTTGCTTAAAGTTAAATAGTCACAAAAATAGAATATAAAAACATAAAAAAATCAAGTTGATGTATTATTTTCTTGTTTTTTAATTTTTATTTTATAATAGTGCGATATCTTTCATATTGGTGCGATATAAATCGTTTTAACTGTCTTAATTTCAAATAATTTTTTTTTCAGTTTTATTCACCCTTCCAGCCGAAAAATCTACAATGAACAATAAATATTTTGATGAGATTCCATATCTGCATAAAAGTACATACAAACAAGATTTCATAGAATTAGAGCCAAAAAAGAAGCAAAAAAAAGCAACTAAAAAAGTTGATAGAAAAAGCCTGCATGGCGAATCTTGGTTTAACATGAAACCAACTTTTATTACAAATAGTGCCAAAGAGGAAGTATTTAAAATCGCTAATAGAGATATTTTATTGAATAATGGCATGGAAAAGGTTGAATTAGGACCAGTGTTTCAACTTGGAAAATTTAAAAATTCAAGAAAGACTGACATTGACAAGTTTATATAGCAAAAATTATTTCATGTGGATAAACTATTTTTAAATTTATTACAAATATATCTTATCTAAAATTATTTTAAAATATCTGTTTGATTGTTTAATGCCAGCATTCATAATAAACTTTCATAAATGTGAAAAACAGAAGAATAAAAAATGTTTAAAAATATAGCTAAATTTTTTGAATTACTAACTATTTTAAAATCATTTTTACAATACTTTTTATTGCTTAATGCAAGTGGTAGCACAATTTTCATCTCAAAATTTTAGTTTTATAGTGTAAGCACACTTAATGCGTTTTTATCGATTGATATTTTTTTGAATAATGATTATATTAAATGATTGCATTGCACATAAAAGGATTAAAATATTTCTTGTGTTAAAGATTGTGAAATTATAAAAATTAATCGTTTTGCTTTTGAAGTTTCATATTTTGTTTCTAAATGAAAAATTTAAATTGAATGCTGTAAAATCACATAGTATTAATTATTTGCGAAAAACAAAATGCGGCATTCATTTGCTTCAAACTGTTTAGAAAAAAATGAATTTTCGTTTATTTCGGTCATAATTACACTGTGTTACTTATTAAAAGGACAATCGAAATTTAGATAATCCGAAATAAGAATCTTTTTTTTAATAGTCATTTTTTCTGGCAATTGTTATACAAGTGAAATATATCGATTCTAAACAGTTGTTTGTACTTTAAAAAATCGGGGAAAACTTTATTCGTTTATTTCAATCACATAATGACGAAAAAAATCTATTTCCGATCTGAAATGGTGTTTTATATCACAGATTATCAATTTTCGATTCTTTTTCGAAGTTATTGATTATTATTAAAAAAAATTGATGAAATTTTGTTACATTTTTAGAAATTTTTCTGGCTCGTTTATATCTGAATGCCTATAATCCTATAAAAATTATCAAAATGAAGTAGATTTAAAACATAAGGATAATCTATTCGTTATGGAGGCCTTTAGATGAATAGTAAAAATCCACTAGGATTTAAATTAAAGTTGAAACACAAATTATTTAGTATTCTGTGTGTAATTTTGTACCTAAATTGTATTTAAGGCATTGATATTGTGATATACAATATCACATATATTTGTTATTTTAAAATTGGTTATTAAAGCAATGTGTATATAATTTATATTTTTGAAATTCTAAAAATATATTTATACTTATAGTTTTGTGAGTCTAATTTCATTTTAAAAATTAAAGAAATTAGTATACGTAAAAAAATAATATAAAACATTTCTATATTAGAACTTTTTTGTAATTTTTTAGAGATAAGAAAAATCACAAAAAGTTATTTAAGTAAAAAAAGAGAGAAAGAAAAAGGAGAATGCTATATAATAAATATAACTTTAGTAGTAGTAATAATAGTAGTAGCAATTATGTTAGAAGTAATCATATTAGTAGCAATAATATTAGTAGTAATAAAAATAATAAATATAGCAACAAAAACATTTCTAATCTTTTAGAATTTTATTTCAAAACCAACAGTGCTCCTTCTTTACAGGACAGATATGAAAATCACTATGCCTAGAAAACATAGCATATTCTTCATCATACAAAAAATCTCAATTGGAAATTTTGTAATCATGTGTGTTAGATTTAAATTATATGCATAATAAGTAATATCAAAATAAAAAAAATAGTATTATTGGTTTTACCTATCAAATAATAGATAAAATTTCATAAGCGAATTTAAATAAAATAATACTTTTTAATGAATTTCAATATATTCTAATATAATGTGAATTTCAAGAAAAAATTTAACATATTTTTTCTTTAAGAGTGGGATGTAACTATTCTTAAAAAAGATCTCTACAATACCAAATATTTTTAGTATAAAAATTTTCATAACATTGTTTTTCAATTAATTTACCTTTAAAAAACCTTTCTTATTTCTGTTGCTGCTATTGTAGCCACAGTTACTACTTTTATTGATATTGTAATGTTTCATTTTTATTATTTGATTATAATAAATTCTTTTTTTTTGCTTTACCCAATCAATTAAATAATACAAATAAACTTTTCTGATCTCTCAAAAAATCATTCATTTAAAAACGGAAATATTTAACATTAGTTTTTTATCTATGCTGAATCTTTCAAATTAAAAATAAAAACATATTTTAACTTATATTTCAAGTATTTTAATATTTAGTTAGAAAATCACTAAATAATATTTATCGATTGAATGACATCCGATATAATGTTTTATGTAGAATATTATTGGATAAAAGTACCTTACCAGGTTTATTACTTAAAAGAGGAGAAAGTGTTAAAAATTGAAAACCCGTTTGAAAAAAATTCGCTGAAAGCGATATAATAAGATTTTAGAAACTAAGAATTTTTTATTTTTGTCGCTTTTATGGTTTTATTCCCTAGAATCGCGCAAAAATAATGTGAAAATCGAAAATTTAATGAATTGTTGTGTAAGAAAAACTTATAGTTGTTGTATTATTATTTTTATACGATATTTTTCACTCTGTCATACTATAAAGTCGACAAAAGTATAGTTTTTTATGATATAATGTCAAGTATGTCGTTAACTTCAGAATTATACATATTAATGATTTATCAGAAAAAGCATCAAAATTCAAAAATGAAAAAAATATTGGTGAAAAATTCATTCAGCTACAAAATTCAATAAAATTTAATTATATTTCTAAAATTGAAAAGTTGTAATTCAAATACGAGATTATTATAGTAACAAAAATATAATATAATATAGAAGAGGATTTATTTTTACTAATCAGCAAGTCAAGAACCAGAATAAGGATATAATGAAGCAATAGATTTGAAGATTCTGCCACACTGTAAAATATAATGCTTTTGAAATATAAATTTCATATTCTATGTATATTTTATATCATTCTTCATCCAATAATTACAAATATAGAAATTTTTTTACAAAAATTAGTATTTTTCGAGAGTTTTGAAATAATAGGATCTGATCTAGAAATTTAAAATTTTATCAAACATTAAGAAATATTCGTAGGAGTTCTTTTTAATCAAAGCATAATAGATTTAATATATATTTGACCGATAAAACATTTTTTGTTATAATGATCGCCTTTGGACGTTTTAGGTTTTAAATTGTTTGAAAAAAATTAGTGTATGAATAAAATTGAAAAAACTTTCTTTTTTTAAAAAAATCAATTATAAAAATAAATAATTAAGAAAATGATAGAAATTTTCTTTGTTTTTTTTATTATATATACTTGTGGTTCAATAGAAAATATACAAAAAAACTGACTTCACGTGTGAATATATATTTATATTGCGATTTTTTGTTTAAATTAAAAATTTTTATATGCTGAAATACTACTTTTTTATATTATTCATGAAAAATTATTACACATCATAAAAATGAAAAATGTAATTATCGCTTGATTTAATTTACCATATTAATGGGATAATTAAAGTAAAATTACATATTTCAGTTTTGAATCTAAATGTAATTGTGATCTCTTTATGATTTAAAGAAAATTTTTATATTATGATCTTGTATTTTAACTTTAGTCTTTAAATTAAAAAAGTAATAAAAAAGAAGTAATTTTGACACAATTTTCCTGATATCATATATAAAATGTTTTCTATTTTTGTATATATGTTGAAAATGGCTCTATATTGTTAGTAAATATAGATTATACTGCTATTTACCGCATAAAAAATCTTACACTATTTTATTGTGACCAGTTGATATAAAAATACCGACCGTAAAGATATTCGTGTAATATAAATTCCCATCATGGATAGATAAATTGTCTAATTTTGAAACAGTGGATTACTTATATAAAATACGTTCATTTTTGATATAAAAAAATTATATGCTAAGACATTTATATTCATTAGTATGAAATCACAGGATAAAAGCATTTTCTTTGAAGGTTAATATTTGTTAAATACAGAATAGAGAAAACCGTTGCATTTGTACGCTTTAAACCTCCAAAAAAAATTTCAATCAATGACACACTCAAATTGTGCAGATATGATATAAATTAACGTTTTTTTCACATAAAAAGACTATTTTTACTTTTTTTAATGAAACTGATTACGTCTAATTTTTGAACCACATATTTTTTATTCTAAAAATAATAAATATTTCTCAGAGACTTTATTGAGCTTTTTTATTGGTTTCTATTATCTTGTTGCGTACAAAACTAAGTTACTATTTTGGTTTTACAACTAAAATGATTAAAACGAGGACATACTAGAAAGCTATTTTTTTTGAAGTTTTTAAATGTAAAATATTTTGTAGTTATGTATTCAGAATTGTGCATGTTTGTAATATATTGAAATATTATATTTTTTGTACAAAAAAGAGGATTTATGGATACTTTAATATACTATTTTGAATATTTAAAATACCTATATAGGAGTATAAACAATTTTTTTAAACATATACTACTTACAAGATATAAGCTATATTTTATATTGCGTGTTATGATTTCGAGAATAAGTGATTCAAAACCAATTGCAAGTGCTAATAATGTTTTTACTTGATAAATTGATTTACACAATATCCTGCTAGTTTTCCTTCATTTTTTTATCAAAATATTTTTATTCATCGCATCTTATGGTAAAAATTGAAGAATGCAATACAACAGGTTCTAAGAAGAAGTTTGTGATTAAAAAACGCATAACAAAAAAATATGATGCTTGTATGGATATGTAAAAATACAATTGAAATGTATCCACTTCCGACAATACTAATTATTTTATTTTACAGATAGAACAATTTTAATTAATACATGCTAAAATTTCGTTATAAATTTAAATCAAAAATATTATATTAAGTGCCATATAAAACGATTAAAACCGTTATATGATGTTGAAAAATAAAAATCCATATAAATACATCGATAAACTTTTATCACAACTGACCCGAAAATTTGATGATTTGTACATAGAGAGTAGTGGCCCAACAGGATTATCATTAGAAACGTAAAAAATTTTTTCATGTGTATAAAAAAGCGGGATATACCATCATTCTCGCTTTTATATTCATATAAAACGGTTTCATATTTGCTCTATGCAGATGAACGCAAAAAATCTTCTTATGAATAAGAACAAGATATAAGAAAGAACAATAAGTACCAACAAAAAGAATATTTAACAGTTGAAGAATTCTAATAATTAAAAATATATCGAAAAATGTAAAAAATAACTAAATTTTTTAATAAATAATAAATACATATGGGAATTTTTTTTAAAAAAATTAAAATAACTCTGAAAATTTTGTTAACGACGAAAAAATTAATTTTCATCATAAAAAAAATTATATATTAAATAAAACTAAGCAATAATTTTAAATAAATTCTATACAAAGTGCATGTTTTTGTTATTTTCATATGATTCCAAACAAAAAAAATCATAAAATAATATTGAGATGATCTTCAGAAATGTTTATAATTTCCTAATAGTTGCCAGATAAATTCTTTTGCAAAAAAAGATATAATTGTTTCACTAAATATATAGAGAAAACCAATAATATCGTTTTTTGCAAAAAAAACATATAATGGTATATTCCAAACAACAAATAAGCAATATAGCTATAATATAGTGGTTTTTACTTTTCTAAAATCTGAAAGTTTTTATGTTTTTATATAGGAAATACGTGTATAATATTCTCTGTGAAAAAAGAAGCAAGTTTTCTTTTTTTCGATCATCGTATTCATTTTCATGTTGCGAAAAGTTTCAACTTATATTATGCATATTTAAAACCTTTTCTTTATAAATTTCTATAAATTTTTATCCTGAACTGTTTATTGAGTTAGAAGGCACAACGAGGTTTAAGTTAATTATGTTAAATATAGTTTTTTAAAAAATCTGGGAATAATAGACATTCATTAAGAATCATTGTTGCAGAATTTAGCAATATATATATTTAGATTGAATGCGAAGAACCATTAAAAAAGTATATGTGATGTCTTGAATATCTTAAAAATCAAGGGAAAACCCTTCAATCTATATGAGATTTGTTCAGATTCAATTTTAGAAGCAGCCATTTGCAGAAATATCAAGAAAAACATCTAATATAGACTTGGAAAGAAAAATGTATAACTGTTTGCCGTACTCGACGGGTGACCTGGTTGAGTGGCGTGTAAAGAAAGAGTAAAGAGAAATACGGTGAAATGAAAATGTATTTATTAAGCTGCTTGCAAAAGTGCCAAGGTTCTTTGAGCGGCCACCTTTGTCACTGTTCTATATACCTTCATTCGGTAGTTGGTGTTTCAATTGACCAAAATAGTTGGTCTGCTTAAATAAATTCTAAGGAGGCATTATTGGAAGAAAGATGGCGAATTGAAGGTAGAATTAAACGGTAAACAACCCCATCTCTATGTGTTGACATTATTTCCACATCAAGATAAAAATCGTACATAATGAATATTCAATATTGTATCCAAAATCATTCAAAAAATTATTCCATTTTATATACCGGTAGGGGAAGTGCTGTAGTACCAGAAGAAAAAAAATAAACATGTTTATTTGCAAACTTCTTAGCACACATAATTTATTTACTAATTGGCTATAAATAGTTAACATGAAACATGGCTGTTTTAGTGTGTCCGTTATCGGACCAATCAACAACTGTGGTTAACTTCAAAACCTTATCGCATACTAAAACATCTTTTGAATTGTCAAAAGACAATCTTTATCTTCAACTAACCTGTGTGTGCAGAAGTTATAGGAGATATGGATGTTTTACAATTTAACAATGCCTTTTTACAAATCTGTTTCTGAATTTGATATGATATAATTAAATTCAAGTTACTTTAGTTATTTATATTTTTTTCATATTTTTAAAGTATGCAAAACCACTAGATTATTTAGATTTCTTCTAAAACATATTCATGTCGAAAAAATAGTGAAATAAATACTAAAACAGAAATTAACTTAATACAAATAACATTGTCTAAGTTTATATGATTCAAAAAATGAATGGAGTATTTCTTATATAGATACGTTTTGTGTATTATCGTTTAAACCTCATTTTGAGATTCTATGATTTAATTTTTTAAAAATGATAAAAAAATATTAAACACAAAAACCATCACTTTACAAAGATTTAATGTACATATAAATATTTATAAGATTGTTCATCATTAGAAGTCTTACTTTCTTGTAAGAAAAAATTTTTTAGTGTGACAAAAATGAATTATAGATCTCTAATGATAGGTCTCTTCAAGATAAAAAAAAATTTAATTAAAAATCTTGCATGATCTGTTTTGAAATTAATATGACATTTCTGTATTACTATGTTAGTTTCTCAACGCATCCTATAAAATATTTGATTAAATAAAAACCTTCTTTTTAAAATATTTTTTGAATGTTTAGAAACGAATTCGTATAAAGACGTCCAAGAAAGGGACTCTGTTGAGGAGAAACCTGAAACGTCAAAAATTTGAGGTTGGTTCCAAATATTGTAGATCACTCTAAATAAAACTAAATTCTTTCTTGCAAGAGCAATTTCTTATTTACAAAAATGAAATTTTTTAGTCGTGCAATTTTAATTGATGAATCCCATAGTTATATAATTTTATCAGACTAGGAGAAAAAAAACCTCTCACGAAGCTTTTTGTATTGAAAATGACAATAATCTTTTATTATTAGTGAAATTTTAGAATCGGTAATGAACATAATTACTATATAATCAATGAAAACAGAAGATACAATTACAAAGAGTATCAAAAAAAATTTTTTACAACACAACTTCAATCATAAAATATTGGTTACAATTTTTTTACTATGCATGTAGTACCTTTATCATTTTTATAAAAAATCATTCTAAAATCCAACTAAAACGTTTAAAATATTTGTTTACAGCAAAAATTCAGTATTTATTGTGGCGCAAATCTAAATATTTGCGATATTTCACATAATATTTATTTACATTTGCAGTTACAAATATTAAGCACAGGAAAGTAGATTAAAGTTCTATAAACAAACTGAATATAGGAGAAGTATCAGCCTTTATCTTTAAATATAATTAACGATTGTGTGAAAATACCAAAGAACAATGAATTTTTATTACATTTATTTATACCTGAACTTTAAAAAAAAGAGATTGGCACAAAAAACTTGTTTATGCTACAGAGAAGTTTTATTGCTATAAATATATATTTATATATAAAAAAGGTAAAATTTAAACGCCCAAAATATTATAAAACGCATTATTGCATGATTTAATTTGGAATACTAGAGTATCTTGGCGTAAAAACAATGTAGCAACATTCATCGTTTTAATTTAGGATTAAAAGGTAATGTTTACCCTGCATTTGTATTTTTTAACGGTTAAAAGTAATGATTGAACCGAATTAATGTTGTGAAAAAAACATTTATATATATTATGAAGTTAAAATGACAAAATATTTCTTTTTTTTAAAAAAAAACAATGTTTGAAATTAGAATATTCTAGACCTAAAGTAAAATTCTAGACGATTAATATGGGTCTGTATACTTCGTACACATTGCAGACATCGAAAAAAATTGTTTTCAACGAGAAATTTATATTATTTATATTTTCCTATTTTGATCTTTCTTGACTTTGCTGTGTGTTTTAGAAGTGTAATTTTGTATTCTACAGATTCTATTAGAAACATATTATTTATTTAATTTATATTTTTAATATCGTTATTATTCGTTTATTTAAAATAAAAAAGATACATTGAATGTTCCGTTCCTAAAGAAATCATTATAAAAATTTATAGTGTCTATCTTTAATTTTAAAATTAATAACAGAATCATAACACTATAATATTATTTTTGATGGCTTATGAATAAAATTAAATCAAATAAAAATACATTGATTTTTCTAAGTTCAAAATACATGTTGTTCTTTACAATTATCCATTATAAAAAATGTTCGTTTTTATCTTTTCATTTGACCATTAATAAATTTCAAAGCAAATTATATACACGGCTTGAATATATTTAAAAAAACTGTAATGTAGTTTTTTTTGCAATTTTTTAGATTTTTATCTATATATTTAACACTAAAATCATAAAATTGCGCAATTAAGTTCGATGCTTTTAAACAAATGCATTTTTTTGGTTTTACAAATATAAATTTATATAAATTACAAAGAAAAAAATTTTCAAGCGATTTTAATAAATTTTACACAAGAAAATATACAATAACATGAAAAACACATTGATATGTTAGAAATATTCGATTTTTTAGTATATTTAAGATTCGAAAATATTTTTTTTATAAAAATATTCCTTTATTAACAAAACCATTTAAATTAAAAATATTTAGAAATCTAAATAATAAAATCATCCACAAATGCAACACATAAAACTAAGCACTCAAAATTCTTTATCAACAAAATAAATTTTAATGGTCTAAGTCGGCTTTAGTACCCGGCCTAAATACATCGGGTTTTATAGAATAAATATATAAAAAAATCTTAAAAATTGGTTTAAATTTTTTTATATGAAAATTATTATTTTTCTAGATCAAAAAACACTTAAAAATATTTTTATTATATCAAATTGGAGATTTTAGCATATAAAATATCCAAAATTACCTTTATACCATTTTTAATGGTATTAACTTTGATTTTTTTCTGGAATTATATACTAGATGTACCTGTCATAACTAAATAAGGCACATTCATTGACTAAATTGAATTTTAAAAATTTCCTTATCGATTTGCTGTCATTCAATTTTAAAGTGTTTGAATTATAAATATGACATATTTTGATCTTATTCAAATTAGTTTCCGATTTAGGAATTTTAATAGAATTAAGATTGTTTTTTATCATAAAATATATATAAGTGTATTTTAAAAAAAGAGAGTGTGTGTAAAAATGTCGTACCAAAATAACATAAAAAGCGATATCAATAGAACTTACACACAAACAAATATTATTTATATTCTATTTTTACATTATTTCTACGCGATTATAGGCAACAAAATCTAGTACGCGGCAGTGCCATTTTCAATTATTGTGGAAATACGAAGAATCTAAATTTTTCAATTTTTTTAGTACAGTTAATTTTCTTATACAATGATGCTCTTAGCTCATGTGGGCATTTGATCAAATCGTATATGTTAAAAAAAAAAAGAAAGGAAGATTGAATGGATTTTATTTACTTGAAGGTATCCTGTTGATGCACAGTGATTCCTATATTTTTTTTCCGATTCAGTCTTGTGTATTTAACGTCTATTTTTGTCATTTTTAAGGGCCATGATTGAATTGTTTAAATCTACGGGAAAGTGGGAAGAATGAGAAGAATTAAATGAAACACTGGTATTTACAATCAACTCACTACCGCCTGGACCCATATATTTTACAATAATAGAATATAGGTAATTGTTATTTAAGCCCAATTTTTTTGTATATAGATAAATTGCATCTAATGTATGTGTATTGCCTAAATATCTAAAATCTGTTTTTCGGAATTTCTTTTTGTAATTAGAATTTAAAAATTCTATTATCCTTATTATAATTGTTAGACTTATGATTATTATTTCTTCATTAAAGAAAAATCGTTAAATTTCAAATATTCTACTATCGATATTGACATCACAGTTATATCAGCTTTTTTTTCAACATTGGTATTTCATATGCTTATAAAATACTATTGCTATTTTAAAAAATTCTCGTATACTTATTTCTAATAAAAAAAATATTATACTTATAGAATTTGATTGTTTGTATTTTTTGGTGATAACAATAAACCTTTTATAAAAAAAAATAAGTAAATTAAAACTGTATTATATTGAGATTCATAGCAAAAATTTATAAATTGGTTTTTTATTTGATAGCTATTTTCCTTTAGTGATAAGAAAACGAATTTCTTTGTTGAAAATTCAATGTATTTACTTTGTTAATGCATTTTCATTTGCTAAAAAGATATTTTCAGGATATATATATTTATAATAACGTTTTAATCTATTTTTTTAAAAAGATAAACTTCTTGTCTATCAGAATTTATTAGAAATTGAATATAATTAAAAAAATAAGTTCTTATGATTCTACTAAATTTATGTCAAATTATTATAATTTGGCATTTTAAGAATCAAAAATGCTTATTGAGCTTGTATTTATTGGCAAAAAAATTAAAAAAAATCATTGTGTTATGCCTTTTCTTTTTTTGATATCACATTTTGTATTTAAAAAAATTACAAAACTGTTTATTATCAATATTAAACATATAAACATATTATTTGCAGTAAACACTTACAAAAAACGATATTATTTTATTCATTTTTACTAGAAAATTGTAAAATCAAAAATTAGTTTACCTATATTACGTCTGTTCTTTTATAATTATGTTTCTTCTCAATATTGAGAATACATAAGAACGAAAAAAATTTTTTTTTCAGTATTGTGAAATGATGACAAATTAAAAAACTACATACAATATTTTTATTGCAAATTTTATTTTATGATCCAACAACTTAAAAAATTTTCGTATTCTAATAGAAATTTTTGCTCATTTTAAACATATTTAACGGTTTTTTGTAGATAATAATTTTTTTTGAAGGTTAGTTATTTGGAATTATCATTATACAAATTATTTATGCAACAAATAAATATCATATTTAAATATTATATTTTCTAGAAAATATATTAGAAATAGTATAGATTTATATTTATTTACCAATTACTATATTCTTACTCAATTATCATCGAATTGACAATTAAATAAAATATAATTTTATATCAACTTTAGAATAATATTTTTTAGAGAAATAAAAATAATTCTTCAATTGTTGGATGGAGTACGATTAGAATCTTGAAAAAATGAAGATAAAATTAAAGATTATTTTTTATGCATATTTATTTAAAAATAATTTATATATATAATTTCTTTTTGGTTTTTTAAACTAATCATCAATCACCAATCATTAGTCATCAAAATCAATATTTGGAAACCACTTAATTTATAGTAAACAATCTTAAATCATTTTATGTTAATTTTCGTAAAAATAAAAAATTTACATTGGTAATGATTAAATTAACCAATGATAATTTTTTTTTCCAAATTTTTAACAATTTATGACAAGATTAATTTGTCGATTATAATTTTTATATTGCCACAAGTTAATGACTTAATTTCTATAAATAAACACTAATTGTTCCCATAATATATAACAATTTAATATAATAATGTTCACTAAATTCTTTATGTTTTAATATTCAACATTAGTGCTTCTTTGTACTAACCTTTTAGATCCATTCGTGCTTGTACTTTTTATTGGCTTCAGAATTATATATCTCTTTGAAAAAGTGCAAAAAAAATAAGAAAAATTTCGTATTTATATCTATTTGTAGTGAAAAACATGTATAATCCAACAGATTTGATAGAAAAAAGGGCGACTTACAATTTATCTTGTGATTTTAATCCCAGTTCTTTAAATAGATTTTTATCCGTCCAAGAGAAAATAATGGTTACAAAGAATAGTAAAGTAGGCAAAAAATGCTAAGTGTACAAATATCAGAAATAAGCTGCAAAGAAGAGCCTTCCGTGTGCTTGGGTTATGTTTATAATAAAACCGTTATCATTTACGTTTTTCTTATTTATACTTATTGTGTTTGGCTGCTTGAACTGGAAACACTGTGAGTTCAGAACTAATATTCGATGGATGCCCAACTCTATTTTTCGCTTCCAGCCCTTTGATCCCTCTGTATTATTTGGGTATATTAATAAGTATAAAATCGAAAGATTGTGATTGAATAAAAATATATAGAAAAAAATTGGGTAACTATTGAAGTAAGTTTATTAGATAAGACTAAAAACTGTATTTTTGCATCTGTATTCATAGCCTTTAATTCTACTTTATCAATAAATATCTTGTATAAGATGTAACACCAATGATTTTTTTTACTTTTAATAAAAAATCTATTTATCTATATTTTAAAAAATTCATAACACCAATAGTATGTTTTTTGAAATAATTAATTGCCATTTTTTTCTTTTTTAGTGAAATTGAAGCTATAAGTTTGTAGATTGTTTATCTTAATCTTTATAATAATTTCATATATACTGAATAATTTACAATTTACATGTGCATTTCAAATTAATAAAAACAATACTTTAAAGAACAAACAGTTTTTAAAAATAAAAAAAATCAAGATCTTTATTTTATCAAATTTTTATTTACATATATGATATTTTCCTATTTTTAATATTTTAGATGGCAGAATTTTAACTCTGAATACAGTTTTTCAAATTATAAATTTTCTTAACAGATGCATTATTATTACTGTGATGCAAAAATTTAAATAATTTTTAAAATAATTGTATTAAATAAAATCTTATAAATATAAAGACTGTGTCTAAAGTGTATGAATATGATAATTTTTGGCAATAAAAAAATGACTTTATTACGTTGTTTAAATGAAAATTTTGTGTGTTTGTTTGTCATTCTTCGTGTGTAATTCAAAATGTCTATAATCTTATCAATTAACCAACTAAAAATTTAGGCGAAAACCTTCGAAATCGACCTACTTATCAAGGTTATTAGGAATACACATTTCATTCATATTTATCATTTTTTCTAATGTATCTATATAGGATTTCAATTCCAAAAATATTAAATATGAAAAAAGATTGTTTTTTTCTGTTTTTTGAGCTATTTTTTCACATAAAACATTTTGAAATTCTTTCAACTGATTTTTGAATGAAATCATTCTGCTGACTATTTCTTTTATATCATTAGAAACTTGTGAGTTATTTGTTCCCGCATTATTTTCATGAAATACTTTCATACACGATTCAATTTTCTGAGTAAGACCATTAGCAGAAGTTCCTGAAGCTTGTTCAGGTTGTGGTGTTTGGAAATAAGATGAAAAATAGCATTTTAATTTTTCGCAAATGTCGATATTATGTATTTTCAAAGTAGCGAAATCAATATATTCGGGATCCGTTGTTACATTTGAAGTTATTTTTTTTTCCTTTATTTTATATCTTGCATTTATAATAGCATTTATCACAGCATTTTGCTGTTCAAGTAATTTACCAATTTCTGAATTTTTATAATCCCATGGTTTTGCAAAAACAGTAAACTCTTCTGGACTTATCTGTAAAATGGAATTGTTGTTGTCCTGTTTTTCCGTAGAATCACTGGTTTTTTTATTTCTTAAATCGCCCAATTTTGATAAAAAAAATTCTAATGGTTGAATTACTTCGACTTCTGTGTTATCGAACAATTTTGCTATTAACTTATTTATTTTTTGTTGGTTTCCGGTATGCAATAGCTCAATTGTTATTGAAAAGTATGCATTTAGTATTTCTACGAATCTGTGAAAACAATAATTCAGTAGATATTTTGTATTTATCGTCCCAGAACTTTCATCAGGTCTTTTTTGATTAAAATGATTTTTGAGGTTATTTAGTGTTTTTAACACTTCTTCTTGTTCACATTTGGTCTTAATTATAAATTTATTTTCTTTTTTGAAAGTTATCGGATTAAATAAATACTTCTGAAAAAGAATCTCAAAAAGCTGTATGTCATCAATCACCGTCTTTTTATTTGATGCTGACTTTCCATCTTTACTGTCGATTTTCACGTGTGCTTTAGTTTCTCCTTCTAGTTTCTTATCTTCTGCTTCGTTTAAATCTAATAAATTGAAGAAAAAGATATTTAATTCTTTTAAGCATTCAATAACCTTTAATTGCTGATTCTGAATGCATTTCGTGATTTGATCGAGAATTATTTCCTCATTCGATTTTTCGATTTCGTTTTGAGGCACAATTATATTCATATTATCTGTGCTTTGTTTTTTTGGATTTGAGAGAAAAATATTTAGATCTTTTAAATATTCTTTATATTCTTCTTCAATTTTTTTATCTGGAATTTCCAACGCTTCCTTAATTTTATCTATTTCTAGTTTTGAATTTTCGACCGTATATTTACATAGGTTTCGCAACCGCGTAATATGCGAATCGAAATACTTACTGAAATGCTTAAAAACATTTTCTGCATTATTTTTATCGTTTTGATTTTCATTTTCACTTTTTTCTGTAAATGACAGATGGGCATCGAACGCTTCTTCTACTTGTTTAAAATATTTTATTATCTTGAGGTTTGTTGGACCATCCATGTTAATTTTCCCATTTGTGTTTTTAACTTTATATGATAAATTTCTTGTCCAAAAAAGGAAATACAAAAACTCATAATTAAAAGAAGATAAGGCGTCAACAAACTTATCTATTGTTTTGAAAGCTTTTTTTATATCAAAAGCATTACAGCTTTTTTTTATTTTTATTATATTCAAGAAATATACTATGAAGTACGCATTGAAAGTGCTTAAATCATCAAGCATTATATTTAGCTGTTCTTCAATATATTTGCACATTTCTGAAGACTCCCCACTGTTTAAAATCGATAGTTTAGAAAAAAAGTATTTGTTTAAGTTTGTGAGATTTTCTAAGGCAGATCTTTTAGCATCAAAAGATATCAAATCATCTGGTTTCTTCAATATTGATTGTGTTTGTTCAAAATATTTTTTTACAAACTCTCCTTTTTTCGTTATCTCATTTATAAAGATTCGAATGTTTTTAAATTCTTCTGAGCCTTTTATATGCTTCAAAGAAGAAAAATTCAAAGACAAGAAAACCTCAGAAAAAACCAACAAAAGTTCACAGTTATATTCCATTTGTTTAATATAGGCTGCTTTTGTATAACTATATGGGCCAAATCCATAAAATAGCAAATGTTTCAAAAATTGTCCATTGAAAAACGAAATATTTTTTGCCGTTTTATCTAACATCAGTACACATATATTTTGTAAAATTTTTTGTTTCTCAATATCAATTTGCTTAGCATAATCATCGGTAATCATTACTTTTTTTAAAAATTTATCATCAAGTTTAAAAAGATCTCGGGTTCCCATGGGCAATGAGGTCCTCTCTAGATTTCTTGCATGTCGTGATTTCTTGAGTGTTGAGAATAGACAAAAAAAACTTAATATGAGCGAAAGAACATTTTTTAATCTCATCGTATGAGCCTATATATATTTTAGTGTCAAAAATTCTAGATAAAAACGGAGACTAATAAATATCTCATCGTATGTTTTATAAAAAAAAATATTGTCATTGAAAAAATATACCTATTAAATTTTTTTTAACAAGAAATTATTTATCAATCAAACAATTTACAACCAATAAAAATAATATCGAAATTGACAGAAGTCTTAAAGTTAATAGCGATAAAATTAATTGGTCAAATAATATTTAGCGAATAAACAGTTTTTAATCTATAAACTAAAGAATAAATAGTTTATTGTTTAGAAATAGGAGATTTTATAAAAGTTTTCTTTTGAAAACTTATTGGTTGCAAGATCGTATTGATTGATATGGCAGAATCAAATTTTTTGCAAGTTACTAAAAAATATTTTTTATTGGAAATAGGAGATTGATAAAATATTTTTTTAAAAATTTTACTGGCCTAAAAATCGTTTAGATAGATATGACAGAAATAGATTTTATAAAAATCTTAAAAATTTTTTTATTTAGTAAAATGTGTATAATTAAAAAATAGCAAATATCTTATAAAACGTTTTTTTCGAAAATTCGCTCAAGGAATTAACATTTTAGATTTAAAGTTATAATTTATAGATTTTTTGTTATCAAGTTTTGTTGTTTGTTTTTTATACTAAACTAAATAAGTTTATGTTTCAACATTTTTTTAAAAAAAAATTAAAAACAAAAAAAAGTCAAAAAACATTTTTAATTTTATATTCAGCGTATATAATTATGAATCTTTTTTTTAAAAAAAATAACCATAATTATAATACAAATATAAAAGAACTTAGATATAAAATACTGTAAATCGTATACTGCAGGCCTTTGAAAAGGTGAACGTAAAACTGTGGTACAAACCCTTTTTTTTAAAAGAATACCAGAAAAAACAAAACAATTCATTTTTAGTAAAAATATAGTCAACCGAATTCAAAATAAAAACAAAATGAAAAAATTACTTAAATATAATAAAAAATAATTAATCCATTGAATATTTTAATCGATGTGTCTGAACAATAGGTGCCGCATAGATTGTGTCAATTATTTTAGAATAAGTGGTTTTTGCGAATAGATGTGCTAAGAAAAACACTATTATGAAGGTTATATTCTAAATAAAATCCGAATCTTTTACAGGAAAAAACAATTATGAATAATGTTTTAAATAAAAATCCAATTACGATTGTGCCATTAGTTAAATTACAGTTTAAGGCGTAGAAAACACGGTAGTGTGCAAAGTTCAACATGTAAATACTCTTAATACACATTCATACAGATGAAAAGTTCGTAAAAGAAACATGCTTGTTATCAACGCTGTGGAAGAACATAAAGCAAAATCTTATAATGGTTTTTTATGCAGTGTTGCTTCGCCGTAGTTGATAAAACTTGAGAAGAGATTGAAACCCCATCTAAAAAAGGAGAGAGTCGAGAATGAAAGCCTAAATCAATCATATACACATGTTATAAAGAAGGGTCATTGAATGACTTGATAAATACTTCTAAAACTTACACAATTTTTTATTTCTTATATGAAACAATATTGGTTTTCATTTATATAAGATCTTTTATTAACATTTTTGTAGAAAGTCGTAGTCACTTTACGCTTTTATTGCGTGCTTTCAATCTATAAATACAAAATTATTTTGTGTAGTTATATTTTGATTTGGAAAAAAAGATTGTCATTATAAATATCTATGATTGCTCTACAAATAAAATGACATTCTTAGATTTCCTAATTATAGTGTTGTACTAGAAATATTGGCATCTCTGCAAATATATTGAGCTATAAAACGATTTAGGTCGATCAACAAGATAAAGTCTAATCGCTTCCAAAGAAAATACTTAAGCAAAATGTTTTTCTTAAAATCTATATTAAAAAACTAAAACAAAAAATTTAATATATAACGGATTCAATCGAGAAATCAAAAATTCTTGAATACTTTGATTGTATACTTCTGATATATTATGTAGTAAGTTAATTTAAAAACAATTTTTTAAACTCTAAGCAGATATTTTCACACAAAAAATATTTTGTATTTCAAATAATAATTTTTTAGGCATATTTAAATTATGTGCTTTCGAGTTTAAAATTGTATTTGTTGCGTTTTATTTTAAAACACCAACAAAAACCGTTAAAACTTGTAGATGCTTCAAAAGAATAATAAATATTTTTCTGTATAAAATTCAAAAATATATTAGTTAAAAGATACACACAAATGTTTTATTGCAATAAAATATCAAAAATATTAAAGAATCTTAAATTTTTGCAAC
>AFBI03000033.1:245347-424763 GCA_000230595.3 Edhazardia aedis USNM 41457
AAAAAAAATGTTGAAAAATATGTAATATTTTAAATTATAAAAAGTTTACATTTTAAATAAAAATAATGATGAACAAAAATAATATTTCTTTTTCTTTTCAATAAAACCAATACTTTTAACAAAAACATTTTAGAATATTATTTAAGGTATAACAATATACCATGTGAATACAACAGTTATTTCACCTATAATTGCGCAAAAATAACGTGAAAAATAAAAATTAAGAGTGTTTTTTGCGATTAAAGTTCAAAAATTTTTTTATTGTTTTTTTATGATATTTTATACACTAATATATTAAATTCAACGAATTTACAGTTTAATTAATAAACTATCAAAAAAATGTCAAAAATTCGTTATTTGCAATATGACTGATTTAGCAGTAAGCGTAAAAAATGAATTGAAACATGAAACTATTTGTAACCATTTACTTTGTTACAAACTATGATACCAAAAAATAAATATGTTAAAATTAGAAAGTCGAAATGAAATTACATCATATACAATGTGTAAATAAATTTTCACATATTTTTGATTTCAATTTCATTGTTTTATTAAAGTAATAAATTTGCGTTTCTTAAAACACATGCTTCTTGCATTTCAAGTAAGATATTGTGCTGATTATTTATTATGTGTTAGAAAACGTTTTTTGTAGACACTTAAAGTTATTTATTATCGTTAAGTGTGTTTTCAGTTTTTTTTAATCGGCATTCTTAAAAAAACTTCAATATTTCGAATCTATTTACAAAATAAACATTTTTTTGGTCAATTATTTTATTAAATTTTACAAATAAATAATATATTAACAAATTATATTATTATCTCACAAAACCAATTTATTACAAATAATATAATTATCAACGCTAAAGATCATCATTTTTTTTATCTTTAAAAAGAATTGTTTAAAGAATTGTTGTCATATTCAATTAAAAAAAATTTGATAGTTATATATAATTTTTATTATCAAAAAAAACTTCAAGGTTAATTTACTTGATGCTCTTTCATTTATATTTAGCAAAAAAAAAAATTAATTATTTGAATGTAAGCATATAAAAAGTACATAATTAGAATCAAAATAACACAATTGCATATATTAAATTTGAATGTGATAAAAAAAAACTGTGCATATATTATTTAATGAGGATATATGTTTTTCTGACAAAATACTAGGTCACTAAGATAATCCTTGAAAAATTTTTCGCTAGATATGTGTATTTTAAAATAAAGGTTTATATCGACCTTCTTTTGTAATTTTTTTTACATTATATTATACTATTATTTTTAATAGTACCTATCCCATATTAAAATATTTAAAGGTATTTCCCAAAAAACCAGTTCTTGGTGCTGTTTTATTTTTCTCATTGTTTTCAGAATCTTCCAATTTTTTTGTTTTTTGTGTCGCCTGTTTAAGTAACTTTTTATACTCTTTTACTTCTTTCCCTTTTTTTGTTAGATATTCTTGACAGAAAATGAGCTCATTTTTTGCCTCATTGAATTCTACAGCAAACTTTTCTATGAGCTCTGTTATATTTTTGTTTTTATTGCTTTGTGATATAAAAGTTAATTGCTGTATTTCGGCTTCAAGAATGTCAATTTTATTTTTTGTTTTTTATATATATAGGCAAACTTCTCAACGATAAAATTAACATCGAAATTGTCGATTTTGAATTCAGCAAGTATTCTTTTACATTTTTCGTTGATTACATTCACACCTTTACATTCTTTAGCATTAGTGTTAGAAAGAGCATCAATCTGAGATTGGTATGTTTTAATTTCAATCATATGAGACATTTTCATCTTCTTAATTTGTACAGAAATATTTAAAACATTATTTCTTACGTGATTAATAGTATCAGTAAATGTTTTTATTTTGAGATATATGGCATCCTTAAAAATCTTGAGTTTTTGTATTATCTTCTTGTACATATCTTCACGTTTTGTTAATTTTGATAGTTCGCTTTTTAACGTTAAAATAACATCGTTATTATTTTTTTCGTTTAAAGTTCTGTTCATTTTTGTTTGTTCCATTATTCTTTTATACTCACTCTGCAAGTTTTCATTTTGTATGTCTAAAACTCTTTTTTCTTCAAGTAAATTTTTATATCTTTCCTCAAGTATATTTTTATCTTTTTGAAGATCCTTTAATAAAGAAATGTTACGCTCATTTTGCGATACTACAGCAGCCATTTTCATTTGTGACTTTGTATTTTCCGCATTAATTTTTTCTAGTTCTTGAGATAATTTTTGATATTTTTGATTGATCAAATCATGTTCTTTTTTTGATTGGTCGCATAAAAAATTTAAATTTGAGATTTCACTATTTTTTTGATTGGTATCAATCTTCAGTTGTGTGATTTCGTTTAGTAATTTTGAATTTTCTGACAACAACATTTCTATTCTCTTGTTTTCTGTAGTGTCTTTGTTTTGTTTTGTGTCTCTTACTTGATACTCAATTTGTTTTCTTGTTGATTCTGAAATTTTAAGTTGATTCTCAAGGTTATAATAATTATTTTTTAATTTTTCGTATTGATTATTATTTTCCTCCAATAATTTCACCTGCGAATTTAAAGACGAATTTCTTGATTCTAAAGAAAGTTTTTCTGTAATTAAATTCTTTATTTCTTTATCTAACTGTTGTTTTTGATCAATGAGACTTTTATTTTGTAATTCTAATGCAGCTTTATCAGACGAAATGCTGTTGATTTTTTTATCAAAAATTTGAAGCTGCTCTGAAATTGTTGCATTTAATGTCTCGATTTCGACTTTTTTTATATTTAGAGCATTAGTTTCAATTTTATATTTTTCGATTTTTTCCTTGAGACTTTTATTTTCATTTAATAAAAGCTTATATTTTCCACTTCCATCATTCAACTGTTGGGCAAGTTTGTGATTTTTTTCCTGTATATCTCTTTTCTCATTGTTCAGAGTTAATATCTTATTTTCATACTCGTGATTAAGATGATTGGCATGGATTTTCATATTATTATCATCCTGCAATAGCTGTCTATATTTTTGCTCGATATCGTCATGAATTTTTTTTAACTCCGAAAATTGAAGATTCTGATTTTCAATAATTCGGTTTTTTTCGGCAATATCTTGATTTAATTTTGAAATTTCATAGGAACAAACATCTTTTTCTTCAAGAACTTTGCGAAGCTGATTATCATTTTGAAATAGCTGTTCGCTTAAATTAGCGTTACTATTTTTTAATTCATTTTTTTCGCAAGAAATTGTCTCGATTTTAGAGTTTGATGATAAAAGTTCATTTTTATACCCTTCAACCAAATTAATATTCTTTTGATTTTGATCATTTAAATTTTGGAATTCGGTCTGCAGATTTCCAAACATTTTTTTCAAATCTTCGTAATTGGTTTGCAAATTTTTGTATTCTGAAGAATATTTATGAGCTTGTTCTTGTAAATTTTTTATCCTTTCATTTCTTTCATTATTTTCTGTCTCGTACTTTTTTAATTCATCAGAGTAAGAAGAAACTTTTAGATTGGCCTGTTTCAGCTCGTTCGTCAAATTTTCTACTATTTTTGCAAGTTTTGTATTTTCCTCATACAAAATATCGTTATTATTTGTTTGTAGATCTCTAATCTTTAATAGTAATTCATTTCGCTCACTTTCTAGAATGTTAATTGATTTTTTACTGTCTTCCAGCAATTGCTTTATATTAGCTGAATATCCACTATTATTCTGTAGATGCGAAATTTTACTTTTTAATTCAAAGTTTTCATTGTGTAATTTCTTTATTTCGTCTTCGTATTCTTTTACGCTTTTTGTGTGGTTGATTTCATTGAAAGCAATGTTAAATGAATCCTCTACCATTCTTTTGAATTTTTTATGGATCAATTTTTACCAATTAATAAAATTTTAAATGCTGTCCTTGAGAACATACAAATAGAAGCTCACGGAAACTGCTCGTGAAAATACTTGAAAAACTTTAAATATAAGACTTGATTACAATGGTTTTATCTATTTTAATTTCTGGCAAATGATTTCAAAGAAATACTAGTTTGTAAAAAATCTAAGAGCATCTGTATTTTATACAATAATAAGATCATAAATAATACACAAGAAATAAACAAAATTCCAATTGCTTATTTTATAATAATTTATAAATTTATAATTGTGGTCTTTTTTTGCATGTGCTCCAGTTAATTACATTTTGATTGCTTTTCGCTAATCGCTTAACATTTGTTAAACATAAAAGTATTAAAATCGACAGATATTATATGTTTTCGATGTATTAAGAATATAATTTTTTTCTAATTTTTATTGGATATTTATTGAAATTTACCAATTATAATACCTGATCACTTAGTAAATAGAATGAAGCGCCGTTCAAGGCTAGTTATAATAAAAAAAACATAGATTGCATTTAAATATAAATTTAATTTAAGGAAAAAAAAGATGCTTAAAATTTCATACTATTACATTTAATAATCATAATTGGATCATCAAACAATTAGAATGTCACGATCAAAGGTAATGATGCCATACCTCACAAATTAAAAAAAACTTATTTTTGTTAAACAGAAAATTTAATATCTTTAAATAGGTTTTCATTAAAAACGCAAGATTTATAATACATTAACATGTAAAATATTCTAAAATAACATATGATCAAAGATGCAAATTGTTAATTATATTTTTTATCGTGTGACAAATTATATAGATTCACTTTCAATTATCACGATGATAGAAATTTTTTATGAGTTTAAAAATATAAATAAATTCGATAACAATAGATACGACAAAACTAATGTTTACAACTAATTAACAACATTTTTTTTCACTTTATTTTTTTATTTTTGAATATTTTGTTATAATGCTGTTCTTAGTATTTTGAAAACAGTAAATTAAGAATCAAAGAGTTGTATAAATGCATTTAAATTTTGTTTCAAGATATACTGGTTATTTGTATAGTTCATAATGTGCAATTATATATTTCAGTATTTTTAGAATCTATTCTAATGTGTTTGATTATTTATTCTTATTATAATATGTATAAATATTCTCTATTACTTAATAATAATTATTCATTGTTTTATATGCTAATTTGCTGCAAATGGCTATACATACAAAAAATCCCAATATATACACTAATCATCATAGTAATCAGTAGAATTGATTCTAAATTCTTTGTTATGAGAAGTAAATAAAAAATACATTTTACAGTTTAATTTGTGACTGAAGTACTCTGATGCGGATAATTGTGTTTAAAGCAGTTGAAATAGGAAATTTAATATATAATTTTCCAAACAACTATTTTAAATGATAGATCTATGCATCTGGTATTCTATTTAACATGTGCATTCATTATTGATTTACATTCCTATATGTTCATGTATTATTTTTTCATGTTTTTTTGATTGTTATTTTTTTATAATCTTTTTTAACATTGTTATATTCTAGAAAAATTTACTAGAATAATGTGCAATAATTGAATATAGACACAAAAGAAAAGAAACATTGTTATTGGGATATTTTTTATAAATGGAAGTACGCACTTTTATACCAGGGCTATGCTAGCTGGACTTACTTATAGACGTTGTATCATGACTTTCTGTGTTTCGTCCTCTGTTTAGTCTTTTCCTTAGTTGAGGATATTAGCTTAAATATTTGATATGGAGGTTAATTTGCGAGAGAATATATTATTAAGGTGAGAGTATGCATTCATTAGGAGGGAACATGTGTGTTGTATATTTCCTCCGATGTGATGACATTTTCCAATACAAACATCAAAAACATGATACTAAGTAAATTAAAATATCATTATCTATAAAATACTAGTATAAATATTGCCTAAACAGCTTTTATATTTATTATAATATCTTACGATTATATCTACTAGCCTCAATTTGCAAATTATATTATTGAAAATGATTATAAACGAAAGGTATTTTAATGGAAAAATCTGCATATAAACATTTGATATATGGAATAATAAGAATTTATATACATTTTTTTCAATATGGTTAAACAACTTTTGTTTAACATATTTTTCTTATAAAAATGTTCTTAATTAGTAAAATAAGTTTATTTTATATCCTTGATTTATTATTTGAAATTCTCAATTACTTAATCGAATATACATAGATAAGCTGCATCAACACAAATTAGACCCAAACTAATGTTACTTACAACCGTAGTCAAATGTTTAGTGAGATAACCAAGTCTCTGTTTCACAACTATCATATTTTTGGCAAGAGAAAAAAACAACAGGTCCTTTATATTGACAAACTAGTTATTTTTTTTACAAAAAAAAATAACCAAATATTGATAAATACTATGAATTATATGATTTTCTATCTGTAGGAAAAAAATGCTTACTTTTATGAAAAGAAATGTTATAAATGATCTATTTCATGCAAAAAAAGACGTCTTGCAACATAATAACTATAAGTAAATAAATTATATGGCAAAAAATTTTAAATTTATATTAAATCTACAATAAATTCAGCCGTATATGTTCATCCCGATGCAATATTGTATTATAAAATATAATTTTACTTTTGATTAGTTCAAATTTTATAATATATACTAATTTTGAGAAAAACAAAGAAAAAAAATTGAACCTGCATAGGTGTATATATTATCAAAGAAAAAATATACCAAAAATATATAAAGCAAATATAATATTAAACAAAAATAATATTTCGTTTTTTTATTTTTATTTTTCAGATAAAATGTGGTCTGTCTTATTTTTTAAAAGTACCGTATGTTTTTTTGTTATAATGCATTATCTTTTTATGCCACAAAGTTTGTTTATTGCTAAAAGAGTAAGAAGAATTTCGTAGATCTTTATGTTTTAATAATTAAAAAATTTCGACTTGCAAAGTTACCGATCCTTGGAAACTATATCGATATTTCAAATAAAAAAATGATTATCTTTCAACTAATTCATAAGAAACTAGAAATCGTATTGAGGAAAAATATAATTTATCTAGATTATATAGTAATAAACTTTTTTATGATTAAAAGAAAAATAATATATTAAATATTACTTTGATAAACTACAATAAAACACAATTTATCTTTGTTGATGAAAAATTTATTTGTGATACTTGATTTTTTCGTTCTTTTTGCAAATTAATGAGTTCGAAATTTCGTCAACGTCGAATTATTTTTAGAAAATAATAATATTCTTTTAAATTATCTCTAAAAAAAACAGTTATAAGAAACAAAATCACAAACTTTATGGTTGTAAAGGAATAAATCAATGCTTTAATGAAAAAATTTATATTCTATTAAAAAAATTATATTCATGTGAAAATTTTTATGAATAAAATTGATTATGGCATTAAAAACTATAGGATTGTAAATAAACGGGTTTTTTATGAGTATTAAATTTTTACAATAAACAGAAAACAAAATGTATTCTGTAAGATTGTATTTAAAAGGCAAAACATTTTTATTTCTTTTAAAAATTTTGTAATTTAGTTCGCAAAATTTTTTAAGAGTTTTTTGAATTTTAGATATTCATTTAAAATCTTAAATTTTACTCTTTATACATTAACATCTTTTGCGTTAAAATGTTTTTAAAAATAATTTTTATTATTGAACACAAAAATGTAAACAATGTTACAATAGTATAAATTGGTACAAAAATAAATTTTTTAAATTTTTTTAGAAAAAGAAAAACAAATGATATAGATTCTACATTTTTTGTTATTTTATAAGTTTTATATAATATTTAGTTCAATTTTACAAAACGCTGTTTGTTTATTTATGATCTCTCTATTCTTTTTTTTCGATTGTAGCTTAATTATGAATTTGTATAATCTTATACTTTGCATTTTTGTATTTTCCTTTATAGTTAAAATATCTTTTTATCTATCTTTTATTACAAAAAGTTATAATGTTGTTTTATCAAAATATAATTTTTATATTATGAAATCAGAAAGCTAATTCAAAATATTATAAAAAATTTTCAATTCTTGTTTGAACAAAATCATTAAAGGTGTTTTGAATTATCTTAATTGTTGTAAAAAAATAAAAAAAATTATTTGGTTATGTCGAATTAAAACATAAAATATTTTGTATTTTTTTTGTTTTTCTTTTTATGTGTTCTCTCAATCAAATGTTATCAAAATAAACTTAAAGATGTTATTCTATTTAAAAAACTATTATTTGTTGATATTTAATAGAATAAACTTGATTACACGTATAAATACGTTATATCACATGAAATATTTTAAAATTTTTAGTTATTAAAATCATCAATTATATTTGATATAGATAAATGGTTTTCTGCATTAAATTGATATTTTTCTGTCATTTATTTTTAAATACGAATTTTCTGAAGAAAAATAATTATCCTTCAAACAATTTTTATTCAATGTGTAAAAAAAAAGTTGTTGTAATTATTTTTGTTTGATTCTCAAAAGCGGAAATCTGTTTTGAACGCAAAATGAAAAACAAATAAATTTTTTTATTAAAACTGTTTATTCCTGCCTTGTTTTTCGATTTCTTAATTATAATTATTGTATCAGTTAAATTCCAATTGTTATTTTAGTCAAATTGATCGTAAATAAGAATTTATATTTCTGTAGATTCTATATTCAATATAAAAATTGTTTGACAAGTTTTCTAATTTAGTAAAATGTATTTATGAATATTTTCTTTTAATTCTTTTTTTTCGAAATTGTTATGCTATAAACAATTTTCAAATAATATATTTCATTTAAAAAAATACCGGTTTTATAACTGTAAAATTTCACATTTTTTTAAGCTATTTTTTGTACTATAACTTTATCTGATAAAAAATATCTTTGAAAATAATATCACTTTTTCAAAAAACAGCTCTTACGAAACATTATAAATACCACTTCACTGGGTAAAAAAGAAAAGACTTATCTAAAATGCAGAAATATGTAAAAAATTCTTCAGTATTTTATAATCCAGTTCACTTCAAGATTTACTCCGAACGGTACATTTAAGCAAGTATTTTTTACCCTATACGAATAAGAATGACCCATAGGCAAGGATGAACGGTACATGATAGTGAGCGAAAATAAACTACAACGTATCCCATAGGCAAAATCACTTTCAGTAGGTAAAACAAAGATAAACGCACGTAATTGGCTTCTAAAATATAAGTGTCAAACTTAAAATCTTTTTGCGTATCCAACCTCTCTTTATTGTTTTTAAAGAGATACACAAATTTTCAAAGCTTAATTTCGATTCAGTTGTTCAATATTTTATTCAAAAGATCATTTATATTGTTTTATTTCTATTTTATAGTTATTTTTTATATAATTCGGATTTTGGCATTCATTTTCTTTTAGAAAATTAAAAAAATACAGTACATCGAATTCAATTAAATGAATCGTTCACTATTGCAAGAAATTTATCATATATCTTCAAATAAACATTATATATGTTTGACATTTTTTAAGTTAAAAATATTTATCTATCAAGCAAAATTCAAATTGTTCGTGTTGTACGATTAAATAGTAACAAATTTAATTTCTGATAGTTCTAATTTATAAGAAACGTTTTTGCGAAAACTTATTTACTCAAATCGAATGTTCTTGTGTCAAGCATTTTTTTAAACTTTCAGAGGTGTGCATGGAACAAAAAAAACAAAGGAATAAGATTTAATTTTGCGGCTATCAAAAATATCAAGTAAAACGAGAAGACAAATATCCATAGATTGTAAAAATGCAAATTATTTATAAGTTGTCAAACATCTGAAAAACAAAATATAGACAAATATAGCGTGATAAACATCGGCAAAATAATATAAATACGTTTTAAAAATATCTTCGTCTGCACCAACATTTTTTTTCTGTTTAATTGTGGCTGCAATAATATAAAAATTTTTGAAGATATACAATTTTACATTTTGCGTTTTTTGTCATTTTTTCATGTTAAAAATAAATATCAATTATTCAGTGTAAATGTCTTTTATCTAATTTGCCTAAAATTTCGTGGAAAGTACCAGAATTATTATTTGTTTATATAATTTAAATGGTTGTATTTATATAACTTGACTATTATAATGTAGACTTCTTTTAAAAAAAAGGATTGGATGCAAAATATATTATTATTAAAGAGACGATGAACTATTAAAAAGTTTTATACTAAAAATTGTGATTTTAAAACAATAACTATATTTAAGATAAATCCGTGATATAAATTGCTATTTTTTCACAAATCCACATTTTTAACTACGTTATTTCAAAAAAACGATATTTGATAAAAGGATGAATTTGGGTAATTTCTACAACATGGTTCTAATACTTTTATATTATTGTTTTTTTGTACCGCTTGACTATTCTCAAGATTTCAAATGATTTATAAATACCCTTTTTATATTGTATTAGGTATATAATTTCATAAAATCATTTATCGTTTATTTTATTTAACACTTTAAGTTGTAGATGCACAAAAATTCGCACTTGCAAAAATTTTTGTTTGTCAAAATAATACTCAAAACATTTCGAGTGCAAAATATCGGAAATTATAAAGTATTCTATTAAGGAAAATATAATATTCTAATCTAGAATGTAACAGATATAAATAAAATGCAATCATGCAAGACAAAGACTCACAGATGCAAAAAAAGGAGTTTTCGAATGGATTTACAAGATCAAAGTTTATTATGGCTATTAAAAATTTTTTGTTTTACAATTCTGGTAAAAATCAAAGGCACATTGACAATAATAAGCAAATATATTATGAATATTTTATTTTTAATATCTAACATCATTTACAAAATAGTTACTTTATGTTTTTTTCTTAATAATTCAATTAAAACAACTGTTTCCTCAAATTTGTTGCAACAGAAAAATGTAACGGAAATTATAATTTAAAACATCGAGTTAGCTAAAAAGGAATTATTATCACAAAAATTAGGAACAAATAGAAACCAAGTGTTCAAATAAAAAAAGTAGAGTTATGGATACTAACACACGATACAAACGAAATAAATAAAAAGTCAGTAATTTTATTGTTTATATATATGTTTCAAGTAAACAATCTTGTCTCAAATTTAAGCGGAAAAAATCACCGAATCTGAGAATGACTGTGTTTGCATTATGTGATGAGGTACCAATATTTTGTTTTGTATCAAAATATTGTGTATTACATTCGTATTTTTTTAAGCAAACATCGAAATCAATATTATAATTCTGTGTAAATATTTTTTTTCTGTTTTTTTATTTTTTTTTAATATGTTTGCAATATATAATACAAGTTAATCTTTTTCAACAAAAACAAATTTGTGAGATTTTTTTTAATTTAAACAATACTTAGAGTAGCTCGTAAGATATGAAACTAAGCATTTATGTATAAGTTGTCGATTATAATTGTTTTAACTTGGAAAGAAGCGGTTGTATGATACAGCTACTATTTATTAAAGAATTAAACGAATTATTACATTTTTTTCACATTATTTTGTGTTAGTACCATACTTATATCGTATCATTTGCGCCTCATTTTTAATATTTGGGTATAAGTATTTTGCTAAGCGATGAGTTCGAATGTGTTTGTGATTCGAGCCATCAGCAAGATTATTTAAAAACTTAGATTACATAAGTATGGTAGGTACGAAGATAACTTATAGAATAACAGTTCAAGAACAGCCGGGATGCAAAGTCAAAATTACCAAAAAAGTTATAAAGGTAGAATATTGTGTTTTTTTAATACCAAAACTTTTTCGAATAAATTTTTCTATAAGTAAAGAACAAGAATCGCTCGGATTAGTTAAGAAACTAATAGAATCAAGTCAGATTACGTCCGAAAACAGTACTATTTTTTTCTGGTTGTAGCTTTATGATTAAGAGGAGAAGCTGGAACATCTTAAATAATTATTTTGTGAAAAGCACAACTGTTAGCTCTGTACTTCATCGACTTTGTGTGTGAATCCTGTTTTCAGCAGATTTCATACGTAATATGTTCATATTTTACTGTATTTACTAAGGTTTTTTATACTTATTGTATAAAAATAGAAATTTTTCTATGTTCTATGAAAACTTAAAATGCAATTCATGTTATTTCTGCAACGATTTCACAAGGGAAAATTGCGAAAGAAAAAATATTTGTATACCTAAAAACAGATTTATCTATATTTAAAAATGTATTTTACAGTAAAATTATTATGCTTTTTACAAAAAATGTTATGTATAAATATTTGTAAGCATATAGCGAAATGAATGTATTTAATAATTCAAATATTAAAATAGAAAAGCGAACGTTTTGCAAATACAAAACCATTGTAACGAAGTATAAAGATTTTTTAAAAATGTTGTTAGAGACTTTTACTGATAAAACATGTTCGTTACTATATTGAACCTTTCTATACATCTTTCTACAAATGCATAAAAACATTAAAAAAAAATGTTCTTTATAGATTCGTCTTTATACTACATTTTGTTTCTCACAGCACATAATATTCCAATAATTTTTACTTGTTTGCAAAATAAAGGTGTTAATTGCAAGAAATCGATTCGTCAATATGGTATTTTACTTTTAAGAAATAATTGAATATGATTCTTAGAATAAAAACAACACTTTGTGCATACACTAACGTGAAAAAAAGAATCTTCATGATTACGTTTTTATCTTGTATTTAAAATAACTAGTTTTTTTTAATGAAAGTTAATCGAAATTGTTATTATTTTTTTCGAAGTTAATAATTGATGTGTATTTTTTTGTATAATGAAAACTATATAAAGTTCTGTATGATCGTATTGAATATACATAAAAACGAGGAATTTACAAAATTTTAAAAAATATTGAACAAACCATATTATCACTAAATTTCCCATATTTGGTTGGAATTGCTGAAAAATAACAATTAGAGATTAATAAAAAATATCAATGAAAATATAAAAAACAAAATTATGAATAATCATCTTATATATGATTTGTATACATGTTCAAATTGACTTTTAAATAATAATATTGTAGCTTTCTTTTTTTTTGGTCTAATTTATTTCAACAGTATAGATTTTTAAACATCTATATGATTGAATAGTTCTTACCAAGCAACCACCTAACAAAATTTAGAAAATTTTTTAACATAAAAAATAGAACTAAAAGCAACTATTATAATACACATCAAGTTGGTAAATTGTATTAATTGTAAAAGTAGAACTTGAAAACCAAACTGTTAGAATGTTAGCTTGTCTTCTTTGATATAAACAATATAAATTTATAGATTGATTATTTAAACACGAAATCTTCTAATATTTCTATACCTAATCGAAATGAGATCTAAATACTAAACTAGGTAGATGATTTTACTAATATAATAATAGAAGCTCAAACAACGATTAGGCGATATAAAATATAAACATATTACAATTAGATTATATAAATTGCTTTTTACCGTTGGATAAAGATAAAATATTGTAATCATTTTGAAACATCTTTATTTAATTTTACTATTTTATTACAAAAATTTATAATAACCCAATTAAGAAATCAGATTTTTTTTCCATTTCAGAAACGAAAGAATAACTTTAATATTTAAATATTCTTATCGCACAACTTATATTAATTTTTTTTTTATCAACCAAATATTAAATGCACTAATAATTTTATTATCAAATAAATCCAAGTTGTTGAACAAATCAAGTGTTTTTAATACTTTTTTTAATAAATATCAATAATTTGGATTTTTTTTATAGATAAACCAAAATTTAAAATGGTTTAAATCGAATCTGTAGCACGAGCAGAATACAATTTTTCATAACATTAAATGTTTGTAGGTAATATAATGTTTGAATAACTAAACAAAAAAAAATAATTCTTCATTTTTTTTTATATTTTACTATTGGAAATCTGATACATATTTGAGGTTTCTTTATAAACATTATTTTGCCTTCAGAAATTTTCTAAAAATTTTAAAACGTTTTTGTTAGTTTGTACCCTTTGCAAATTCTATTGTGCAAGTTAAAAATTAAGAAAAAATTTAATTTATTTTTTAGAATAGAACAAAAGAACAAATATTTTATTTTTTCTCAAACATTTTTTTCTGTGTATGATTATTTTTATTCAAAAACTTAGTGGAACATCTAAAATTTTAGCGAAATGAATCAAAAAATTGCTTTAACTCAAAAAGAAACAACAGCGAGTTGTCTATTAAATTGGTGGGTTTGAAGGAAGGAAATGTGTATTAATAATAAAAATTGCGTAGTCATATATATTTATTAGAATTTATGTATTTTTTATTTTTTTTAAATAATCAAATTGATCACACCTAATCTCGTTTCATGTTTTTTGTAATTAGATGGGTAGAATCTTGTTATATTTTACCAAGGTCATTTAATTTAGGTTTAAAATTATTTTTAATTCTTATTTACGTATTGAAACTTTTATTTTGTTTTTTTATTATTGAAACGTGAAGTTTTTAAAGTAATGATTTTTTGTGGTGGGTTTTGCGTTGCTATCAATTTACAAGTTGTCCTATTCTTTCTTTAATCCAACAAACACTTTCAAATATAGGTGATATTTCAAAAATGTTAATATAACTTGAGTTTTCAAAAAAAAATACAAAATGAATATCTTATAAAAATCAATACTACATAAATTCATTGATTGTTTTCCAAACAAAAAATAATTTTTTTTTACTAGATTTCAATTTTGAAGATTATAAATAATTATAATTATTTATACAAAAATAAATATTATAGAAAACCAATGATATTAAAGTTTTTTGGGTTTTGATAATAGATTTATAAGCACAATATGCACTAATGATACATGTTCGGATTAGAATATTTTTTTATAACTTTCTACTCAAGTATATGAAAAAAATTTATTTTTTTAAATAATTAGTAATTTTCTTTTATATTGTAAAATTATAAACTTATGAAGTTAAATATTTAATGATAAAACAGATTGTACATATTAATTTAAACTAACACAATTGTCTGTAAATTTAACAATAAAAGTTACATCAACGGTTAATGTACATGTAACCAATCCCCTATACTAAAACAAAATGACACAAGACATAAATTTAAACGACGACTATGAATATGAAAAATATAAAGAAAAGAGAATATCTGAGCTGAAAGAGACGCTATCAAACCATGCAGTACAAGAAATATTGAGCGAGAATGATATAATTGAAAAGTCGAAGAAAGACACAATGATAGTACATTTTTACACCAACAAATTTGCGAAATGCAGGATAATGAACGATAAGCTAAAGAAAGTGGCTATATTTTTCAAAGATATTTCTTTCTATAAGATTGATGCTGATTTGTGCCCGTTTTTAGTTGATAAGCTGCGAATTAAAGTTCTTCCATTTCTTGGTTTTTTTCGTGGTGGATATTTTTTGAGAGGAGTTGAGGGATTTGAAGGTTTTGGCGAAAATGATTTTGCGGTAGTGGATTTAGTTAAATTTATCAGTAATCATGATATTGTAAAAAATGACTTTTAGGAAGCGTTTGAGATGTTCAGTAAATTAAACTTATTTAAGTTTTTGTTGATTTATTTGTCTATTTCTTTATTTTTTTGATTGCAATGATAAAATCATAAAAATTCAAAAATGCATTTTTTACTATAAACAGTCTTGTTTTTTGTTTTATATCAGAAAGTATGGAGTTACGGAATCAAAATTTCATTATATTTTTCAATGTTAATTTTTTTCTGTTTCAAAAGTAAGTTGAAGCAATTAAATCTTTAATCATAAGTTAATTCTATATTTGTGTGATTGTTTTTTTTCGTACAAATATAGATATAGTTTCCATAGTTTTATATTTAAATGTATGGTAAGACCGAAATTTTAATGCTATCTAAAAAAATATTTTGTTGTGCCATAGTTTTTGGCTGATTTTTCTAAGTGGTTTATTATTTTGCTTTTTCTGTTCAATTTGACATATAAAACACGGATATATACGATTTTTATCAAAAATTTATTAATTTTTAAAAAATAATAATGAAATTACAAGCAAACTTATTTATAAGTTTGATGTGCAGAAATCTTTTTTAACAGAATAGATAAATCAATTTCACATTTTTATGTTTTTTTTCTTTCTTAAACAGAATATCTATGCTACAAAAATATTAAAAAAAAAGTTAAACATTTAATACTAATTTTATGGTAAGAATTCTTATTCGAAAATTTTTAATTAAATTTCGATCAAATTTTATTCCACCTATTATGTTTCAAAAAAAATGAAACATTCAACATTCTATAATCTAAAAAAGGAAAAACCCATTTTGTGAAACAATATGAAACACAAGAAATTATCAGAGGAAGACGACCCGAGATTAGGACACATTGAGCACAAAGATAGAAAAAGATTCCGATGGTCGGTTGGAAAGGTATTTTTTGTCGGATCGCTCTATGCAATAAGTTTTGTACTAATTATACTTGCTTTATATCCTGTTTTACAGGGTGACTTGGATACAAAAATAGTTGCAAACCAGCTTTTTACGCTGTTGCATGTGTATTATATGATAAGTTTTCGAGCAGTTAAAAGGGACTCGCAGTACTATTTTTGGTCAGGTAGCTATTTGGTATTAGATGCAAGTACATTTCTTTTCTTTTTTCATGATGATATTTTTTTGTAAAGTTTGAGTAGTAATTGTGTTTAATGTGATGAATTATACCAATAGAGAACGATTATATATAAAACATTAGCATATTTATTACATCATATAATATAAGGGTTATTTTTTTCGATAATTCATTGTGATGTTATAGTTTTTGTGAATTGATTTGCTTGATTTTTTGTAAAAATTGTTTTAGATGATTTACATCATTTAAACTTTTTCATATATTGTAATAAAAATAAATTCTGTTTTTGTTTTTACAATTCTTATAGATTTCTTTGTTTGTCTTTTTAAAAAACTGATAATGTTGAGCAAAAGAAATTCAATCTTTTCATACATTGAAAAGATTTCTAAAAAATAATTTGTACAGTATTTTTTTCATATCAGTCTAGCGCAAAAAAATATGAGAATCTAGGTATCGTGTATGAAAAATAGAATTTAAATAATTCATCAAACTTACTTTCACTCTCAAAAATGTAAAAAACCTTAGAAGAAATCATTTTTATTGGTAATGTTTCCATCAAACTTTTATTGAATTTATACATTTATTAGATTGAATAGAATCGTGCAATTTCGTTTTAATATAATAAAATTATTTACTTTAATAATTTCTTCTTAATTATACACTTAAAGGATTAAAATTCAAAAGAAAAAGATGTTTACAGGTAAATTTGTTGCTAAGTTTTTCATAAAATCACTTAAAAAATGATTTTCTTAGGATTTTATTAAAAAATTACTTTATATTAGAATTTAGCAAATGAAAATCATTCATCTGAAAATGACATTGTTAAATACATAAATAATTGTGTTTTTACGTTCGTTTCTGAAAACAACATTTTTATTTAAATTTAATAGGATAAAAACAGTTGCAAGATACAAATTTTACTTTTATTGAAAAAACACAATCACATCGTAAACCTTTTTTTTAAGGTTAAAAACTTCTGAAACACAAAATAATACTTTCTTCAACTTACTAATCGTCAGAATTTAAAGCAACATGCTTATTTTTCAATCAAAAAATTCAAAACATATAGATTTTTAAAAATTCTTTTACCGACCTCTTATTCTAAGAAATATAAAAAAATTGTATCGATAGCCATAATTTGAATTTTAAAGTGGCATCGTGTTAAATTTATTTGCAATCAATCGGTTTCTAATAAAAAAGAGATTTTTTTTATCATTTACGAGATCGATATTGTAATCTTATCAAAATATGATTAGAAACAGTATGTGATAATTTTTTATTACAGCTATTTATAATCTTATCATGATATCAATTATTACTATATACAGTATAAAAATAAGAATTATGTAAATATTGTGTAAAATAATAAGCGTGTAAAAGAAAGGTTATTAACTCTTAAAAGATGCTGCGCTAAGGAAAAAAAAAATCTATTGAAAAAAAACAATTTTGTAAAAAAATATATAAAAAATCCAAAAATTTTATTATTTAATTTATCAAATTTTGCAATATAAAACTTCTAATATTTAGGTTTACCATTTTTTGTAAAAAATAATTGTAAATTTATGTGATCCATGGATTGTGATCATCCAAAGACTTCCAAATATCTGGCACATTAGTAGGTTTTGGTACTTCGATATTTTCTTCTTTTTCTTTTTCCACACTTTCATTAGCAACCACATTACAATCTGATATTTCTATATTTGAATTGTCTATCAAAATCTTATTATGGTCGAAAATGCCAAAATATAACTCATACAAGTCTTTCAAGGCGAATGACTTGATCCTCAGTGTGTTGTTAATAAATATACTAGTAAAAGTGTTTACTCTTTTTTCTGAAAATATCATTTCAAATTTTTCTTTATCTAATTTCACTATCCAATGATTTAAATTCATTGAAATGTTAGGTAGATGGTAGGATATAAGATCGGTTTCACTTATTATTGCTGTAGAGAGTTCTTTTAGCTCAAGTTCCTCGTTAAAATTTAATCCACGCGATTTCGGCTTGTCGAAAAACGAAATAAATTTTTTGTAACTTCCATCGTTCAGCTTTTTATATAAAAGTGAAAATCGTGCACGTAAATTTGGTGATTTCCTCATTATAACATCCATATCAAATGCATGTATAAATAATTTGTTTGAAAGAACAATAAAAACTGGTTTCCAGTCGTTTTTCCCCTTTTTTTGTTTGTAAATTCCACATTTGATTATCACTGGTTTTTTAATGGATATTTGGTCTTCTTTTTTGCCGAATGATGAGTAGATTTGCTCAAGAATTTCTTTGAAGTCTTTTTCAAATCTTTCTATCTCGTTTTCTGATTCTGTAGATTTCTCCTCGTGTTGTGACGGAAAATCATAGTAGATTTCGTCTTTGAGCTCACTTAATTTATTCTCGAAGTCATAATCAATTGTGCTCGATAAATTCATAAAATGACTACTCTGAATTTTAAAAAAGTTTTTCACTATGTTTTCGTATTTTTTCTTGTAATAATCATGATTTTTCTCGCTCTCAAATGATTGCGCTCGGAATAGTTCATTTGATCTGTTTTTCTCGATATAGTACTTATTAAACGCTGATCTCAAATCAGCAAGTTTCAACCATGGATCGTCTTTGTTTCCTTTCAAAGCTTCAATGTATGAGTTTCTTTTTGCCTCCAACACTGTATAAAGCTCCTTGGTGTTTTTATCAAATTTCTCGCGCTCTTCGTTTATTGCTGCAAATTCTTCGTTGATCTGAGATGTAAGCTCGTTTACGTCATTCATAATTGTAATTGTGTAGAGATGCGATAATTCGTCATATATAACCCTCTGCTTGTCTGAATACTCGAGTAACTCCAATATAAAAGGATCTTTCCACGAGCTTTTTCTGGGTATCTGTGTAGCTCTGAAAAGCAGCTCGCCCGATCTTTTCGAAACAAGCTCGATATGCTCCAAAAACGCCTTGATCCATTCTATCTTCTCCTTGAGTACGTGTAAATAATCCATCGTTCTGCCTCTACGCAATTCTCACACAAAATCAACGTGTTTCGTGCACGTTTCACGATAAACGAATACATTTCGAATTTACAATAAATCAAAAAATTATATAAAAAAACTAAAACCAATCACACGCAAGAGATAATCAAGAATTTTATGATAGATCTCGAACAAATAAAAAAAATAAGCACATATTTCATTATCAAAATAAAATCATTGGTTAGCTGTGTTTTGAATATCCAAACGATTTTTTATAACTCTAAAGCAAAAGAAGATAATGTATGTGACTACCGAAAACACTTGTAAACACTACAAAAGATCATGCATGTTGATAGCAGAATGCTGCAAAAAAACATATCCCTGCAGATTTTGCCACGACGAAAACGAATCTCATAAAATCGACAGAAATTCAACAAAAGAAATAATATGCTTGTATTGCGGAACAATACAAGGGATATCAAATCTGTGCAAAAAATGTAATAACACTTTTGCTGAATATTTTTGCGATAAATGTAAGCTCTGGACAACTCCTGATGAAGGTGTTTTTCACTGCGATATGTGTGGAATTTGCAGAGTCGGTTTGCCCGATCAAGTTTTTCATTGCGATGTGTGTAACGCATGCATGGATATAAACTTGAAAGAAAACCATGTACATATAGAAAATAATTTAAAAAGTGACTGCCCAATTTGTGCTGAATACCTTTTCCTTAGCATCAGAGAGGTGTTACTTCTCAAATGCGGTCACGCAATGCACATGGACTGCTTCGACTACTATCTGAAGCAGAACTACCAATGCCCGATTTGCCAAAAATCCGCCGGTGACACTGAAATATATAACCAGAAAATAGAGTTCATCCTTAGCCATGAAAGCAAGTTGCAGAAAAATTCAAAAAACTGGCTGTGCGAGATATCTTGCTACGATTGTAGAAAATCTTCATATACTGATTATAAATACCTTTTTAATAAATGTCATCTCTGCAGCTCTTATAATACTAGACTCGGTGAAATTAAAAAACCAAAAGCTGAAGAAAGATAATAAATAAATAAAACCATCCTCTTATACCGAAATTCTATTTTTGTAAATTATAATATATAATGTTTTGATTGCTTTCATACAATATCCCACTTGAAAGATTCACCCTTTAATCGATCAAACCATGATCAACTAATATATTAAAAATATTAAAATATGTCATTATATGCCACTTTCGTTTTTCTGTACTTACTTATATATATATATGAGAATACAAAATATTAGCTTTTGATTACAATTTAGTCATAAAATTTGTTGTTCTATGTTTTTATACTATAAAAATTTTATCTAAAGGAATTTTTTTAAAAAATAGCTTTTATTTAAATTATCGATGTGAAAACACTGTTAGTTTGCCACTTATTGATCTCAAACCTCATTTCAGATCAATTGTTTCTAAACCAAAATATATACAATGATTCAAATAAATGTGTATGCTATATTTAGAACTTATTTGACCCTACCTGCAAATCTAAAACCAAAATGTTCTAAATATAATATATGAAAACATTGAATAACAAATCAGAATAAGTTGTGAAATCAAAACAGTTTTGATAAAACAAAGACTTTAATTAGTAATAAGAAAAGCAATTTGACACATGAAACAATATAAAAGTTTTACACAAACATAGTTTTATTTTTAAATTCAAAATGTTCTTTATAATTATAATTCTTTCTGGTTTTTAATTTATTTGACTGATTGCTAATAAATTATCAATTTTAATTTATTTCTAATTGTCTTAAATTATTATTGATATTTATATTATGTTTCATATGATTTGAATTTTTATTTTACTAGGCTGTTTAGGTATTTTTATGTTCTATAATTATATCTAAATATAAAATGAAATTATAAGAATATAATAATTCCTTTTAGAGTCTTTAAATTTTATTGCAAGAAACTATTACGATTAAAACTTTAAAAATTTTGCCAACATAACTATTTTTATTGCTATTTATATATAACAAGTACTAATCTTATGATGCATAAAACCACACACAAATAGACTTTTTTTGGTACTAAATGTTCATGGTTTATTTTAAAATCACATTATTAAAATATCTTTTAACCAAAAACATTTTCTATAACAGCATTCAATTTGGTTATGTTTTTTTGATATTTAAAATATATAAAAAATCAATTGTTACCTTGTTGTAAATGTGTTTTCTAATAACACAGGTTTTTATGTCAAAATTTTTTAATTCATTAATTTATGAAAAAAAATACATTAATGTAATAATTTAATAAATTAATGAAGTACATCTCTGTTTAAATATAAATAATTTTACATTTTTTATCTTATTGAATTTTTAATTGATTAAACGGGTAAAGTTCAATAAAAAATTTTTTAATCTTATTGATTTTAATTTCTTCCACAAATATTAATGCCTTTGCAATTATTTGTGTGTGTTTTGATACTTTTTTAGAATCTGTAATATTAAAACTCTATTTATTTTTTATATATCCTTAAATATAAATTATTACTTTTCATTTTTTAGCTTATTTTATGGACTATAATACAGATAGAAATTTCACATTATATATAATAACCGATATACCTGTTTATGTTCTTTTTTACATTTATATCAAATATATTCTTATTTTATAAAAAAATTAAACAACCCTTAAATGAAATAATGTTTTTGCAATATATTTGTTTTAGAATATATAAAGAAAGGTTATTAAAATATATGAATTGTTGTACAATTGCTCTGTTTATAAAAATAAACTACATTCTTACAAAAACATTATTAAACATTAATAGAGGATTATTCTTTATAAACAACGATTCAAAATAATTATTAAATATATAAAAACACTTGATAGTATCTTTCTAAAAAGATGTTCGCTTGTATGTAAAAATTATGATAATTAATGTTTTCATTTATGTTATTCTGATTGCAAGAATTATAACAAACACTACCTATATTTTTTTGTTAGACATAGATATAATTAACATTCGAGGAATATGATCTTTCCCTCTTGGTTGTAGTTAAATCATATATTATACGAGTAATGACAGTCTTTTTTCATCTTTTATAAGATAATGATTTGCACACCTTTATAGTTCTTTCATAAAAAATTAAATATAATTAAGTAATTTCCCCCAAAAGAAAGTAATTTTTTATAAAGTTTAGCGCAATAAATATAGCAGCAAAAACGAAAAAAAAAGAACATTGTCCCGAAAAGTAAACACATTCGTTAACTTTAAATTCTTTTATATTGAACCACCCTCTTTATCAATGTTTATTGTGGTTACAATCAATCAAAACATTGCTATACTGCAACATAGATGATATATATGAATGAATAATATTCTCGACAGCCAGAATTATTCAAAATAAATGTTGATGAGTTTTTAAATCTAATATATTCTAAAATAGAAACAGAACTTAAAGAGAATAACAAAAAGATATAAAATTAATAAGCCAGTGTGAACATAAAGAGATAACAAAAGAGAAAAAATAAACATAACAACAAAAAAACAGAGAAAACACAAAAAAATATCAGAAAACCACCTAAAAAAGTTTTTTTTTCATTTATCCTGTATAATATTTTAATGAACAATTTTGTACCTAAAAACACAATAAATTAACAAAAAGTATTTAAATCTAAATTACTGTTAGGAAATATATATTGCATAAATCAAGCTTAAAATTTTCAGTATTAGGATTTTATAATTCTTTAAAAACAGCTCAAATCATGCGTTTTTCAAATTATAAATTTTTTTAATGAATGTTCATATAAGTTAAAATATACATCGGAAATTGCTTAAAACCATTGTGTATCTAGATAAATTTTATACTCATGGATTAAAACAATAAAAAAAATCAAAAAGGTTAATAGAAATGCCGTCTTGCACATTTTATGTATATTTAGTTAATTAGATTATTTTTTATGTGTGTTTTATTTTTTTTATTGATTATAGCTATTTTATTTATGAACAAACTAGTCAACTTTTTTAAAAAAAAATTAAAAATGAGTTCAATAAATAATTGTATTGATTATTGTTTTTTTTAGCATATTCTGTAAAAATTTTGATGTGTATATATAAATTATTGTAAACACAATATATGCTGATTTAAAAAATAAATTCAGCTTATATTTCAAGCAATTACATAAGGATTTTTTTGAAAATTCTTAATATAATTACTCTGTAAAGATTTTTTTCTTTTGTTTGCGCTTTTTAATTCAAGAATTTTTTTTAATATTGATTCTAATTAACAAACACCTATCTAACAAGTGTTTTAAATCAAATTTAATTGCTTAAACAAGATACGATTTTACATTTAATAAATGCAATGCAGAAGACAAGAATACTTATTTAAGTAAAAATAAAGAACCAAAAATCATCTTCTATAAATAAAAATCAATATTATTACGTAATTTTCAAAGGTTTGTTAAAATATCGAAGTTGGCACTTTTTGAATTAAAATAAAAATTTGAATTAAGAAAAATATCATTTTATTTATCTTTTTAGGTTGGTTAATTATTGAAGTTTATAAAAATATTTTTTATAATAATGTTTTAAAAACAAGATTTTAAGATTAATTTTTTCGCTAACTAATTTAAAATTACATTAAAATTATTAAAAAATGATTTTTTTATTATATCGTAATTATGGTAATGACATTGAGCATGTGATAAGATTTCTTGTGTAGATTGTGGTAATTTAACTCTATAATTTGAAAAATACCACCCGATGCACCATTTATCACCTAAAATTCCCACCTTGCGTTCTATATAAATAAAACGCAAAAAGCTTATATATATAAACAGCAAGAGAAGTGGAGACGGGGAACAACAGAGGTGTTATGGTGATAACCCAACAGACATGAATAACTCCATAGGCTTCGTTTATTAAAAAATTTATAAACACCAAATTTTGTCTAAATACATACATTCTTCTTTTTTCAAATTTTCTAAAAATAATCCAGCCTATCCTAGGCTGGATTCGACGCTAATCTATAAATTTTTGTGGCATTTAAAATCCAATTTGTTCATTAGGATATATAGTATATATCATAAAACAATTTAAAATAATAGTTTTAAATAATGTATATTTTATTAAATAAACTGTGGTAAGTAAATTTATATATAAATCATAATCTTTTAATATGGGGATTTTAATCATCAAAATTATGATATTGTGCTGCCGGGTTAAAAATAAATTTAATTTATATTATACATTAAGGTAAAGAAAGTACAGATCACGAATGATGGTTTTTTGCAACATTCAAAATTTTAAGTGTAAAGTTGTTTTTTTTATAGCGAAATGGTTTCCTGCATTTCTACAGAAAAATTTATTAAAAATATTATGAAAATAAATTTATATATAAAAATAGTGGTCTTGATGTTTTGTTATTGTTTATTTTTATTATTGTCTGCTTAATAATTTTTTAAAATGACTGGTTCCTTTCTGTTTTCTTTTTTTGATTTGTCTTATTCTGTCTAATTGACCGATATTATAATTCACACGACAAGTATTGCAATTAAAACACTTTCCTTGATCATCAATACAATCCTCGAATTTTTAAAACTTAACATTTTAAGCACTTTTTAATAGTTAAAAATTGTAAATTTGGAAAATAATTTTATGTTTTTATATTACAATAAAGTTTTAAGAAAAAAAATATGATCGCTCGATAATATATTTATATGCAATTTATATATATGTAAAGAAGTTTTTGTTAATTTGGTAGGTTCGGACGAAATTTTTTTTCCAAAAACTATTTATAACTTAATTACCTAAAGAACTATTTGTTACAATTGTGAAACTATTCAAAATTTAGTAACTAACAAAATTTTTAACAACTTTTCATTCTTCATTTTTTTATATTGTGCAGAATACGATTAAATTTATCTAAAAGAATTATAACATTTAAATAAAATTCTTTAAAAAGTTATTTTACTATATGGATCTTTTAAAGTTTTTGAGAATACTATTTGTTTCTTTATTACTTTCTTTCATCATATCTCTAAGTTATTTAAACTAGGTTAATCATGTTAGCTTCGAAGATCATTCTGCTAGATATTTATCCCAGATTTATAACTCTTCATTTTGAACTATAATATCATTATCTCCTCTTTTATTTATGTTTGAGAAATCTGGTTTTTTACAATTTTGCTAATGTTTGTCCTCATTTTTCAAATTATTACTAAATATGATTTATGAGATTTTCTTTTCGGAAGAAACCCCCTGTTTTAAATGCAAAAAATATATCAGCCGAAAATATTTTGTAATTCTATCATTTTGACAGCATAAGAGCGATTAATTCATGTAAAAATTACTGTTTAATGATCGAAGCAATTCAAGATTTCATTTTCGTTCCTATTTATGTTTTTGGGTGCATTTGTCCTTTATTTTATATAAAAAAGCCTTTTTGGGAATTAATTCTTTTTCATGTCGTTGGTATCTGCTATGAAACTATCAATTATAGCTATCTTGCAATTTTTTTACCATAGGTAAATTATGTATAAGGTTCTAAAGTTTAGGTTGCTGTTTATATTATTTTATTATATTATGCTGCTTTATAAATAAAATGAACAGATTTTTTATTCAAAAATTCAAAAATTAGTTCTTTATAATGTTAATTGAGAAATTTTATAGTTTAATATACTTAAATCTAATATTTATTGAAAAGTTGTTTTGTATTGCACTATATGCACAAAATGCGTTTTTTTATAGTCTTAGAAAAAATACAATTTATGGAACAAATTTTGACGTTTTAAAAAATACTATTATATGTTTAATGCTATTTAAAATATTTTTGGTAAGCATTATAACAAATAATTTTTGCCTAAATGTGTCTTTTATAATATTTTTTAAGGTTTTATTGCGAAAATTATGACAAAAAGTTCTTTAAAATACAAAAAGAAACGAAATTCTAGGATTTATTCGTGTCATTTAGAAAAGATAATTCTATTTTATCTACAAATTTCTAGTTCAAAACTACAGGTAATATTTTGAGGCATCCCCTTTATTAGATCTATGACTTTATTGAATAAGCAAACACATTACTTTGCATTTCTTATTTATTCTATACATACTTGTCTTTTTGTGTACACAGTGCTGCATTAAACATTACAATTATACAATTTTTTAGCACTTATGCATTTTCTTGAAATTGTTAATAATTTTTTTATTCAAAACTATAATTTAAAAGCTTTTATTCAAACATGGCAAAATATAAATCTTCGAATATAATGACTATATAAGTGTAAAATTGACTTTTTATTTGGAAATATTATTAGTTAACAGAGAAATTTTTAATGTTATATTGTGTTGAATATTAAGAGCATTAAGGGTTTAGTGTACATTATTTCATTAAAATTCTATATATTTAGATAAAATTAATGTTTATTTATAGAAATTACGTTATATATTTGTGAAAATATAAAAATTATATTCGACAAATTAATCTTGTCAAAAATTGTTAAAAATTCGAAATTAAAAATTGTCATTGGTTAATGTAATCATTACTAATGTAAATTAGTTTTTTTTACGAAAATTGACATAAAATGATTTAAGATGTTTTACTGTAAATTAGGTGGTTTTTAAAATATTTATTTTGATGATTGATGATTGGTTTAAAAAACCAAAAAGAAATTATATAAAGAATTTCGTTTAAAATAAATATGCATAAAAAACAATCTTTGATTTTATCTTCGTTTTTTCACAATTCTAATCAATATTCATCCAACATATTGCAATTAAAGTTTGCATAATTTAAGTTTTAATTCTTTATTCTTCCAATTATAAAGATTCATATATATTTTATTTCTTAAATATATTCAAAACCGCAAAAACAGTATTTTTCAGTGTTTTTACATTTCAATTCCTTTACATTACAATTTTTATTTTCAAAGTGCAAATTAACCGTGCAAAAAGAAGGTTTAAAATAGATTTTCACTTGAACGTGACTTAGCCACTTTTTTCGTGAAAGCATACAAATATAAAAAATATTAAAGAAAAAGTAAAAAAGCTGCTATTATGTTTATATATATACAGTTGAAATTTTTTGATATCTACATATAAAAAATTTTTAAAACATCTTGTATGGTAACCATTATGTGTTTTTATTTTCACAAATCAAAAATTTTAAAAACATCTGAGAAATAATAAGAAATTTGATCAATTTTTGAACTATCAATTTACACAATGATTGTTTATAAAATTTACAGTTTTTAATGCTCTTGGATAAAATATATGTATAACAAAAGAAGTAACTTTTTTCATGTATTTAAAAGTTCCCAAAATTACACTAACCTTAATTGTAAAAACATTCTTTTTAGGTAATTTTTATCTGTATAAAACCATATTTGACCAGATTTGTTTGTATATATAGTAAAAACTATAAACGTAACTTTCTAAAAAAATATTTTTTTTTGGAAAAGATATTTAATGTGTTTCTATTTTACTTGCTCAAAAATCTAAATTTTATGAGCTAATATTTCGCTTGTGCACAATTTAATTATTGGCTAGCTTATATTCCAGATTCAATTTTAGTATTTGAAAGATGTGGTTATATCGTTTTTATTATTAGTTAAAAATTTTGTATAACACTAATAAATAAATATATGTCATGTACTATAAAGAACTATTTTTAATTTAAAAGAATTTTCATTTGAATTTTAAAAAAAATGTTTCCGGTTTTTTTTCTATATTAAAAAAGTCGAATCAAACACATATCACGATAACTACAATAAATTTTTGAAAAATACAATTGAGTTCTCACTTCGATGTCTTGAAAAATTTTATATGCTTTAAATTGAATTTCTTTAAATAAGTATTTTATGCTTTTAATATACCAAATACATGATAATTTTTTCTTAATAATTTTTTCCATTTCAATATAGAATCTAAAATACTATTGTTGGATATTTATTGAAAATATATATTTTCATGAGATCTCAATATTTGCATTGGAAGATAATATAGCAAATATTGCGATCAAATTTTTAGATTAATATGCTGCAAAAAATCTATAAATATAGTATCGTTTTCATACAATTACAAATATTTAAATGCAGTAAATAAATAGAATACGATATATGAAAACGGTAAAATATATATAAAAAGCATTTTATTTGCTTATTTTATACATCAAAAATTAAAAAAAAATTTAATGTTATTCAGTAGAATTTTTCTATTTTATTTTAATAGAAAAATAGATTAGAAAAACAAAGATTTAATATGACACAGAATATTAATGAAAATTTATATTTTTTTTAAAAAAAAAGATTAGAATGTTTATCTGGAGAAAAATATCATAATAACATTAAATAAAAGAATTTTGGACCACAGATTTCAGTTTAACCTTCTATAACATCTTACAAAAATAAACTTAGGAATACAGAAAATTACTGATCGCTTATATTATAACAAATTTGAAATTTTTATATTTTGGCCTTAATTTTTTTTATCATAATTATATTTATATATACATTATAATATCATATTTTTACTTTATTTTTAAATTCAATTTTGCAAACCTATTAAAATTATTTGATAAATTTTTATATTTTGTTAATGCTAATACATCTCTAATGATAATTTTTCGCGTAAATAAGTATAATATTAGTAGTTATATATACCATTTTATATAATCAATAATTACAATTTCAAAATAAATGCATCATAATAACATATATTGAAAATTAGCTTTTTAGTGTCAAACAAGGTGGAGTATTTAACAAGATTTATCTTATTAATATAAAATTAAAGTATTCTACAACCTGCTTCTGCTTGCATATATCATTGAACAATGGTTTTTTTATCGTTGCATTTTAGTAAAAAGAAAGATGAATGTTATGGTTCTATACAGTGAGACCAACAATTAAAATAAAGTATTCAAACAGGTAACAAAATTTGACTTTCTTTTACATATACAGAGAATAACTCATTATAACGTTAATATACAATTTTTGTGAAAATTGTCTCTGCCCTTAATCATTCCGTTTTTGTCGTCGTCCCTCTCTAGGGTAAATTAGCGCATTGATAGATAAATCAGTCATTTATTTGGTAAATAGTATATTGAGGTGGAACATTTTTTGCGATTAAAGTATATGGGTTGGTGATTCATAATATATATCAGTGGAAGAAATATGTTAACATGCATTTATAAGTATTTGACAACAAATTTGTTAAAAATAGTAGTATTTGAAATACTTAACAAGAGTAGTTTATATAGTATTCATAACCAGAAGAAAAACATGTAAATCGATTACATATTTTATTCTATTTGTTCATGTAATTGCAATAAGATGAAAATTAATACAAATAAACGAAATATTCTTTTTCTAAATATTTACAAGGTTAATTTAATTTTTGAAGAATTTAAATATGATCCTCATCAAGCCTAGAAATTCACAAATAAACCATAATATTTGCAAATTTAATATATAAAGAGTAAGAATCACAATTTAAGGTTAGGGTATTCTTTTTTCTGTGATGAAATATAAAATTATTTAAAAAAGAATATATATTTTTTTTAAAAAACTGTCTTATGCTATATTTAAAAAACATGTAACATAATATAGCGCTTTTATATTTGTTTATATTCTTTTTGTTCGTTGAAATTCATATAAAGTATCTAAAACCACATAATTTGTTCATATTTATACACCAAGATCTTATATCTTCGAATTTTTTTGCTAATACGCTATTTTTCTTACATCTTAATAAAATTTAAATAAAATTTTTGACAAACTATTTTATGTTTTTTAAATGCCAAATTATATTAAATAAAATCCAGAAACAAATATAAAATTTACATAAATAAATTTTACATAAGAAAAAAAAAAGTTACTTGTGTATTTTCATTGTTTTACTAATATATTTAATAAAAAATTTTCTCTCTTATTAAATTTTTGACCATATTTTCTTTCTAGGTAATATAATTTATGTATTTGCAGCTAGTATAAAAGGATCTGTTTCAGTATCTATCAACTACAACGCACTTTCATGTTGATAGCTTCAAAAATTCCTGAATTTGCGCATGTTTTTGCAAGAATACAATCATATTTTGTATGCCGAACTTTTCTACTAATAGATAACTAATTCGATTTTGAATTGTGCTTTTAAATTTATTTTTTTAAAAAATTCTATCACTTTTTATGATTTTGGTTACATTTCTACTGTAAAAATGGGTAATACAGAATTAAAAATAATTGAAGTTAATTAAATTTTCGAAATATTCTCAGTCTTTATATGTTTTTATGTAAAAGACAAGAAATTTTTGGTTAAAAAAAAATAAAAATTCCATAAATTAACAGAAAATTGGTAGCAAAATCATTTTTTAGTAAAATTGGACTTACTAAAAAAAGCATATATTGTCGGTTCTTTAATTGATGAGCAATTATGGTGTAAAGTAGAGGAATTTTAGTAATTTAAAATTGTTACTTTTTTATCATTTTTTCGTTAGGGTCTTTTCAATCCATAGTTTTCATGCTTTCTTCTTTTTAATGTTCAATTACACGTTTATAAAAGGAATTTGTTTAGAAAAATTTCGGTATTTTAATGGTTTTTTTTTAATTTCGTTTAGTCTAAAAATTCTGCTTCCGCGATTAATTTCATTTCTTCAAATTTATGTATTTTTTTACCCACTAAATTAAAAGCAACAACCTACTGTCACAAATACAATATGTGACATTTAATCTATGAATGTTTATTAAAAATTGTTGTGTAAATACGTAATATATTGTTTAATTAATTGTTGACTTAGATTATTTATTATTTATTAAATGATAAATAATAATCGGAATTAAATGAAATATTAGATTAAAGATTTGATAAAAGATTTCAATCTTTAATTAAAAGAAGATAATTTTTTATTGTGATAAATTAATACAATTTATCAAATAAAAATATTTAAAGGATGAGAATGAAAAACTTATGCGGAGAATAAATCCACATTTCAATAAATATTGTATGAATCAAGTCCTCAATATTTACACCTACCATCAATCATTTTCTTTAATAATATTTATGAAGTACATTAAATTATATATTGTTTCTGAATTAAATCAAATTTTGGTAATTACAGTGTCATCATTTTATGCTTTCACGTTTGTAAAATTATTTTTTACTTGCTTTCAAATTTTGTTGTTTTTAATGTGTATTTTTTTCTTATATTTTACTGACTTAAATCTGTTAATTAACGTTAAAAAAAATTAATATATATTTTTGTAACTTAATTTTTCTACATTTTTTTATTATCTCAAAAAAAGAAAAAATTATTGTGAAAAAAGCAAAAAAAAGTATAAGTTTTTTTAAACGTTTAAAATGATCAATAAAATATAATTTTGTTACTTTTTTAAAAGAAATGTAAATTTTTCATATATTGCTATGAATTTTTAAGAAAAAACAAATTTAAATATAAATAAACTTTGCGATAAGAACACCAAAAAAATAAAAGAAATCAAATTTATCTAATAGACTAGCTTCAATGAAAATTAATTTCAATAAATTTTGAATAAATTAACCTTAACTTGCATTTAATCACAGCAATTACATTAATCCTAATCATATGTTATTTCATTTACAAGTAAGAGATAAACGAGGCCAGCGAAGAAATATACTACAAAAACTTTTGTATGAATTTACTTAATTTTTATATACATCTAAAACCAATGAAAAATAAAAAAACCTATATAAAATAACTAATACAATTTTAGAAAATACGAAATTATCTAAATCTAAAAAATTTTTCTCTTTTAAAGAAATTGACATTCTAAACCGAATTTTTCGATTTATATTAGAATTTGTAAAGATTTTTATGATCATTACCAATATAACTGATTTTTTCCACTTAGAATCTAAACAATTCAATTTATTACAAATATTATTTTTTTTAATTCTGTTTATGACATAATCATAATAAAATCTATAGAAAATTGGGATTGATCAAAAATAATATTTACAATATAATTTTTTATTTTAAGCTAGAAAAACATGGTATTAAAATTTCTTGATATCATTCAAAAGACAAAGAATTTAGTAATTTTAAATGTTTGCATCTTTGAAAATGCATTTATTGATCTGTAAAATATATATTTCTGTGAAGTTTTGATATTTTTTTTATAATACCACTATATAACATTTATTTTAAAATACATTTTATGACGTTTGAGAATATTTTAAAATAAAATATACTAAATTTGATTTATTAAATTGGAATATGTTGATGAAAGAACAACAATGTTTTTTAAAAGGTATAGTAACCTGACATAATCTACGATAAATTAAATCGTTACATATCATGGATTCAAACATTTCAAATTTTTTATTAACTAAAAAACGAATGTGTCCTCAGTATGTAAAATACAACTGTATTAGATAAATCAAGCAAGCAGAGATTAAAAATTTATATATTTGTTATATAATTTAAGAGTCTTCGGGTTTTTTTATAAAAAAAATGTTACAAAATTACGTATATCATCTTATTATTTTTGTTGCTGAGTATCAGTGCTATGATCTTTAAACATATGTTAAAAAAATTATCATAAAACAATATTCTATCTAGGAATTAAAAATATAGTACAATTAAATACATTAAAAACATATAAAAAAAAATTTTTTATATGTATTTCATATAAAAACAAATGTAGGGTGCTTTTGAAATCAAAAACTCAATTTTATACAATTAATATATTTCGGTATTCCACGATGAACTTTCCATAGGGAAGATAAGAACTTTTAAACCCGAATTGTTTAAATAATGCTTTTTCTTATGTTCTATGTCGTGGTGTGTTGACGGAAATTTTTCGTCAATCAATGTGTCGCCTGTGCCTTTAATTGTCGTTTTTATATTGCATAACTAACGGAAACTACCTGTTTTATAGCTTTAGTAATTATGGAAGAATCTGATTTTCCTAGTTCCTTTCCACGAGCTTATACTCTTTTTATTAGATTGTTCACAGGAAACAAAGAAATCTTATTTTGTTAGAAATATAGTAACATTATCTATCAAATTACAGGAAATTTTTAAAACACACAAAAAATAGCAAAATATTAAAAACAAAAAAATGAATATTTTAATGTTATCATGTTGTAAAAAACACGTTTTTTTAGCTTTTCGTCACTATGTTATCATTTTATTCTTTATATCTTTTTAAAAATATTAAAAAAAATTTGTAATAAAAAAAAACATAGAAAATATAGACATTTAATAGATCAAAGAAAACAGATAAATATATTATTGAAAACATTATAAAAAATATTTTACTTTAATTGTTGTTATATTAACGATCAGCGCCGAGTCTTTTTTATTTTTGTAAGAAGCAATAAAATGTTAGAGTGGTTATGTTTAAAAAGACTAAATCCTAATAACCTATATTCTTACAACATTTAAATATATGAAGAAAAGGCTCTTTAGCAATTCTCTGGATAAGACGGAAGAAGGCGATGTGATGCTAAATGAAGATAAAATATATTTAACCACCCACACAACATTTTCAACAATTTTTTCTATTACTCTGTCAATTTACTCAAATTTTTTATTTCTACTCATCACCGTAGAATACCGCATTATTAATCAAAATCTATTGATCATTTTTTTCATATCTATCCTGTACTAAATACAATAAAAAACTTCGCTTTTTATATTTACAACGAAAAAAACGTATTGACGAAGATTATGTTATTAATTTGATTTATAAATACTTTTACCCATCAGAAGATAAAATCGCATCTAAACTAAATTGAAATATACAATTAAATTCATTTATATAAAAATAAGAAATTTCAAACTCAAAAGACCACATAAAACTTTCGTTAGAGAACGTACTTTTTTATTATGTAACTCAACAAAAAGAATTGATGAGATACTACAATTACGAACATTTTAAAAGATTACTAAATGCAACCTATGAATTAAAGTTTCATATATATATATAACTGAATCGTTAATGAGTTATCCGAGTAAAGGTTTTATTAAAAAATTAGCTTTGTGTATATTTTTCTAAAAGATATTCTTTAAAGTAATATATCAGAGTTTCATTAGAAAGTGTTACAGTATTTGTATAATAAATTTATAAACATGCGATATGCAAACATTAATGTTAAATATAGACACAACGCAATTTTATATCTTGTTTTTTTATTTTTCCTATATTCAAAATTTAAATAGATATCACAAATCAGAATCTAAATTAATCACATTTTAACAATTAGCATTATTCAATTAAAAAATCTTTTATATGATTAGAAAACACCAAACTTTCTTTCACGTATTATACCATGAACTTTTTGTTCTAATTTAAAAATATCAAACAATTCAATTGCCAAGTTTTTATTATATTGATATTCAAATTTAAATTCATTGCCAAATTTGGTATTTTAATATTTTTTTAACAATTTTTAAAGTTACTTCATAAATAAATTTGATATTATTTTATTTGATTCTCAGAAGAAAAGATTCGATGGTTACGTTGTACTAATTATCGGTAAAAATGTTTTTTTTAAAAATTTAAACTTGTATTTTAATATAAGTAAATTGGTTATAATACACTACCGGCAGATTATTAATATTTTGTGCTGCAAAAAGAATACTGTATTTAATAGATTGATTTTTTTACAATTCTTTTAGACTTTTTTTAAAAATAAGGCAATTTAATATTTACAAAAAATATTCTTTATGCTGTTTTCTTAAACCTGTCTTCTTCAATAAATTAATGATTGATATCGCTTTATAATTTTTTATGTAATAAAAGTATATTTTCTAGTGCACATATATTTTAACAATTTTTACTAAATATGATTTGAGATTTTGTATAACATTTAAATATGTGATTTAATCTATTATAAAACATATTTGTTCTGTTTTTACGTCAAAAAACATAATATTACCCCAAATTTATATATTTGCTACTTATCATAATAAAAAATTCCAACTTGTTAATATATTAATGTTTTCTTTGATATCAAATCTAGTTATTATACTCTAATATTAAGCATTTTATACATTAAGATTCTTAATTTCGATTTTAAAAGCTCATCCCGAGCAATAAATAATTTCATAAATAACTTTATATATAAAAAATATATTTACGAATCTTTGAGTCTTTTAATTAAACAAATTTCAACAAAATATTCCAGAAAACCAAAAATGAAAGATATATATAAATCCGTTTAATTATAAAAAAAATGGATTTCGCAACTTTAAATATCAAAAAACTTCATTCAAATAACGAAAATATATCATATATATAAAAAAAAATTTTTGTCATTTGGTGCAGTTTAGCGGAATTTTTTGCAAACATATTTTCGGAGCGAATCAAACTACAAAATGTTGCAAATAAATGGTATTTCAGGTGCTAAGTTGTGTGTAAAATTATTTAAATAACAAAGAATTGATAAAATTACGTTATTTAATTATTTTAATTACAGCAAGATCTATAAAGACACTAATTACTTTTTTAACAATTTGAATAAGCTTTTGAGTACAGTTTAAAATGGTTAAGCAATAATTTTAAGTATTTTAGGAAAAACTCTGATAAGAATCTTAATAACAAATCCCTAAATCGATAATTACGAATTTTTTTTGTTATTAAAGTCATCTAAATGAAAGCAAATATTTTATATATCTAATTAATATATATGGATTTCAATTTGTTGTTTCAATTTTAATTAAAATCATTATCCTTAGGACAAATGATGTTACAGTCGTTCATTATATATTTCTATAAATTAAAAAAAAAGTCTTAAACATCATAATAATTAAATTTTGAAATTTTTATTTGCTCTGCTCTATGGGTGTCCTACTAGAGTATTGTAAAAGAGCTTAATGAGAAATTATGGTTGAAAAGGGTTGTATTTAACATAAATTTATTAGATCTTCTAGTCTAATCCCAGCTTTTTTATATGCCTTCTTATCATAAATTTCTTCTTTCTCAAATTTTCTTTTCTTTTAACAAACCTTTGAAGCATTTTTCGGAGGCAAAGTCAATAGTTTATTGATAAATGAGGTAAAATTGAAAGATATGTACAAATATATAAATGATAACGAAAAAATGTGAGGAAAAATAAATATGAAATTTTTTTTATTCCAATTGTAGATTTATTAATGCTGTTTATCACAATATTAATTTCAAAAAAAGTATTTTTTTGTTTGTAAAAGTAAATATTTAACATTTTTAAAATTGTTTACGCAAGTGTGCTTGATAATAAGAAAGCAACATAGTTGGTTAAAATCGCGAATAAAGGTTTTAAATTGTAAAAACATAAAAAAAATGTAAAAAATCTTGATATTGTAGTTGTTCAGTAATTTATAAAGGCAAATATTTATTTTTCGTGTATTTTTTAAAAAAATTTTTTCTTGTTTGTAAAAATATATATAAAAATATCTGTTAATTATTTTTATTTTTTTTTGATGTGTTTTATTTTGCTCTATGGGTAGCTACGGAAATAAAATGTTCTTTTGTATTATAATATAGTTCCGATTATTTTGCGAAGGGTTGATTAAATATTACCTTTATATATGATTTCACATTGTTTTATTTTTTTCCTTGGCTGAGTGCGCGGGGCAGAATAATCAGAAAAAAATTCTGGTTTATAGAAGATGATTTTTTTTCTTTTTATGTTTCTGTTTATAAATCATAATACTCAATCAGTCAGTTACAAAAATTCAATGTAAATTTTTTTTAAATATTTTGAATGTTTTATTTAAATCTTTTGCATTATCAAAACGCTTTGCTTTTTACTGTTTTTTAGTAAGATCGGTGTTATTTTCTTATTTGATCAAAATAGATGAACTCTACATATATCAATATGTATAAAACCAAGATAGAAGTAATATAATATTCTTCGGGCTTTTTATCTATCTTTATTAAAACTGTAAAAGATCATTGAGATCGTAAAAAAAGCAATATTGCATTTTAAAATAAAGTATAATTATATGCCAATTTCTTCGAATTTTCAACATCTGCTTCGTATTTTTAATAAATTAGGCAATCCAACTAAGTTTTTTACTATTTTTTCACATTCTTTTATATCTTTTTGTATTTATAATACAGACTCGAATGATTTTATATATTTCAAAACTAAACATTTTCTAAATATAAAACTCCTCAGTCCTTCATTATAAAAATTTACAAACAATTAATTACTAAAATTAGTATGTTTAAATTAAAATATTACAAAAAAGAGAATAAAATGTGAAATGAAAAAATATATAATTGATTTAAATACCATCATAATTTTAATACATGATATAAACCAAAAAACGCATTAATAGAAAAAATTCATAACTACAAAATGATATTTCGTAACTAAATTACGACATGTCGAATCGAAAATAAAAGTTTTGACATGAATTATCTTTATTAAGATCACCAGAATTTAATGGATTTATTTTTTTATCATGAATTTGACATTTACTCATAAATTACATACATGTCATTACGTGAAATTTATTTATAGTGTATCAATTAAAATTCAAAAAAGTTTTAAAATATTTATAACAGTGTAAAAAATAGCTTAGAATCAAAATAAAAACAAAAAAATAATATTTTAACAATCAACAGAATCTGAAATTTATTCTAATTTTTCACTGTTTTTTCGTTATTCTAGGTATCAAAACCTAGAACCCAAAAATAAAAAAAATAAGGTATAATTTGTGAAATACAACAAATTAGCTTACGGATGCTGCAAATGATTTTTTAAAAAAATAATAGCATACTTCTCAAAATGTAAATTTGATTTTAAATATAAACATACACTAAAAGGCTACATATATTTTGGATATAAACTAGCTCAAACTAAAATAAATAATGTAAAATACAAAAAAAACATTTTTTTGTAAACGTTACACATTTAATGTGAGTAATATATATTTCGTCCTCTATTAAACATAAAAACGTTATTACGTGTAAATTATGTCACTTAAATTTAATTTTGTATTTCAAACTTTCTATACTAAACATATTGCTTAACCTATATTTAAAAAATTAAAAATGTAATTATAATTAATCATATTTGTTGAAGTACATCAATATATAAGAAATTATAAGAAAAAAAACAATTTAAATGCTTTTATTACTCTGCCTTCTTTTCTTTACGCCAGCGAAAATTTATAATTCTGAAACAGAAAACTCTGTAAACCACATTTGCTATAACATCAATCCTCAATATATTGATATTAATTGCTATAAATTTTTCATAAACCGTGTAAGACAGTCTATTTTGTCAATGAAAAATGAGCACGAAAAGGAATATACAAAAAAGTTAATATTTCCGAATGATAAAGATGTCTATTTAACATATGAAAACTACAAGAAAATAGTAGTTTTTCACGCAAATTTTTTGGCATCAGTGTTTGAATATGAAGAATTTTTTGTTAGTGAGAAAGGAATTCAAGAAAATAAAAGTGTTTTTAAGAAGAATGAGCAAGGAAGATACGAATCAAATCTTTTTATTGATTACCGAGTTGAGGTGCCTTCGATGTCGAAAAATTTGGAATATTACGGATTTGTACGGCACATTTTTGAAAATTCTGAATTATATCAGCAATTTATGATTAATATTTTAGAAGCCTTTTTTAGTTACAAGTTTTTCGTAGATAATGATGTTGTTAACTCGTCAATATTTCTCAAAAATGTTCGCCCATACATTGAGAATATTTTATATGAGCAAATAAATATAGAATTGAGTTCAGGATTCAGTAAAATATACTTTGAAAATTCTTATTTGTTTACAGATCCAGAAAAGTTATCTGCATTTATAAAAGATTCAGTAGACAGCTGTCTTAATAAAAATAAGACACATTGTAATATATATTTTAAATGTTGTAAGGAAATTTTAATTTCTGACCTGTTGACGAATTCATATCACCGCAATTTAAATGATAAAACAGAAAATCTAAGCCAATCACAACTTTTATATTTCAAAAGATTTATCAGTAACAAGATTGAATCACTTCTGTCAGGATCTTCAAAAACTTTTAAATCAAATTCCCATGACAAAGCAATTGCTGAACAAATTTTATTAAATCAACACAAGGTTTATCAACAATTCTTATTAAATCTCAAAAAAAAATGTTATAAGCTGCATAGTGGAAAAGCTACTACTACAAATAATCAAGAAGTTTTAGAATTTGTGGAAATATCTCAAAAAGATGCTTCAAATTTTAAAATTAAAGATGCTACAGATCCAGAATATAAATACGATCTAAATCATACCAAAAAAGCATTTGATAGTCAACCAGAAATATGCAATAAAAAGCCGTTCATATCCCAGAATCGAGAAAAAATTACTAAAAAAACAATTAAATTGTGTATTCATGTGGAATTTTATAATTTCATCAATTATGATACTATATTAGAAATTGCTTTTGCGCATGATATTGCCCATACATTTTGTCCTGCACAAATCCCAATTGTTGAAGAATTTAAAAAAAATCTATTAAATAGAAATAATATGATAAAACTTAGAGAATTAATAATGTCAAATATTGTAAAATCAATAAGAAACATTTGCTCTCATGCTGTAATATCTGAAAATATATGCATACAAACTAATAATTTCATTTTAAATTGTATTATCTGCGCCGAATATAAGAAGTAAAACAAAAGCAAACAAATTTTCTTTTTCGTTTTACTTAATTTAAAATTATCCCACTTGATTTACTTTATTTTGTATTTTGACCTACATAAATAGTTATTTTTTTATCAATTCTTATAACTTTCATTATTATTTTATTATTAACAAAAGGTAACTAATATAAAGATAAATGCACAATTACTTGTAAAATTTAAGAACTAAAATTCATAACCATACTATGCGTTATTTAATATGGTGTTTGTATCTTTTTATATTTGTGGCCAAAAATAAATTTCAGAAACACAATTTTACGAACAACTTAGGTTTTGATTTTCGTTACGATAGAATAGGAAAAAACCATTGTATTTTTAAAGTTTAATTTTTTTTTGACAGTCTTGTGATTCTTAATTTTTTTATTGACAGCAGTTCAGCATTGGTTATAATAGCATGAAAACAGAAAATAAATTTGTTTTTTGTTACATTTTTGATTAAAATCTTTTTTATTTAATTGAAATTTTACCATCACCAACCAAACACGTGCAGACTTGTCGATCTTAGCCCTAAAATTTTAAAATTATTTTTTCTAGAAATTAGTAAACTAACGATATTTATATGTTTCTTTTTATGATTAATTTGTATCAGCTTTTGTCAAATAGATTTGTTGGTCTCACAACGAATCTTTTACAAGGAAAGATTCTTATATGTGATTCGACAAATGTTGGAACTAATAATAATTGAATTTATTTTCCTTTGTTTTTCTTTATTTTTATTATTATTTGTTTTAAAAAAACAATTACATCAAGAAAAAAAAGAAGATAAAAGAATCGTTAATTAAATAAAATTCAATATAAAATAACAAATATTCTAATTCGTCTTCCAAAAACCACAAAAAACACGCTTTTCATGCTTCGCCATTCCGAACAGAGAAACCACATAATTATTTATATTAAAAAAAATAAAGATGTTTCTGATCATTTTTATAAAAAAATATTTTGGAAATCGATCACTACATTATGCTATATATTATATTATTTTTATCGCAAGCAGCATAATAAGTTGATCTAAAATAATTTTTAAAAAACCCTAATAAATATTTGTTATTTTAATTATTTAATAGCGAACTTTACATCTTTTTATTTTTGATACGGTGTCATTTGATCGTATCTTGCTAGTTCTGTGGCTCTATATATTTCTATTTTTAAAGAATTTACATAAATCGGATATATCAACAACTGTTTTATTGGTAATTTTGACAGTGCCATTATCTATTTGTAACAAATAATATAAAAAATTTAGCGTTTTCTTTCTATTAAATTAATTTCTTTACATTTTTATGCATAAATCTTATCGTTATAAGATAAAAATAATTGTAATTTTTATCTTAAAGAAATTAATATCATTTTTAAATTAGATTAGTAGCAATTAATATATATAATGAAAAAAATAAACTTACTATTTTTTTGATACTTATTATGTATCCAAATTAAAAAAAGCACATTAGAAATAATTTTTCTGTATGGACTTATTACTTTTATTTACAAATTTGGAAAAAAACTTATTCGTTTTATTTCTTTTTATTATCATTTATAAAATGAATAAAATATTAAATTGCATTTTACCCAATATTTAAATAAAAAAAAGAGTATCTTTCATTTTATTAGCCTTTTCCAATATATAGCGATGTGCTATGCTCCAGGCAACATTTTATTTAGTGATATTTATTAACACAATTTATATAATAATAACATGTTTTTGTTTAATAATAGTATATCAGAAAATGAATTTAAATTAAGTAGAATAACAGCTATTATAACGAAAAAATATATGATATGTTTAATAAATCTTAAATCACTAAAAAATGTTATCTTAAAAATTAGAAAATTTATTTTATCAAATTACTACTTTTAAGAACAAGAAAAATGGAATGAAAGTTTCATTATAATCACTAACCCAAAACATTATTAATATATTTTTTGTACATTCGGATGTGTTTTTTATACTCGCATTGCATTTTTTATTAAATATAATTAATCATGCTTGTGATCAAAATTTTATAAAAAAATGAATAAAGTTTATGTTAGACACATTATGTCTAAAATGTGCTAATTTATATCCTACTTTTAGCTTTGTTATCTTAGGATTTGACCAAAAACTCATAATTTATGTCTATATTTTATTGCTAAAATTAATTGTTGTATACTCGCTAATATTTTTGGTCAAATTTACTAGAAAAAACAATATTTCGCATAGTTTCTTGGCTTTTGATAGTTATCACAATATAGTACGACTATCAGCTATGTGGTTGGCCTAATATTACTAGGTAATATGTATTTTACTCAATATAAATTTATTTAGATCTTCTTTGTGTGTTGCTTTTTTACAAAAATCCGCAACATATTTATTTTCGTAGTCCTTGGGTTTCTTAATTTATAAAGAAAATTTCACAAATATAAGATTTTTGATTTTAAAAAAGTTTAAGTACAATTAAGATAAGAAATCTTAAAAGCATAATAAAAAATCATCATTTATACACATCAGATAAAAAACATTTAATATCGTTTATTTAAGGATATTTTGACATGAAATCTTATTGAAATAAAAGATTTTTTAATAAAATTTGCACATTTTATAAATAAAATATATTTTTACCAATACATAATAACTTTTAACATAAAAAATAGTTGCAATCTATTATTACCAACTTTAAAAATTTTTGTCTCTTTAAAAGAATACATAGATATTATGATACAGCCATTTAGTAAAATTTTTTGGGTAAAATAAATATTCATTTCGAAAATACTTTTTCTACTATTAAAATAACATGATTCTAGATATTAAAAAAAAATTTTCTTAAGAAAAAAATAAAAAATATTAGCCTTTCTTTTAATCTTTGAGGGAATAAGAATCAAAAAAAATATTATTAGCTAATTTAATATATTAAGAAGATTTTCTAATCAAATAAAGCAAGAATGGTATTAAACATACAATGGTGATCTAGTATAATATATTTTACAGTAAAGTCGTATTATATTCAGCACTTGTTATTGAATTCATAAATTGTTTTATTTTATAAGGGATTCAAATTGTTTTAAATTAAATAAATTGGTGGTAATATACTTTTTCAATTCAAAAAACCCTTCATAGTTTGTGATTTTATTTTTTCTGTTAGTGGCGCTAGGACTAACGTGAATATTTTGATAGATTTCAGAAACATTGTTATTATTAATAAATATTTTCATTAAAATAATAATATTTGAATATTTTATCGCTTGTTGACATATTTTAACGAAATATTTAATATTATCAAAGTAAATTATGATATTAAATAATAATGGGATTGTATTATGACACACAACATATATTAGAATTAATATTAATTCTGGAATTATAGTTGTTTTGTATATGAAAAATAGACTAATGCCATATTTTTAGTTTATCCAAAACAGTTTCCCATTCTTTCTTGGTCTAGCCTCAAGATTTCTTTTGTATTTGACGAAAATTGTAATGAAAAGAACAAATAACATAAATATTTCTTAAAGTACCACAAAATGCTAATAAATACTAGCGACGATATGCTTAAGAAAAACCAAATAAAAAGTAATGCACAATAAATGACTAAAAACATTTTTTTGCTTTTTAAATGGGTAAAATTACAAAAAAATGTTTTGATTACCAAATAAATGACCTCAAAAAAATGTCTACGTTGTTATACTCTATGATGACTTATCAGGTTTATATTTTGATTTTTAAAATGCTGAAATAAATATTATAAACAAAATAACAATTTTTTTTTCTAAATGTTCAAATAACAAAATATAGACAATTTATTTCATAAATACATAGAATACTAAATATTTTTGTATGAAAACAAACAGTTAATAGCCCGTTCGTTTTGAATACAATGCTTGTAAAGCCAAAATCTTCTAATACTAAAATACTGAATTATTTTACATTATATTTATCTAGAAAAATAGTTGGCGATAACCCAGAGAAAAATAAAGGCTATAAAAAGCGAAGAATATAAAATATATATAGAGCGAATAAATAAAAAAATCCAATTGTATCTATAAAACACACGTGATCTTAATTTATGAAATAGTATAAATTTTATACAATATCTCTACTATTTTTCTACAAACAATACATGTATAAAAATTTCTTCTTTTTATCTTTTTAAAAAGATGCTTCAGAATAATTATTATCTCAGATATATCAGCCCTTTCATGAGTGAATATATACTAAAAATACATTCAAAATGTTTATTTTACATTCATATTTTTTTTAGTTAATCGTGTTTTAGATGCATCAGACCTTTATTAAAAATTTTTTTCTGAAATAGATGTCAAAATTTTGCTTTGATACTCTTTACCAATATATTATAGCTTTATATTTTTTAAATTATAGTATAAAGTTTAGTTTTTTTTGTTCGTGTTTAACAAATTAAAAATAAAAGAACATATATTGTCTCTTGCATCCCATTTGTGTAACTTGATTTTACAAACTACTAAATATTGTAACTTTTCCTACCTTTATCTTTGAATTTGCATTTTGAAATATAAGAAATTTTCTAGATTCATAACTATTCATGCCAAAATAATAAAAATCATATAAGAATGATCGTATTTTACAAAAAAATTTTGTAAAACTTTTTTTTTGTGATTTTTCTTATAACACATAATAAAATATACATTAAAAATATTCACAATTTTTTTAAGTAATTATTAAAATTTTTTAAGTTTTCTTTTGAAACTAATATAATTAAATATATTTTTAAGAAGGTTTAGATAATTTAATAATTATTTAACGTTTTTTATTTTTACAATTAAAATATCTTTTTTTCTTAAACCTTTTATTCAATAGTACGTATTATTTTTTTATGTTTATTACTTAAAAAAATGCCAATTAATCATAATTCGAATATTCATAGACCAAAAATTGTTCATAATTTTATTCGATAGTTTTTATTATGTAGAAAACTGCTAAATATAAATTACAATTTTTATATAAATAATTTCATTCTTTTATATGTAAAAATCACTATTTACTATGTAAAATATTCAGATGATTACTGAATTCTATCAAATAAGGCAATTTTATATATTTATACAAATTATTTGTGGATGTTAGTAGAAAAGTTTAAGTACTTAATATATTGGAAATTCATTTAAAAAATATTTTAACTTTGTTCCATGTGAATTCTACTTTTAAAAATAATCTTTATTACAAATAATCATATATTTGTGCAAAATTGATAGTAATTTTGTCGGATTGGTCAAAATCCAACATATCGAAGACTAAAGCCAAATGAATAAGAAAGAAAAGATATATAAATTCAAAGTAAAAAGATAAGTTCAATTGTAATCATTAAATTGGCCTTAAAAACCTCTACAATTTTCACAAATTTTATAATCTCTCCATTTACCCCATATACAAACAACACAGAGAGAGAAAAGGATGAGACAGACAATGTGAATAGCCAAAGTATATAACTTAAGCACAATGATACAGGTAATCAAATTTTAGCTTTAATTTATATTTCTCTTATAACTTAAACTTTTTTCTTCTTTTTTTTAATTCCCACAAATGAATCTACAATATATACAATAAAAATATATTGATATCATTTTGAAAACAAATAGTATCTTTAATAAACAATTTTATGCATTGTGCATAACCAAACGGTATAAACCAAAATTTTTTTATCTTTTAAACCAAATTTCATTTTCTTGTTTATGATTTTTTTACCTCATGCAAGTTATATTTCATGAAACATGAAAAAATATTTTTAAGTAGTTTTTTAAGTGATAATGCTTTTTTATAATTAAAATCATAATATGATCATACATAAAACGCAATAAAATGCTTTTAATATTCAAATGCAATATTAGTTCAAATAGAACACAAAAAACATCATACTGTCAATGAAAATATTATTTTGCTCTCATATTAAGTTTTTTATATGCAAAATCATATTAATTAACATGTATAGGTTCAAAATTATTGTATTCAATCATAAATTGACTGATTCATTTTTAATATACTGGATTTTGTGTAAAAAAATGAAAAGAATTAATTTAATAAAATATTTTAAGAAGGATGAGTTGCAGGCGTATTAATACATCAGAGTTTTTTTTATTTTTTTTATTTATTTTGCATAAAAAACCAAAATTTAGTTTTCAAATTATATATTTATCAAAAATAAGCATTAATTTAGATTTTCATTATCTTCATAATAATCTTGACTGAAATTCAAATTTATGTTTTATTATATAAAAATTTATAGAAAATACTTTAAAAAAATAACATTTATTTTACTAATTGCATTAATATTTATGATTTTGTTGTAATTCGGTTGATCTAAATGTTGTAAGAAGATTATTCCGAATTTTTGGTTTTTTGTATTAATTTTTAAATTAAAAATTAATGATAAAATTTAATGCGAAGTATTAAAGTATAAAAATAAAAAAATTTTAAGAATTTTAGGAAATTGTAAAAATAAAAAAAATTTCTGATTTTTAGGGGATTGTAAAAATCTAAAAATTAGAAAAATATGACCAAGAAATTAGATTCATAAATCCACTATACCCTTATCACATATTAAAATAGGTCCAAAAAATATAAATAAATCTAATATTAATAAAAAAATCAATAGTTTACTATTTTGTGCCTATATATATAACATGTTGATTTTAATATGTTTTTTTAAATCATTTTTACTTAAATAAACATATAAGATATCATACAATTGTAAAATATTTTTTTAAGTGTAAAGATTTTTTTAAAAACTTTTATTAAAGCGGGACAGATTGATATTTTCACAAATAAGCTTATCGTAATCTAGCATATGGATTCTGCGATCGCTAAAAAAAATAACATTTGATGTAAGATCAAGCATAATATTTCGCTTGAGAGCTGTGTTTCTGCTTCTTTTTTTAATCTTTCTTACAAATAATGGCATTTTTTTTAAAAAAAATATTTTCAAAAAAAGAAAGATAAAGGGATATATATTAATTTATTAACTTGTTTTTAAATACAATTTTAACAAAACGGTTTAATCAATTATCAGAATATGATAAATTTTTTGTGTTTTTGAAAGGTTATATATGTGTTTTTCTATAATTATTAAATTATAAAATAGAGCTGTGTTGAATTTAAAAAATTGCTAGATAATATAAATATTTTATATAAATAAAGTGAAAAATATTTTTAAAATTTTTCCAAAATTTAATAAATTACCATACTGTATATTTCTGAATCTTTTAATTTTTATTTTCCTCATTAACTGATTAATTGATAATAGAGATATCCTCAAATTTTTTTTTTAACATGTTCATTATTGTGGTTGAAAGAATGGCAATTTTACTTCAAAAGTAACTAATATGCATATTAGAATATTTTCAATATTGTTAGCTAAGTAAGCATTAAAATCATATTGAATATAACGATAAAAAAAATATTAATGAGTATAAAAAATACAATGTTGTAATATTTTGTTGTGTAGAAGTAATTTTGATTTTAAAAAATACATTTTTGTGTATCAAAAAAATTTATATATGTGACAAAAATAAAAATATTTAAGATCGTCAATTTAATAATTTTTTCAACATAGAGTGCATAAAATTTTTGCTATTTTACCAAAAGATGCAAATTTTGTTAAAAATTATATTTTTAAAGTTCAAATTAACAACTTCAAAAATGCAATGATGATATAGGTTAAATAATGTTTTGTTATATGAATTTTTTTACAATATCATTTAAGAACAAAAAAAAGGATTCAAAGAAATTTTATTTACTAATAAAAATACATGATTTGTAGTTTTAGATGATCATTTTTATAAAGAAATATTTTTCTTGAGTAAAATTTTGTCCTATTAATAATCGGTCTATTTTGAGATATTTTGAAAATGATGCATTTTTTCATAGAAATAAAACTTCCTTCGTACCAAAATCATTATATTTTTCATCCAAACATGGGTAATTTTACATATGTTTTTTTTCTTTCTGCTAGTCTTTAATTTCTAATAAAGATTTTAGCATATTTTTTTGTCTTTATTTCATTTTTACATAATTTTTTTTTAGATTTGGTAATTCACAATTTACACTATCTTATTGGTTTTGTGCTTTCATGAATGAATGCTTCTTTAGCTAACTTATATTAATACTGGTGTTTTAAGCACTAAAAGTAATAAACAACTTCATGTTGATTTATACAAAAAAAAGTTTCTATTTTTCTATTGTAGTAGTACACATTTCTGTTACTATAAGAAAGAAGTGTAGCGATCTAAATATTACTAAAATAACAAACAGAACTTATAAAAATAAAGCTCTGCTAAGGCTATAAAAGACGACACCAATATAAAAATATTGATATTTTCTTATAACGAAGTAACTCAAAAAGAGAGTACTATGCCTATAGGGAGCAACAAAGAAAACTGATCAATAAATTGAAATTTTTAAAATGACAATTATTTTTTATGTAATTGTTATATAGTTAAACTAATATTGCCATTCTATTCATTTTGGGTCTCCCTCAAATGGCTGCAGATAAATTTTTGTAACTTTTATACATTTGAAATACTATTTTGTAGCTTCAAAAATGTAAAAATTTTAATCGCACATGAAAAGGTTTAAATTTTTATATTACACAAGTTCTTGTAATACATTTTTATGATACATATATTTTCTTTATGTTTTATTATTTCAGTGATTAATCTTTTAGATAGTAAAATACACAATTTCAACGCTTAAATACGATTGATATTGTTTTGTATTTGATAAGATAAGTTTTCTACATATTTCTTTTATAGGTTTTTAAGAGAAAAAAACTAATATTATTTTAGAATTTATCCAAATTTGTGCAATTTTTTTCAAACTATCTTAATTATAAATTAAGATCAAGTTTTTGCTTTTTTGTGAATTTTCGTTTTTTAGTAGAATTTTTATGATTTTAATTAATGGTCAAGGTTTTAAAAGAAAAAAAAAGTTTTAAACTATCAAATAATACCAAAAATGTTTCGTAGTTATCACAAGTTAAAATCTATTAATAAATACGGTTAAAAGTATTAAAGATTTGTTTTATAAAATACTAGTATTTTCTATTTATTTTGCAATTTAATTTTTAATAAAACTATTAATATTGATGTTTTCACTTTATATTATAGTTTTGTTGAATTTACAATTTTGAAAATTTAAATAATGTTTGTCAAATTCGCATACAATCAAAAAATTTATTAAAAACATATAAAAAAAATTTGAACCGAAAAGCAGAAGTATTATTAAACTAATATATATAAATTTAATATGTTTTGAATTATTAAAAACCATAAATATTTATGAAACAGACACACTTAAACGAATGCTTATAATTTTTTTGTATTTTTACACCTTTAGTATGGTGGCTACATTATCACAAATATTAACTGAAGAAAAAATAGTTTTATAACCAGCAATGAATCTAAGAATGAAAAATTCCTCTGTTTTTTTAACTTCCAAACTTAAATAATACGAAGACATATTTATTCATATTTTTTAAAAAAAACCTTAATTTATAAAATATTCATAGAAATTAAAAATTTTTATCTTTTAAATGAAAACACAGAAACAACAGTAAAAGATATAAAAAAAATCATTATTAAACAAAAAAACTTGCTAGATGAAGCAATTTCTCAAATTAATCCATTAACGTTGAAAACAAGTTTGTAATAAATTAATGTTATTTTTATATAATAAAAACTATCGTAAAATGTAATTTCGAATGTATCAGAAAAACATATTCTATAATATATATCAATTTCTTTGCTCAAAATAAAATTATTGATTAAAAAGTCGTAATTTTGATAAATTAAATAACTAAATAATAAATTCCTTGTGATAGATCTGCCTAAGATACAATTTTTGTTTAAAACGTTTTTATATATTATACTATACATCAAGCTTCATTTGTTTTTTATCTTTTTTTGTTGCAAATTGATTTACTACAGTATTTATAATTATAAAGATTGAATGCTTAGATTTTCCTGATCTATTAATATTATTGATCAATTTAAATTGTGTTTTTTGAATTGAATCTGCGTTTATTAACTTTTCTATTTAAAAGAATTACTCAAATAAAATTGACTTCTGAAAACTAAATTATTTTTTTACTATATATATGATGAATTTGTGATTTTTTTTTATTGCTTTTAGTTCTTCAAGAAGAATTTTCATTTTTAATAGGAAATGATGTTCTGGGACGACCTCTTAGTCGACCAGACTTTTGCAGTTATTTTTGTTGTTTAAAAATGAAGAATTGTTTTGAAACTCTTTATACTAATTTAACTGACTATATTTAAGCCTTTTAGTGATCAAATTGAACAAATCATATCATTTGATCACAACGTCAAAACTATCAATATAAATAGATAAAACCTTTATCCAATAATCTCACAGTTATAAAATACCAAAAACATCAAGCTAATCGCACAAATAGAATAATTTTATTGAAATACCCAATAAGATCAAAAATTATATTTATTGCGATATAAATATGCAACTGATAGAATTGACTAAATAATTAAATCCATTATACTATCCATATAGATTGTGGATAAACTGAAAATACACAATAAATATTTTTATATAAAATAATATTTTATTGCTATTTAATCATACGAAAAAATCAGATTCTATTTTTTTAATATCAAGTGTTTATTGGGAATTTAATTTTAATGATTGAAATAAAAACGGAATGTTTTCTTTAAATGTGTCTTAGATTTAAACCATCTTGCGATTCTAAACGTTCTTTTTATTATGTTGTGGAATTAATAGAAAATATTTGGTTCTTTTATAATTATTTTGAAAAATATAAACAAGATAGGGCACATGAATGCCGTATTTTTTCGTTTCGTCGCCTGACGCTATTCTGCGATATATGTTTTTTCAATTTAATGAATTTGATTTCTGTCATAAAAAACTTTTTTTATCTTCTTGCTTGAGGTTTTCATATGATGTTTAATTAGCTTATGGTGGATAATGATCAAAAATTAAATTTTTGTAACCCTTATTTCATTTGCTAGGACAGGTTTTATTCCGAAAAACTATTTTTTTGAAATATAAAAGCTTGATTTGAATTATGATATGACCATATTTTATATTGTTTGGTAATATATGAATTGTGCTATGTTAAAGTAGAAAAATACTTTATTAAAAATGCTTCTTGTTTTTTTCTATGTTATTTCAACATTCTGATTAGGGATATCTTATAAATAATGCTATCAAAATTAGGTAAAATAAGTAAAAAGTTCATTCGAAGGTGTTCAAAGAAACAGCTTTCTCAAGACGATAAAAAAACAATGAACAAAGAACATGCCAATATTAACAGTAACAAACCGAAAAACATGGTATTTTTAAATTGATATATTCGTATAATAAAATTTCCTTTGATATTACACTTAATCTTCTTCCTAAACAACTCGCTGGTCATTTAAATAGTACCAATTTTTTATTTTAATATATAATAAATTCTATTTTATGTTTTAAAAGTCGAAAAAGATGGTCATATTATTACTGAGGGCTTTGGAAAAGGTGTCTTTAATTTCAAAATTAAGTTTTGTATTTAAATTTCTTTTAAGCAAGTAAAAAAATAATTCTCGGGGTTGGAATTTCTGGGTCAGCCTCTTGGCCTTCCCGATTTATCATTGTTATCTGATGTTGTATAAAAAATGAAAGACATTTTTTCTCGATATATTTATTTACTTTGGCTTATTTAAGCCAATTTTTGAGCAAAGTGAACCTTTCACATTTTGATCGAAAAATGTCAAAATCAACAAATTCACAATGTCGTCTTTATCAACAAACAAGACCTTGAAAAATCACAAAAGAAGATCAATTTTATTCAAAAAATGATCAAAAGTGAATAAGGTCAAATTACACCGATAAATAAAAAAAAAGTCAAAAACATCATTTTTCTTAATTTTTCTTGATAAGGATATTTCAGAAGACCAATCAAAATAAGAAAACAGTTACCACTAGAAAACACTATTTCCAACTCTCGGTATTATTAATTTTTAATAACCATTTCAACCAACCATAACACATATTAATCGGCAAATTATAATTTTATTGTAAAATAAATCCATTTAGATACTTGCTCCGATAATCAAATAAAGCAATAAAAAATCTATTTAAACACAAAAGAGGTAATTAAGTAGCATATAAATTCAAATTCAAATTTTTTTTGACTTGATTTGTACCAATCGTATGTGTTAGAGAAATTGATGAAAGAACAAAAAGTATTTTAAAACTTAAAAAAAAATGTTTTATTTTTAGAAAATATATATCAAATGTCAAGAAACAAATACATCTGACTTATATGGTGGAAATTTTGTAAATGTTTATTTTATATTTTTAGCTTGAACAACTTTGTTATAGATTTGATGAAATCAAAAACAGAGCAAAATTGAGACGCTAATAAATTTTTTATATACAAGCAAAAGTAACAAATTTTTAAATATGAAATTTTTCAAAAGTTCATATCTAAGAATTTCTATTTATATATACATGAATTATTAAAATATAGTAAATTGGCAATCAAAATTATATAGTTATATTAATTTGTAGATTTTAAATTATATTTTATATTCATACATTTTAAATGATTTTTTTTTATGCATATTGTGAAATTTGAAACGGTAACTCTACAAAATAATTATTAAAATTCGATTATATTTGCAATTTTTTAAGAAATTATTATTTTTCGTTAATTTTTTGACACGTTGAAAGTACAAAAATTTTGAACAAACAATTAAAGTTTTTTAAAAAATTAGAAGTAATCCTGTTGTAATTCATTGAAAAAAACCTTTTTTAAAATCATATTCTATGCTTTTATAATTTTTAATTATGAATTTTCTATATTTTGCTTAGTCCTTAATCTAAATACTAGTAAAAAACGCTCATTTATAACAATTATTACATTTTAATATATAAATATTCTAATTATAAATAACTACTTTATACTGAGTTATATTTACATCGAAAAATAAAGACACTTATAAATTCAGTCAAGCAAAAATAAAACAATAAATGTATTTTAAAAATAGTCATAAAGCAAATCTATTTCTTAAAAAAACGTCCAAATAAAAAATAGCAAGTACTTATTTTTAGAATTTTTATTATTTCTAATATTTTCATAGTGAAGTAATGCTAACTATAGAAATTAAAAAAAAACATTTTATAAGAAATCGAAGAATTAGAAGACAAAAAAATATATATACATGTTTTGTTCCTAATCTATAATAAAACACTATGATCTACAATTTCACTATATCTAAAGAAAAAGCTTAATCATAAATTTATTATAATATTAATATATATTCAACGATATAATATCTAATCTATATTGATATCACCACAGAAAAGATCTTCAGTATAGTATAGTATTTCGTCAATAAAGAAACACTATAGTCATATATGGATTTGTTTTAAATATGATTTTTTTTGATTTTTGTGTTCATATTTTTTGTCTTTTTATATAAATAGATATCAAAAATCTGTTAGAATTTATTCTTTTCCTTGTTCTTAATTTTTAGTGAATTATTTGAAATTTTTTCACAAAAATTCTTTTTCTTTAAAACCATTATTTTAAATTACTCTTTTTACGATCAATATATTGCGCAAATGAGATTTAAGGCAGTTATGGTAATCTTTATCACCTTGATTATTAAGATATCGAAGGAAAAGACTTAGTTGTGAGATAAATGTTTTTTATTTTTTGTTGTGTTTGTTTTTGTTTTTCTTTGAATGTATTCTGTACACCTTCTAAATTATTGTTAAAGGGACAAACTTTTCCTTCTGTAAATAATTTAAGATTTTTTAATTTTCAAAATGTAGAAAATAGTAGCTAGTTACAATGTTTACATCAAAAAAAATGTAACAAAAAAACATTTAACATTCTATTTATTGTAGGATATGATTACGTATAAACTTAAAATATATTTTATTCATTTGCAAGCGCTGTAAAATCCAAAAACATAGAAAAAATGTTTCGTTTAAGTTTCAAAGAAAAAAACAATGAAATATATATGAAAGTCACATATACTATCACTTTGAATCCAGTTATTATTAGTTTTATTGAAATATTTTTTCGATTCTGTATTTTTAGCGGTTTCTCTCCATTAGTCGCAGCTATTGTGTTTTAAATGCATTTCATAATTAGGATTTATTATAAACCGAAACAAAAATTAATGATTAATTGAAGTTTTAGTCTAATTTAGCTATAACTTCAATGTTATTAGACACTAACAAAACAAAACATATAGAAAAAGCGTTTTTAAAAAATTACACACATTATAATTAAATATTTTAAATCTCAATCAATCAGGATGATTTTTATTTTATTATTTTATCATTATTTGATTCAAATTAATGTGTGATGACTATTGTCTTAATAAAACGTGAGATGAAGGATAGCAATATGCTTTTACAGCTTTTTTGCTTTTAAAATGGGTTTAAATGTCGCTTATGATATGAAAATAATATCTGTAGTAAAAACGAAGAACATGATAAGGAATTATATTTTTTAAGTGCTATCTTTTTTTGAATGGTTTTTAGTTCTAGTAATTATCTGATATGATGATCAGTTTTTTCTATTGCATGATTATAAACAATTGTGTTAATTTCATATATTGAAGCATTCGAAAAATAGTTGCGGTTTGCCATTTATAATTTCCTTCGTTTTTTGGAATATTGTATGTTTTAGACATAAATAGATCCATACAGGAATGTAGTGAAATGATGCTGTGATTGCATATTCTCGAAAAACTATATGTTCAAAACTTTATTTTATCAATTCTAAATTGCTTAAATTGGATTTATTTACTTAAAGAATATATTTCTTCTACTAATTTTAAGAATAATAAATGTTTATATTAATTGTGGTACTTCACAATATTAAAAAAATTAGTAAAAATTATTCTTCTTTTATGATGAAATATTTGGGTTCTTAGAACTTGGTGAAATATGTAATATTGTATTTCAATTTTTAATTGAATCTGAATTTGCTATGTTTATAAATTTTAGTTGATAATAACATAGAATGTGCATTCAGTTTATTAAAAGTTGCCAATTGTAAAAAAAGAAAAAGTTACAAATATGTAATATTATAAATTATTAATAGTTTACATTTGTTAATAAAACAATAAAAATAATTTTTCTTTTGCTTTTAAACATAATATTAATACTTATAACAAAAATATTATGGAGTGTTATTTTAGGTATAACAAAATACCGAGTGAATACAACATAAATATTAGATTTTACTTTTTATTATCATATTTTATACATTCTAGTCACGCAAAATTCCATCGCAGACATTGGTATTTTAATATAAATGAATTTTAGACAAAAGATAGAAAAATAAGATTTTAAAAATATATTTTTATAAATTCAAGGTTCAATAAATTCAAAATCATTTTTTACTGCGCACACTTTCTATGAAATTGTATTTACACATCAACTAAATGCAACATTATAGGTAAAATAATCAAAATCTAAAATAGGTACAAAAAAAGCTTTTTTTTCATTTTTTATTAAAAATTCACAAAAAAGCAACACATTCGATGTACAAATTAACTTTATGAACACGTTCATAAAAGATTTTGCTAGCTTTACAACAGAATTCCGTTGTATTTTTTTGTTGAAATTAATAAAAATTTGCTATACAAGAAATATCAGTAAATATTTAACTTTAAAAGACCATCAAATAAAAATTGGTTTTGAACAAAATTTCACGTTCAAGAGCAAATACGTTAAATGAAATCAATGTTTTCTTGAAAAAATTCGAATATTATTACTTTTTTTATTCAAGAATCTATAAAATAAATTGAAATATAATGAATTAGTTTTCTAATTATTCATTGCAAATAAAAATCATAAAATACAAGTAAAACAAAAAATAAATATGGTATGTTATAATTCTTAGATAATACTTTAATAGTCTAAAAATAACCGTTTTTTATTTTTAAACCCATCTTTCTAATGAAAGTAAAGCGTTTTGATGATACAATAATAACATCGCTAAATTATAACAATGATCTTTTTTTGTCCTCTTTTAATGGATGTGTCTATCAAATGGACTTAAATATGGAAATAATCAATACCTACGAATTCAACGAACCTATTTTATCCACAAACAGAAACGACAATAATTTAGTTTGTACAAATGATATTGGAACTATTTATATCACAGATATAAGCACAAAACATCAAAAAACTGTCAACACCAACTGTGGTGGTATTGAAAACATATCCATCAATGATAATCTAATAATGTGTGGTGGTTGGAAAAAAAAGATAACTTTTGTGAACAATGACAAGATAGTTAGTGAATACAATTCACCAGAAAAAATTTACAAAACACAATTTACATCAAATTTCTTATTGTGTGCATCCGACACAAAAGTTTTTGCCTATGATATAAGGGAAATGGTTGAGCCATTCTACATTTTTGAGCATCAGAATAAAATCGAATCTATGGTTTTTAACAATTGCGATTCGTATTTCATTGGAATGGTTGATGGAAAAATTCGCTTAGAATATTTTAATGGTACAAACATGGAATCCTTATATTTTAATGCACATAAATTGGAATCGGAAAATACTTATGATTTGTATCCTGTTACCAAATTAGAAAGAAATTTCTTTTTGTACTCAAGTGGATCAGATGGGAGAATTTATCAATGGAATGTCGAAAAACGTAAAAAAATGAAATGTCTTTTTTCAACAGATAAACCAATAACAAATTTCGTTTTTGTGGATGGTAAACTTTTAGTTCTTACTTCAGAGTCAGAAAAAATATCAGATGATGAATATTGTGAAAATACCAATATTACTAAAATAAATTGTGGTAATATAGAAAACTATGCTGATATTGTAATATCGTAGTTCTTACAGCGTGAATATGCATTTAGTAATATTTTTGCTACTCCCCAAAACTGAAACAAATCATGAAATAGATTTTTTGTACTTAATTAATTAAATGTTATCTTGAATATAAGTATTTTTTAAGAATAAAAATGTTTCTATTAGGTTCAATATTTCGTAACTTCGTACATAATTATTGAATTTCAAAAAATTGTTTCTAAATGTGGTTCTTTTTAGAAATAAATAGTTCAGCTATCTTTTAAGAAAATATCAATCTGTGGGTTCGCAAAAACATTATTTCTAAAAACTATATTTTTAAAAAGTGTATTTTTTATCTAAAAGAAAAATATTTTTTTCATATAATCTTATTTTTGTTTAAAAATATATATGAATGTTAAATATGGGTCATATTTAATAAGTGTTTTGATCAACTTAACCTTGATCGACAAAAACTTCTTTTTTATTGTGCATTCTATGATGATCAAAATTAAAAATTTAAAAAATATAAAATTGAGATAGATTTGATATCAAGTTTCTTAAATGTTGAAAATAGAATTTATATATTTAACTGACAGCATCAGAAAATAAAAAATTTATAATTTTTTTTACTATTTTGTATTATTATATTCATCATTTTCTATAATCTTATCTGTCTGTTTTCATATATTGTACGCGGTAATAATTCAGTAATTCGATAAAAAATTCTTGAAAAAATATTTCTTTTCAGATTGAAAATATTCATTATCAAGTTAGATGATTAAAGCCTTTAAAAGTTCCATTTAAATTTTTTGAATTACTAACTTCATGAATTTGCAAATCAGTGTTATTTAATAGCTCACTCAAATAAAACATAACATATTTTTTGTATTTTTTCTATGTATTAAAACTACTTTGATTCCGATCTGTGTGCAAATGCTTGATCAAACATATGGTAAAATAAAAAAAATCAAGAAACCATGAAAAACACTAAAATTCTGAATATAATGATAAAAATCAAGAAAAGTTTTTTCATACTAGTGAAATTACATCAAGATGTATTTTTTTATAGCAAAAAAAAATTCATTGCTAACATAAAATTAAGAAAAATGATAGATGTATTCGTAACACCATTTAAAATACATCAAAATTCCATTTGTTTTTATGAAAACATTAAAAAATCAAATTAATATATAAATAGCGAATTTTAGAAATCATAAACTTTTAAACGGGATTCATGATAAGATTATGCGCTATAAAATATTTCAACAAAGGAAAAAACTTGTAAAAAACAATAAAACATATTTTTTCACATATGAAAAGGTAAATTTTTTTTTTTGTATTCTATTATCAATATTTCCTCAGAAAAATATATTCTAGACAACAATTTTATGCTATAAATCTTCATTCGAGTTAAAAAAATTTCAATATTCTTACTTTTTATACTTTTACAAATTGACTTGTTTTTATTTTATATATATTTAAGGTTTTGTATTATTTTTATGATTTTTCATTGTGCAAAATAAGTTTGACTTATATGAAATTTTAATCAAATTTGATAATTTAAATAAAAATCGTTTTAAATATTTGCTTCAATTTATGATTATGTTAAAAAAATAGGCAAAAAAAACATATAAATCAAATACTGCAATTTATATTTAATAAAGTAATTTAAAATCCCAATAAAACGCAAAATTTTAGTAACTAAATATTAATGATATTGTAGCTCGAGTTATGAGGCAATTATGCAAGATTAAGAGATAAATAACATCGTTATATAATAACAAAATTTTCTTTATGTATATAGAATATTGAAAAAAATTTTGACATGAAATTACCTATTACTGTCAATCAAAAGCAAAAATTTATAGTGAATAAAGGTTTATATCATTCTGAGAATCCTTATTAGTAATGTTATCGGTGTTTTAGAAAGATATTGTACCCAAAAAAATCACGTGTTGTTGCATTTTTATGTGTGATTAGTCAATTGATATGAAATCCCATATAAATTTAACCCACATAGAGAGTGACAGATATTGGTATGTAACAGTGAATTTCTCTTAGAAATTTGGAACCTCGCAACAAATATAGCCAAAATTTCAAATTAATATCTTTGTTGAAATTATTCATATATTTGCAAAGTATTAATAATGCCATTTATTCAAATAAAACAAGTAACATTGGATTTATGTCTAAGACACGCATTTATTTGTGAAATTATTACAACGGTTAAGATTTTTAAAAATACATTAAGAAAGTCTGTTTCGAATGATTGTGATTATAAAAATATATTTTTGGGTTATCTAATAAAAGAAAAAACTATATATGATAAAAGAATGAAATATATTATGATCTTAATAAAACTTCTTCTAATTGTTTTCATTTGTTTTTACAGTCTAATTGTCTCCTATTTTTATATCTTGTATGTTCTTCATTACCGACTATCTTTTTTTCTTTTGCATACTAATGGGTTTTTTGTTATTATTGTATAAAGTCGTTTCTGAAACATAAATTCAGCAATTATTTTTTTTCATTCTCAAAGTATTCTGTTTTCACAAGATATTGATTTTTTATAATTTTAATGTTCTTCAGACAGAGTTACTAAACTTTGCATATTCAAATTTGTGAAGAAATATATTATTGCATAGTATGGTATCCTTCATATTCAAAATATTGGACTTATAAGTTGCTATATTATAATGTAGTAATGAGCTTTTCGATGAAAAAAACGTTTTTTATTCTTTATTTGGAATTTTTTTATATATTTTTGGTAAAATATTCACCACATTCTGGTTTTAGAGGTAGCCTAGGGATTTCCCTCTAGAAAAAGCTTTCCTCCAACATTTGCCTCCCAAAGTTACCTCGACCGAGGCTATAAAAGCAGTAACGTCTTGCTCTCACACAGATGGAACTGAGGATGGAGAAAACAAGAGCTACATGCCTAAATAATATTGGTGATCGCATGCATGAACCAGACACCTTCGTAAATAAATAATCAACTATTCTATATTGTCTTTATCCATACTTTTCATTCCACTCGTTTCAGCAACCCAGCGACATTAGAAATATTTTATTATTTTTCTTGTTCAGTTTGTATTTTTAGTCTGATTGCTAAAAAAATTAAAGAAGTGTATTTACACAAAAAAATTGATAGTTGATATATCAGAAGAGACGGTTTTGCAAAAAAGTTCATAAAAAAGGTTCAAAAATTCGCTTAACCATAATGAACATTTTTTATACTTTATTATATTTTTTTCTCTAAAAGTTGGATTTATAGTTTAACATACACAATGGATTTTTCGTAATACATTTACATTTGGAGGTTGTTTTTTTAATACGATTAAATAAATTAGTGAAGTTATAAAAGGTTTAAAGATTTTTTTTCTTAATTTAAACTAGTTCATTATTCATTCAAAACATAAGAAATAAGTTAAAATTCATATTCGTTAAATACTTTGTGTTCAAAATTTTTTATATAACTTGAAATGCACAACAAAATTTTTTTTATAGAGTCATTAGATTAAAATATTTTTACTAAAAATTTTAAACTTTTTCAATGTGTTTAATTGATCATTTTTAAATAATAGTGAATATATAATATGATACTTTATAACTAAATGAATGTTAAAAAAGATACAAAACACAGTCGATAATTTGATATTGCAAACATTAAAAGCAACTTTTATGACAATCTTTTCTATTAAATTACGAAAACATTTCTTATAAAAATATCAACTAAGGATTAAAAACTATAATAAGATATAAAATAAAAACAGTGACTTTTTTTATTTGCTTAAATATTTCGTTTTTTAAAAAATAAGTACAGGTTGTAAATTATCCTTTTTTCACTTTGAATTAACAATTTAAAACAATTTTAACGCTGTTTGAAGTGTCTATTATGTAAAAAAAACATAAAATTATTTTTTAAATAACTTTATTTTATATGATGGTTTAAATTTACTTTTTTCTCATTAAAAAAACTAATATAAATGCGAAATTCGAGTAATTTATAAATAAAAAATGTAATTTTACAATATTCAAAAATATTTATAATGAAGATTATAAAAATACTTGGACTTTAAAATTTCGTAACATTCAGTTGAAACTGTGCATTAATTATCATTTTGAAATAATTGAATTATTACATAGTGTTTTTTACTGCTCAAATGGCAAAAATGATAATAAATGGTAGTGTTTACTAAAAAATGGTTTATTATTTCTAGACTCGTATTTTTTATGCGATACATAAAAATAAATATTAGTAAAAAACATATGACACGAAGATTTATTTATTTGAAATAACTTAAAGTAAAATTAGAAAATTTAATAATGGTAATTCTTATGCAAACATAAAGATATGCCACCAGAAACATATCTACATGTACAATTGATCCAGACTTGTTATACTAAGTGGATGGCATCTAATATAATATAAAAGAATTTGATTCATACTAGTGATACAGAAAAGGAACTAATTATTTGATTTTTTAAACAAAATCAAAGAATTTCGGAGATGATATCAGTTTCTATGTGTTTTTCTTTACTTTCCGGTGTCGATGGATATTATTAAGTTATTTATCAAAATGTGATTGAAATTTATGTTTCATGCATTAATAAACTGTTAATACATTCATTTATTTGTTCAAACGTAGGGGCTCCTTTATTTCTACACTTTGTTTTACATTATATATTTTTTTAATCTTTTTTATGTACAAAACATAACTTTAAAACCTTTGATTTAGAAAAGAATTTAATAATTGAATTAGCTACTCTAGTTATTAAAGAAGTTACGTTTTTCTATTTTTATACAATATTTATTTTTCTATTGAATAAAACTTAATTTTTTATAAAAGAGCTTCGATGTTATTTTTTAACATTTAAATTAGATTTAGTGTTTAAGATATTTGTAATAATTTAATCAAAAATTTTTTTTATATTAAAAAATCATGGTCATATTCTAGTTTTTTTTTTGTGAATTTAAAATAGTAATATACTTTTTGGCATTTATGTTCTATATTTTGTTTAAGATATTTATTTAAGTTAAAAAAAGATATTATTTCGAAAATATTAAAATAAAGAATAAAGAACAGTTATTGGAATTCCTTACCTCTGATAGTTTATTTGATCTTTGATTCTCTAAACACTATCCAATGTAAGATCCTTGGCTTTAAATAGACAGGTGTCACTCAATGTGATTGACATCTACGTCATAAGATTTCACTGTCAGTTCTAAACCAAATTAATTATGCATTAATAAATTTCATATGCCAAAATGAAACTGGAAAATCTATATTAAAAAATCAAACCTATATTAATTTCCCATAAATGTGATTTTTATTTTGATTTTTTGTTTCCAAGGTCATATTATCAACAACAGTAAATAGGGATGGTATTATAGTAGATATAGTTGAATAGTTTTTTAGTAATAGTATTGAGGTAAAGGCATTTACAGGTGCTACAATGAGCATGAAAAGTGTGGAATGATGTAAACCTTGTTATATTTATTTTAAGTCTCATTTTTATTGTTATCATTTCCCCGTTTTCACATATTTATTTTTACTTGTTTTAATTATAAATTAGTGCTTTTGTGACCGGAAAATTTCTGCAAGGTCTGTATAAATAAGAAAAAGATTTCAGATAGAAGAAATGAATAGTGAGAATAGGATATAAGAGAAAATTAGACATATTAAACTTGCTGTAATTACACCACAAATTTCAATATTTTAAGGTCAAATGTAAGTCTTTTTAAACCATTATCTCTTTATAATATCTTTTTACGCCAAACTAGTCGAATATCTACATTGTATGGTAGAATATGTATTTTATAATATAGTATTTATTGTATGACGATTGATTTTTTGATTTGTTGAAATGTTTTTTAAAATATTTAGTAATAAACGAAAATAAATGATTTTAAAATTATTAAAAAAAATAGAAAGAATATGATTGATAAATAATATTGGATCATTTTTTTAAGTGTAGCTTATTGCATGTTTGTATAAATGAATATTAGTACATATAATAGATCTTTAAAACCAGAAATATGATAAATTGTAAAATTCAAGAAAATATTATCTTCAGTTTGATTTATCTAAATGTAATTATTTTAGTGTAAATAGTAGTTAAATTTATTATGATCAAGTTGTTTTTTTATATAAAAAGTATTATAGATAGTATTTTATTAATAATAAGGAAGTAGTAAATATAATGTGTATGGTATTAATATGTAAAGTAGAAATGTTTTTTTTGATTAAGGAGAAGATTGAAAAGTAGTTTATATGTTTTTTTATATTTCTTGAAAAACGAAGATTTTATATGCTTTCAATATAATTTGAAAAGATTTTATAAATTTTAATATAACAAATTAAATAAGATGATATGTTTTTATAGTATGTTTAATCAATGAAATAAAAATTGTGTAAAAATGGATATATATATCTTGTTTAATTTGATTTCAAAGTTTGTTTCAAAATTGTGTTGAAAGTGTAGTTTAAAAGTTTATTAAAATCAAGTTGTAATAAATATTTATCCATTGTGTTTATTTATAATTGAAAAAGATTGTTGAGCTTGAATTTATTTAATAGTTGTGATTTATTTATTTACTATTGTTAAATATACATTTTTTACGAGTTTTATGAGATTTTAATAATTAAAGAATAGAATAGAGAGTATTTTGTGAATTTTTATTAAAAACTGTAAAAGAATATTAAGTATACATTTTTTAAGAGATTTATGAGATTTTTATAAATAAGAATAGAATAGAGAGTATTTTGTGAATTTTTATACGAAACTGTAATAGAATATTATATAAGAATATTTTAAAAGTTTTTTATAAATAAGAATAGAATAGAATAGAATAGAGAGTATTTTGTGAATTATTATACGAAACTGTAATAGAATATTATATAAGAATATTTTAAAAGTTTTTAATAAATAAGAATAGAATAGAATAGAGAGTATTTTGTGAATTTTTATACGAAACTGTAATAGAATATTATATAAGAACATTTAACAAGTATTAAAAAAAGCATATTAGATATAAAACAAACACAGTATATTATGTATTAGATTTATTCATAAAATTATTATAAATGATTTAAATAGAAATTAAGTATAAATATGTTGTATGATATTATAAAATCTTATTTTTTTTATTTTGCGATACTTGCCTACTATTATTGAATCTTTATTTTATGTTTTTTTGAAATACGAATTTGTAACTTACCAACATTGTGTGGTAAAAAACAACGGATAACCCTATAAAAATGATACAGGAAGAAGCTAAACAGCTGAACGTTATAACGCACACTGAGAACACACTGAATTGTTTAACTGAAATTGAGATAACGACGAACAGCAACATTTTATTTTTCAATTGTAGTAATATAGACATTTCGAGTGTACAATTGGTTAAAAAAGAAAGTGTTGATTTGAGATATATAGAATACGACGGTGTGAAAGAGTATATATTGAAGTGTGATAATAATTTTTGTGAGGAGTTGTATAGTTCATTAGTTTGTAGAAAATCGAATCTTGCTATTTTTTTAAATTTAGAAGACGGATGTGATGATTTTATTGGAAGGAAGAATAGTAAGAAGAAGACGAAATGTTTGATTAAATTGCGGAAAAAAAGTAAAAAGGAGAATGATGATGAATCTGAGTATTCTGAGTATTTGAGTTGTAATGAAAATGATAGTACAAGTAATAGTCATTGTTTTAGTGGTAAAGGTTCTAATGATAGTATTAAATATACTAATAATGAATATAATTCTAATAACGGTATTAATGACAGCAATCAAGAATATAAAATTCATAATAATAAATGTGAAGGTAAAAATGATAATGTAAATATAATCAATACTAATAATAAATTAGTTCCTAATAATAATAATACTAATAATAAAATAGTTTATAATAATAATAATAATACTAATAATACTAATACTAATAATAATAATACTAATACTAATGCTAATAATAAAATAGTTTTTAATACTACTAATAATAATAATACTAATAATAAAATAGTTTATAATAATAATACTAATAATACTAATAATACTAATAATAATAAAATAGTTTATAATAATATTACTAATAATAATATTACTAATACTATTACTAATACTATTACTAATACTACTAATAATAATACTACTAATAATAATATTACTAATAATAATATTACTAATAATAAAATAGTTTTTAATAATACTAATAATAATGCTACTTCTACTAATACTATTACTAATACTATTACTAATAATACTACTAATACTATTACTAATACTATTACTAATAATATTAATAATACTACTAATACTATTACTAATACTACTAATAATGATAGTAAGATCAGATGTAAGGAAAACAAGGCATTGAGTATTTTGAATTGCTCACGAAGAAGAAAAACATGTATTACTTACAAAATACGAATATTTTACAAGCCACGAAACAACAATCTTAGCTACCATTTAAGCCGCACTGCAACACACACAGAGATGTTTATATTTCCGTTTTATCCTATACTAATAGAGAAGAACACTCGAATTGAGACGGTTTTTGTTTATAGCGAAGATTATACATTACTAACATCCAGTAACATTATAAAACAGTGCAAAAGAAAGAGTTTTCTATATACATCAGTGATTGATAGCAGTGAACCTGTTATAATAGGGACTTTCAAGGCATGTGAAATTGTTGAAGACAGTATTAAAGCCAAGATTTACAGTCCGATTGTTTTTGATATTGATAAAGAGCTCAAAACGGATCTTTTCCAGTTGCTATACCACACCAACACAGTGCTTATTAAGGAAATAGATATTAGTGTAGTTTTTTGTATGTTTAATAAGATAACATACAGTGGTAGTTATTTATATTTGCCAGTGAGTATTTTTCCACATGTTAGTATTGATCTTAATTTTTTTGTACGAGAGATATTGTGTTCTTTTATATCTTTTTATGTGTTTAAAGATGTTGATTTCAAGGATATTTGGCTGTTTTTTGGGTTTATTGAGTATTTCAAAAGCGATTTGTTGCGTGTTGTTTTTGGAGAGAATGAAGTGTTGTTTCGGTACAAAATGGATGTTGATTTTGTGTGTGAAAATGATATCAACCAGCCTTCTTTGATATTTGATGAGTTTGGTAGTAAAAGTTATGATAAATTGAGTAAATTTGATAAATTAAAAAAAAATGATGATTTCAATGAGAATGCATTTATTACATTTGATAATACTAAAAAGAGTACTATAAAGAATATTGTCACTTCTGATAATAATAGTGGTAAAAACAGTGATTCTAGGAATATAAACATTTCTAGCAATTGTAGTCAGAATAAAAAGAATATTTTGGATCGAGGTGTGAAAAATTTCAAGGATTTTGATCTCATGCCTTACCATCAAAATACAAATGATGTTTTCGAAAAAACTTTCAATGTAGATAACCAACAAAACATAATAGAATCTGATAATAATATTGTTGAAACTGATATTAAATGTGATAAAGATACCATATATGATAAAAAATTGAATAATGACATAGACTGTACTCAAAATAAAAACTATATTAACTATAGTGGTAATAATTACAATCATAATGTTAATAGTAACAATCAAAACAACAAGAATAACAATGAATGTATAGAAGATATGAATTTTTATAGAGAGTTGTTTAAAGATATACCATATATAAAAAATGCACCGAAGAACCGTGAATTTACATACTACCACGATACAAAGTATGTTTTAAGCGATATAGACAATTTCAAACGAACGAAATCCCGCTTAGTTATGCTTACACTTGAGAACAATCTTTCACGGACGTTTTTATACAAGATAATACAAGTTTTTCTTTTCCAAAAAAAGATATCCACACTAGAGTTGTTAAGAATCATCCGTGAAATAACAGGCAAGGACATGAAATATTTTTTCGACCAGTATGTTTACAAATCAGGGATATTAAGCTGCAATGTGAGCTTTGACATTGACAGAAAGGGGAAGGTAGATTGTTTTCTCAGTACAAAGACGGAATGCAAACGAAAAAATTTGAACAAGCAGCTACTGGGCGATCTGAAGCTTAAAATATACGAATATGAGGGTGTTTTTGAGCACAAGTTTGTTTCTAACAAAATCCAGTTTCAGTGCCACATGCGTGTTAGAAAGAAGAAAGATTTTCGTGATAAAAGTGTAAATCAGCAAAGCAAATCTGCTGATGCGGACGAGATATTAGAGAAAAACGACGAAAATTCAGAAATGCACAAAAGTAAAATTTTTTCTGAAAATGACAAGTTTACCTCACCGAATAATTTTGATCGAGATGAAGCATATAGAAAAACGGAGTCTCCTATTTTTAAATCGCAGCAAAATGTTGTGAGAAGCAGCTCGGCGAGCAAAAAAGCAACGTCACGGAAAAATTACGACGCTGCTGTTGATAACGAAGCGGATTCGAGCAAGTATATATTTGATAGCGGAGGTAAAATTCGTTTTGATAGCGAAGGTACACGCAAACAGTCATATTTGAGCAGTGCGAAAATAAAAGACTCGGGAATGGAGGAAATGATCGGGGAAAAAACAGGAAAAAACATAAACAACGATTCCGAGCTGAATGACGAAGCAAAAAACGAAAACGACGCTTCTGACTGGGTGAATGAGGGCGCAGACACCGAAAACTTCAACCCGCTGCTGTTTATAAGAATAGACGCGGGCAACGAGAACATTGTGAAGGTTAATTTGCAGCAGCCCGATTTCATGTACATCGAACAGCTCAACACCGACAAAAACGTGATTTCGCAGATCGAAGCGATTCAGGTTCTCGCAAAAAATCCGAGTGAGAACGTTCTTCATATTTTCGAGAAGGTTCTGAATGATAGCCGTGTTTTTTACCGCGTGCGTATTTTGCTGATACAAACATTGAGCAAAATGCTGTTTGAAGATAAGTGCATTTACCACCAAATCATACATTTCTTTATTAGGCGGTTTTGCATACACGGAAGCACGATTCCAAAGCCGAATGACTTTACGTCGTTTTCGAGCTATTTTATACAAAAGGCAACTGTCAAAAGCTTGGCCGAATCCGATCCCGAAATTGTGAGAAACATCAATGCAAAGGATTTGAAGACAAAAAATATCGTATCTGCGTTTTTCCTCAACCTAATCAAATATAACTCTGTCGATGAGTTTAATTACATGGAACCCAATAAGTTCACAATAAACTCTGTCGGTAACTCGTTTTACATTGCTGATATAATCAAGGCACTTTCTATACAGCTGTCGAGCAAGTCTTCTTCCGACATCCAAGCGTATATCAAGCAGCTAGAAATTTGCAGGCTAAAAGACCTGCTGTTTCCGTCTTTCCAAAACATCGTTACAATCTCTGTTTTAAATGCGTATTCCAGGTTGTGCTTTTACGGCCATCTGGAAGTTGATGTGGATTTGCTTGTGAAATACTGCAGTCCCAAACATTTTGTTGGTGTGAGAGAAGCTGCTTTGGAAGCTTTGATTGTAAATTATATCCACATCGACAATGTTTTTGCCTTTATTGTCAAGTTTTACGAGCATTCCGAGTATACAATCAAACTTTTTATTCTCAATGTGTTTAAAAGAATCTTACAATCACAGCCAATAAGAAGATCTCAATTCAGCTATAACACTAATTTTAGTAGTAACGTTGATATCAATGCAAATGATAATTTCGAGGATTATAGAAATTTTGAAGGTATTAAAAATTTTAATTTAGTTAATAGCAATACTAAAAGCAGTGATAACAAAAGTAATAGCAATAATATAAGCAGTGATAACAATAGTAATAGCAATAATACTGTAGAAGCTAGTAATGAAATATATCTCGACAATCAACTGTACAGTACTAACATTGATTCTTCAAATACACCTTCAAGTATTTCTTTTATAGAAGAAAAAAAATTTACAAGACTAGATATTCAAGATAACTGCAATATAATAAATAAAAACGTTACTATTGATAGTAATACTAATAATAATATTTGCAACAATACTAATAATAATAGTAATGATAATAATGATAATACTGATAATAATAATGATAATAATAATATTAATAATATTAATACTAATACTAATGATAGTAATAATATTTATAACAATAGTAATAATAATAATAATACAATTAATAATAATAATACTAATAATAATAATACTACTACTATTAACAATACAAATAAAAACTTGAATAGTATGACTTATGAAGATGAATGCTTTGAAAATATATATAATGAAATTCATCGGCTACCAAAATCATTTTCCCAGTTGTACAATTTCAATAAAAGATATAGTAAAATAATAAAAAACAGCACAACTTTCTATAAATGGCTTTCCGAGTCACATTTCGACAAAAATTTAATGGAAATCTTAACTGACATCATATACTTAATAAAAAAAAAGTTTAGAAAAAATGTTCCTGAAGAGGAAACACCAAAAATACAAGAAGAAAAGGTAATTTCCACTGTTATTAGAATAAAAATCAACAACGTAGTCAAACTGTACTACAAGAAAGATTTACTAGAAAGTAAAGATAAAAAAATTACAACTAATAGTGTTTCTGCAAAAGAATCATCCAAAAAAACAAGTAATATAATTGAAGAGTCAGTTAAAGAAGATAAAAAAACAGAAAACAACTTCTTAATCAGATTTAAGAGGTTTGATGTGCTCAAGATTGATATCGATGAGTTTGTTTTGAATTACACAAAGCTTTTGGTCAAATTTAATGAAGCTGCGATCAATTATTTGAACAGCGAGGTTTTGTTTTATAATTATAAAATAAATCTACTAAAAAGTGTATATAGCAGTACCAATAATATTAATATTATCAATTCTAGTTTTAAGAACGAGTATTCTAATAGCAAAAATGATTTTATAGATTATGTTGATATATATAATTTCGATCAGAATGTAAATAAAAAACTTGATCTTAGTGTTTCAAATTCTATTAATACAGATATATCAAGTAATTCTCAATACACTGATAAGATTGTACTAAATAGATCTTATTCTAACAACAAAAATATATTATGTAATTCTTATTCTAACAATACAAATACACTAAGTAAGTCCTTTTCTACTGATATCAGTACTTATTCTTCCGATAAAAATACCTTGAACAAATCACATTCTACAGATTTAATCAGTTTTACAAAAAATTCAAATTTTACTATATATAGCAAAAACAACAATTTGAGTAAAAATAACATTCAAGACAACAATTTGAGTAAAAATAATAACATTCAAGACAACAATAATAGTAAAAATAATATCATTCAAAACAATAATAGTAATAATAATATTCAAGACAACAATTTGAGTAAAAATAATAACATTCAAGATAGTAATAATAATTTTAACATTCAAGATAGCAATAATAATTTTAATAATCAAGATAGCAATAATAATTTTAATAATCAAGATAGTAATAATAGTAATAATAATCAAGATAGTAATAATAATTTTAATATTCAAGACAACAATTTGAGTAAAAATAATAACATTCAAGACAACAATAATAATAGTAATAATATTCAAGACAACAATTTGAGGAAAAATAATAAATTTCAAGATAGCAATAATAATTTTAATATTCAAGACAACAATAATAGTAAAAATAATATCATTCAAAACAATAACAACGTTGATAACATTTTGTTGGAGGAAATAGAAAAAATAAAATGTGAAATAAATAACAACTTTTTATTATACAATAACTTAATATTTGAAAACAACCAATTCACTATAAAAGAATCAGATCAAATAAATCACAAAATTGACGACAGAAACTGGGCAAAAATAAATAAAATGTTATATTGCAAATATCCAATAGCAAAAGAAATCAAAGAACCTTTCATTCTCAACACCGTCCATCATCTTCTATTAAAACACAAATACGCTCAAAGACTTAACATAAAACCGTCCGATATCCACTTCTTCGACCTACAAAAAATATCTTCTAAAAACAAACAGACTTTATCAAAAAAACACGCTTGTATCAGCAAATTAACAATAAACCAGTACATATCTAACATACACAAAACATTCTCGAGAATTTACAGAAACTCAAAATCTAACACCACCTCATATCTCAATGCAAAAGCATTGGAAACATACATGGAACAGCTTTTCCTAGATTTCACACCATTCGAATCATATATCTTAATAAGCAATATACCATCTACATTGATAAAAGATCTAAAAACTCTCCTCATCACAAGCTCTCAACACTACATTTTGAAACTAAAAAGTGATTTCTACACATCAGCATACGTTGATATTGTCAGAGTTCCTGTTTCTTTCGATAAAATACTTGATAACATAGATAACCATAGGTATTATACATTCGAAGCTGTAATAAATGACTGCGAAAGAGTTTTCTTCAATAATATGGAGTTCTATGAAAATGAAGAGCACAAATTTATTCAGATTTATTCGTTGTTTCTCGATTTTAAGTCTTCATTAACACAAATCATTTGCTCAACTTTTAATATCAATTTAGATAATAAGGAAAATTGCACTTTCTACAGATCTACAGCACAAAAAAATACCTCAAATAATAATACTTACAATATTAGCAATAGTATTAACAATAATAGTATTAATAACCTTGATGATAATAATACTATTAATAACAATAGTATTGATAGTCATAATGATTGTAATTACAATAATTATAATAATAATTATAGTATTGATAGTCATAATAATGATAACAGTATTAAAGATAATACTATTGATAGCCATGATAATGATAATAAGGAACAACTTAATAACAGTATTAATAATAATTATCCAGATGATAGTAAAAAAATCATTATAAATAAAAATATTTGTGAAAACATAACAAATAATAAAAATAATCATAAATCGGATAACAGTTTACATATATTAGATAAGAAAATAAACAACAAAAACATAAATATCTATAATAGCTCACTAAAAATAGAAGATGATACAACAAACAATCTAGAAAATACAATCAGTGACCTATATACAGACTCACAAAACACAAAAAATTTAAAAACAACAAGCGTAGATCTCGAAAAACAATCCGAATCTCAGAATTTAGATACTTTGTACACTGATTCAATGCATGAAAACACAAACAGTCTCTCACAAAACGAAGATACTGAAAATATAAGCGATAACACAGATATTATAAATAACGAATCTACAATTTATAACGAAAATAATTCCACAATAAATGAAAGCTGCAAATCACTTTCTTCTCAAATAAACTACTCGGAAATATCTATTTGGAAAGATAAAACTATACAAAAAACATTATTCAATCTCAAAGATGAAAACGCCATATGGCACATTTTATCGAAAATTTACAATAAACTTAAAAACGGTCGCGATATACTCAACTTTAACAATAAAGTCAATGCAGATTTGAAAGACCCTAAAAAAAAGAAACTCCTCGATTTGAATGTCATAGAAAATAAAATAAAAAACAGAGAATACTTGTCCATTGGACACATCTTTAATGACATCAACACACTTGTAAAAAATTGTGTCGCCCTCTTTTCTAGCGGAAGTTGGCTAGTAAGACTAGCTAAAAGAGTAGAAAACGCCTTTAAAAAAGAATTGGCAATATGTTTCGGTCTAAGGTACATCGCCCTCAAATAACAAAATTAAATTCTATATAGTATTTGCTCCAAACAACATTATATTGAATGTTTTTATTTACTACTTGTATTCTCAGTTTGTAATTTTCTTAATTTTTACTGTTTTTTTACATTCCATTTATACTGTTTTTAAAATATATATCTTTTTTTGTTCGATTGAACGGATAAAATTAATTTTTTGCCTCTTTTGAGTATTCATTTATAAAACATACCTTTTATTCTATTCTTATTGTGTTGTTTAAATATTATTTAATTCTATTTATAAAACATACTTTTTTGTTGTTCTATCCTTATTGTATTTCATTTATTACTTAATTCTATTTATAAAACATATCTTTTTCACATTGACATTTATACTATATGAAAAAAAAACTAAAAGTGTTTATAACTGTATATTCTTTATAAAAGTTATGGTACATAAAACTAAATACTCACATATCAAATCAATATTAATCCTTTATGAAAATTCACATTAAAAATTAACAATCGCAATTTTTTACAAATTTATATAAATTAACCTATATCACATATTCTGTATTTCATATTTCTTTTGCTATATATTCACAGTAAAGTTTTAATTTCCAAATAACCGCCATATTGACAGTAAATCATATAAAATATAAAACTTAAAAAAATCAATCTTGATATATCCCTTTAAAACAACTTTTTAAAACAAACTTATTTACGAAAAAAGCTCTTTTTTTGAAAACTATATAGAAAAAATAAAACAATGCACCATTTTGTTTAACATCATATTTAATAAACAAACTTTGAAAATAAAAAATTAATAAATGTTGTAAGTTGATCTACACACTATTTTTTTAAAGTGTTTATAATAATAAAAAAATATACACTATTGAATATATGTTGAATGTAAAAGTCATTAATAGAAACTGTATAAAATAATATGTGCATATAAAAAAAATTTCTTTCAATGTTAATAAGTAAATTACATAGCTTAAAACCAAAAAAGTTAAAAATTTTATAATTCTAAAATTTATTACATAATTCTCGTTAAAATTTGCAGTTTTTGGAACATATCACAATACAATCAGATTCCTCGTTTTTTCACTAAGTGCATACCATTCATTTCTTTCATAATTCGTATTTTTGATCATTACTTTAATACAATACATTTCAATTCCCTCTATTATTGTATATATTACATTTAAACTAAAACTTACCTATGTAATTCGTACATTAAAATTAAATATAAATTAACTAAGTTAATTAGAAATATATATAAATCATTATGTTTCTAACAAAAAAAACTAAAAAAAATATTTCATATATATAGATCATTAAAGGTGTATATATTCAATTTATATGTAAAAATATATACTTTATAACTACTTTTCTTTCCTATTTCTATAATTTTTATTGTAGGTATGCTTAAAAATATATCTTCTTTCTAAAAATATAAACAGTGAAGCACAAATTATAAAAATAAAATATACGCACATATTTTACAAGCACTATCTTATTAACCTACTTGTTGGATTTTATGCGTTCATATAATTTTGTACGTTTTTGATAACATTTATTCTTCTTTTTCTCCATTTTTAAGTTATGGGAATAGTTTTTATACTAAGTAAGCTACTGCAAATAATCTAACTAGTCGCATTATCACTTTATAACCAATTATATAAAAAATAGCAAATATGAATATAATTGGAATTGAACCCATCCAACTAACGTGTTTCGCTAGATTTACCATTTTGATCGTGGTCACTATTTGTTTTTAGATTTGTGTGTTATTGAAATCTTTTTTTGTTTTGCCAACACTACTATTACGCTTTTTTCGTTTTATAGAAATTATAAATTTCTAGTATTATTTTTATAGGTTTCAGTAGAAAAATCTTAATGTTTCTAACAAATTTCTTAAAGCAAAGTTCTTTTCATCTTGATAGCAAAAAATTATAAAAGTATATTGTTCACATTCAGTGCAATATAAGTTTAAATTTAATTTACGTTTTAAAAACTTACCTTTTTTATAATATAATGTAGAATTCTATAAGTTTATAAAATATTTATTCTTATAATTGTAATAATATCAGTACATAAATTAATATAAAAAGAACATTCATTATTAATAACATATGTAAAATAAATTCGGCTATTTTATAGATTGTTTAACCAAGCATTCTAAAGAACATACAACATTATTGATTATAATATAATTGCATGTATGTTTTATTCTTAGTTCCCCATCTTTCTGTTCTACATATTTAACAGATTTTATATCATAACTAAATTTCCGAACATTTTTTTTTCGTACGTATCATAGAAAATTATATGATGTTCCTATATATAAAAGTTGCAACTTTTATAGTAGCGTAATATAAGATAATGGTTTTAAAAAAAGTAATAACGTATTATAATAATTCTAACACGATTTATACACAATGTTATTTGGGATAACTTTACACAATATTTGACTATTTATAACAACCATTTATTTTTATTAACTGATTTTTGACCATAAATTTTTCTTTTATTTTTTTTCCAAAAAAATTTACAGCTGCGCCAAAAACTCTAATATTGCAGAAATTGCACTTTACCTGGTGTACTAAGCAACTTTAGAGAAAAAAATACACATTTTTACAATACTTCTTGCTTTTACTAGTTATTCTAAGAAAGGATAGTACAAACGCAAGATTAAATAGATGTAAAACTATACCATTGTTGAATATTAAAGAGCATAAAGAATTTAGCGAACATTATATTTTAAAATTCTATATATTTAAGGAAATTTCAGTGTTTATTTATAGAAATTACGTCATTAACTTGTTGAAATGTAAAAATTATATTCGACAAATTAATCTTGTCATAAATTGTTAAAAATTTGGAATAAAAAATTGTCATTGGTTAATTTAATCATTACCAATGTAAATTATTTATTTTTACCAAAATTGACATAAAATGATTGTTGATTGTTTAGTATAAATTAAGTGGTTTTTAAGTATTTATTTTATTGACTGATGATTGTTGATTGATGATTGGTTTAAAAAACCAAAAATAAATTATATAAAGAAATTATTTTTAAATAAATATGCATTAAAAACAATGTTTAATTTTATCTTCTTTTTTTTAAGATTCTAATCGCTCTCCATCCAACAACCATATTTATTTAAAATAATAATGATTATAAATCAAGCATATCCTTACTTTATTAAAGAAACTTTAGCACATTCCATTAAGAAATCTCCACAAATTTATGCATATATGTATATGTTTTATAAGCAATACTTACAAATGTGGTTTTGATTGATTTTGTTGAATAGATTTAATTAAAGCATTAAATGTAGAAAGCCGTAAATCCTATCGCCGAGACTAACCGTTTACTGGTATAAATAAGCTTCGAAAGACTGTAAAGGATAAATTATAGAGAACACAATACCATTAGACGTTATTTTTATTATAATCGCACGGGTTGAATCTGCAAGAATATCGAGGATTTGATAGCCCGGGAGACTACTCAGCCTTTTGCACATTACTTATCAACTCTTCGTTACTATCTTATATAGTGTTTAAGACAATTGTAATATGCGATCTGAATATAGGGGTAGAGAAAAAGACATTTAATGCAATTTTCTAACTTAAAAACGTTAACCTGTTGGCAGAAATATGCTAAATTATTACTTAGGTGTGCAGTATTTACTAGAAAAATATTCTTTTGCTTTCTTAGATAAAAAATGCAAATATATTTATTTTACACAACTAAGGATGATAGACTATAAATTTATAGCGCGAATATCGCAGCAAAAAACATTTCACGATATTAAAAATATAAAAACAAGCTAATGAAGTAGATTATACCACCAATATATAACATGAAAATTATATAAAAAGTCTGTCATATGCTTTATAAAACAACTCCTAAACATACTAATGTTTTACTGAACAGAATCGCTTATGATGATATTACTTAGTTATTAAAGTTGCTTGACATAATTCCTTTTACATGAAAAAGACTAGTAAATCTTATTAATTATAATTTATAAGAACAATTTTCACAATAACTAAAAACAAATAAAAAAATAAGCTAAAATTGCTAAATATTTGTATAAAAATCATAAGATATGTATATAAATACTATTGAAATATCATTGTTTTTTAGAATTGTAAAATGTTCTAAAAGGTATTAGATATAGTATGAAATATGCAAAAATTTAAATTGCAGAGCAATTTTAGTAAACATAAAAAACGCGATATTATTTTTTTGTTTGTTATAACTGATTAATTTTGATTACATAAAAATATAATAAAATAAAAAAATTGTTATTTAAAAAGGATAATTATTAATAAAAATATAATGTAGTAATATTAAAAAAGGTGATATTACGAGATACACAAAAAGTGAAAGAAAAAATTATAAAAGAAACAATATAAATACAAAAAAATACATTTTTTTAGAAGTATAATTGAAAATATATTGAAAATACTATTTTACCTTCTTTACAAAGAATACATTAAAAAGAATTCCAAAATACGATTTTAAACTATATTTAATTTTTTTTACTTATTTTTTATATTTTATTGATTAAATTTTAGAAAAGATTATACGAGATATATACAAATAAATGTTGCAAAAATTTTTTTTATCCACTTTACACATATAAAAATTTCATTCGCGAAAAAATCGCAATTTTTATAAAAAGTAGTTATGTTAGCGTAAAAAGTATCATTTAAATCTAATTGTGCTATTCTCGTATATTTTCAGCTATAATAACATATAAAAAAAGATGTAAACCTTGACAATCCATGTAAACAACATAACAGTGTTTTGAAATAAATTTTTGTTTTTATGTAAAATGTCCATTTTGCAAGAAAAAAGTTTTTCTAACAGTCCTATTTTGTAAAATTTTGATTTATAGACTAATACTAATTACAAAATTAAAACTATTTTTATCTTTAAAATGTATATAACAAACAAAAATTAAATTGACAAAATGTTAAACTTTGAATTTTGTAAAATTTTTTTGTGTAATTATAATACATTAAGGCGTTCTATTGAATTTTAAAAAATGTAACATAAGGATGAATTAAATATTTTTTTGATGCACAAATTTTATATTATTTTCTATTTAATATCTAATTTACCTATTATTTACAAAATAAAATTATAAGTAATGTATTTCGTACGATTATTTTATTTATATTACTTTGCATAAGATACTAATACATAAGTTAAATTAAAAAATTTTACACGAAAATATTCTATGGCGTTTTATTGATATTTAACACAGAACTTATATTTAAAAAATATTTTGGAATATATAATAATTTCATTCCTAGATTCTTAATGTTGCTTTTTTAAACTTTTGTGGACAAGTAAAGAATCATATAAGAATAATTTGAATTTTTTTTGAATTAAACATTACAAACCAATTTTGTTCCAATTTTTTATGTTTCATATAGAACTTGCACATCTAAGACAAAAAAGAATGTTCTAAAAAGTCATGTACAATATTTATAACATATTATATAAAAATAAGAATGCAAAATGTTTATTCTAGAATCACAAACTATACTTTATAACATATAAAAACCCTATAAAAAACATATGCCGTTTTCTAGTATAATAACGGACAACATCTTTTCAAAACTTCTAAAACAGAACGTGCTTATATTATATATGTCTTAATAATTTCGTGTTGCAAAAATACGAAATTTATAACATTTTTTTTGCTGTTTGTAGATTAAGTTAACTACTTGTATAAATTACTCTTTTTTATAAAATATTTTTTTCTTTCATGTTCTTCTGTTTTTAATTAATTGATACAAAACCATTAAGAATAACACTTAACATATTTTCTTAATAGAATATATAATAATATACATTTAACTCTAAATTTTGTGTAATATGCACATTTTATGCATATTTACTTTACAAAACTTCTCAATATCGTATATTCTTTAAAAAATGTGAATGACTGAAAATTGCGTTTTTAAATTATTATAGCTATACAATAATTTTAAATTTTTTTAATAAAAATTAATTCTTTTTTTTAGTTTGAATAGAATTACAGTATTCAGTTGTTTGTTAATAATATTGAAAGTAAGGATGCCAAATACTTTTATAGTAAAATTATTTTTCCATTAGTGATATAACTATGTTTATATTTATAATTATGTATATTGTATAAAAGATAAATTTTTTTTCTTATTTGTTGTTTATACTATATATAATTTTATTTTTTATATTATAAAAATTTACATTTATTTTCTCATCACAAAAAAGCTAAATTTAAACTTACAAAAAAAAATTCATCAAACTATAATTATAAAAAGCTTTTTTATCTATTGCAGATAATGAATGACAAAGCTACAAGAATCTATACTTCAAAATTTCAAGTCTGCATGATAAATATACAATTTTTATTTATATATAATTCTGGAAATACTTTATAAACTCAACATCTCAGCTATCATTATATTTGTTCGATATCTTCCCATATTTTTAACTATAAAATCGCTGATCACAATTCATCACTACATAATTCCATATAATTAAAACAATTGTTTATCTAGTCATTTTCTTTTCTAACACTTTTATTTTGTAAAATATAGTCAAAATATATAAAATAAAAAATTGAAAATTAATTGTTTAAAAACTTTTAGTTTGGATTCAAAGAAAACAAATGGATATAGAGAAAATTGTTTTTTTAGTCGTACATTTGTTTCGTAATATCCTAATTCTGAATGGTTTTTTTAGCTATGTAAATTTGTATTTCTTGTGATCATATAATCATTTTATTATAATGTTTATTTAAACTAGAATTATTGTTTACTCCTATGATCAAAATTTAAATATCATGTTTACCGTCTTTTTTGAAGTCGACAGAAAAAATTCGCACCACAATATATTTTTTCTATATTTATCATGTTATTAATGCTAGGAAAAATCTTCTATATTTTCAATAATTAAGAGTTTATTTAATATTAGCAGCATCTTATTCAATTAAAATCAGATTTAGTGACATAAAATTTTCCAAAACTAGCTTTCTGGAAAAATATTTTTTGCATGTTTGCATAATAATTGTTAAATTGTGGAAACTATATCATTTATTAAATACAAAAAAAATCTCAAAAGATAATACCAGTTCTTCTTCACATGTTTCTATTGTACTATATTCGTAATTACTTTTATGTAAAAAATGTAAAAATCAAAAATTTTTTTATAGTTCGCTAAAAATTGTCTCTTTTTATTTGTTTTTATATAAATAATAGTACCGCTTTTTTTATATAAATATTTTTTGTAAAGAAATTGTTTTTATTTCAATGAATTTTTTAAAATTTTAACTCCTAAATTAAGATGATTTATGATGTAATTTTCTTTAGCCTAAAACTTAAATTAGCAATTGAATTATTAAGTTTATATTATATTTCCTCGTTCTTAGTTTTTTTGCTATAAAACTGTAAATATATACTGAATATTTGTACTGTACATATTTTAGGAAATGTTTACACTTGCCTTTCTCTATAAATTATACACATAAATATTAATAAGTATAATTTTTATATAAATTCACAGAGCATTGCTTTAGAAAATTAGATTATAAAATATCCGATTTAGAAAATACAGACATCTTTGTGAATTTAATAAAGTTCGATAATATTTTATTATTTAATTATATGTTTTGGCAATAATTTTATTTGTTTTTTACAATTTACAATGAAATAATGCATACCTAATATCTACAAAAAGAAAAAAAAATCTTTAACATATGTGTCCTGTTACACTGGGACATTACCATATTTAAAATAAAATTTAAGAACGCTAAAACATTCCTTACTATTATATTTATTTAAATTATTATTTTTGAAATCATTAAAATAACCACCTAATAACCTATTTTTATCACTAATATTATTAATGTTGTTACTGTTACTATTGATATTACTACTACTATTACTGTTGCTAAATATATTATACATTTCTTCTCTTTTTTTATTTTTTTTTAAATTTAAATACCTTTTTGTGATTTTTGTTATCTCTCTGATAATCACGTTCACTAAAAGGAAATATCGTATATAAGAAATTATATTTCTAAAAAAATATTAAATATTATTTTATTAGTTATATTTACTAATTTATATTACAAACCAAACTATTTATTTTATTAGAATATTTAATGAAGGTTTTATGTGGTATTTTATACCACAATATACTCGTTTGCGTGATCAAATGTAGATATTTATTATGTTTTTTTACCTGTAGGAAAAACAAAAAAAGATCAACCATTGATAGATAGTAAAAAAAATTTAAACTTCAATTTACTTTTATTTTTTTAACAAAATGTTTGTAAAACATCTTTCAAAACAATATATAGAATATTTTTTTGCTGAAAACCTACATTCGCGCATAAATTGTAAAAATTTTGTTATTTTTTATGCTTAAGTTAGAATTATATTTTACAAATACTTTCGGTAAGTAATCATTTGTTGTGCAAAATAAGAACAATTCTTATTTTTATATATATATTAGCATACTCGAGAATTTTTTATAATATTCTGTAAATGCGAATAAAAAATTAATTTACATTTTCTATGTTTTTACATAATCATCAGTTTAAATTTTTTTCATTGGAAAAAAACATTTAATGTAGATAGATTAATAACAAAACAAAAATATAGATATTTTCATGTTAATTCAATCAAGAATTAATATATTTTAGAGCACCAAAGAAAAAGGTTGCTGTGAAAATATATTTATAGATATTTTTACAAAAATATATTAAATTATAATTAAAATTACTCTAAAAAATGTTTCCTTAAGGTCTGTTATAATCCTGTTATGTACATTATATATTATCAATTTCTTTTAAAACATAAACGAAACATTAATATTTTTTTCTTTCATTCAAAAAGAATGAAAAAAATTAAAAATTACAAAAATGACTAACAAATGCTCACAACATAAAAAATTTTTGTTTTTTGCAATAAAATTTTTAAGATAAAATATTAATAATGAAATATAGTAAAGTACTGTGCATAATATATTACAAAAATTACATTTTGTAATAAAAAAATTGTGCATTTTACAATATAATTAGCATTATAAATGTAAATATCGCTTTTTTGCAAATTAAATCGGTTCTCAACTAAACTTTTGCAATATAAAAATGCAGAACACGAGCTTAAATTAATGACTATGGTATGAAAACTGCATGCATATATTTCGATGGTTCTATTATACACATTTCGCGATAAAATTGTGTATGCTTATGCGTTTGTAACTTCTATTTTGTTCAATGTTTTTGTATATCAATATCTGTAGTTGGTTGACAAAATATGAAAAATATCTAGCATAAAATACTAAGTTGGTTATTTTAAATAACTATGTTAAGAAGTCTCTGCACGAATTTCGGTTACTTTGCATCGTGAAATATTTGAAATTGTTATTTTCTATTGTATTTGACCTTTTCTTTTATGATTGGTATTTTTTTGATCTTGATCAAAAAATTTGAACACTGTTTTGATATCATGTATCACTATTAGTTTTTAATATTGACAAGATTGATAGTTTATAATGTTTTTGTTTTTTTTATCATATTTTATCAAAATATGATCGGTGCTTTTAAATCGAAAAAAGCTTAGAAGGCTTTATAAAAATTATTTACCGATTTTTAAAGTTTTTTTAGGATTCTATTTATTTTTTTATTCTGAAACTCATGTAAGTCCGAGAGGCAGACCCAGAGAGTCCAACCTACTAATTTATTTTTTATGCAGTATCGTATGATTATAACGTTAAAATGCATCTCTCAACGCGATATTGTTTTTCATAGGTAATAGCAACAATCAATTTATTATCAATTTTAGTAATATTTCTGACATAGGTGTGATAATGCAATAACCAAAAATTTAATAAAACATGTTTCTAGACCAAAGCATCTTTTTTATATCGGAAATATGGTTGTTTTATATTCGAGCCAAAAACAAAAATTGTCATTTTTACGTACAACATCGGCCTATTAAGATATATAAAAGTGAACGACTTATTTTTAAGAACAGAACACATTTTAAAAGAATGAATAGAACTATATTTAACGTAAAAAAATTTAAAACGTATAATGTTGGATCTAAAACTAAAAAAACATCTATATTTATTCAGGAATAACACAAATCAACAATAGAATATAATAAACATAACGTTTAATAATCTACAATCATTAAAAAATCTTTTATGAACTGAGAAAAAAACATTTAATAAAAATGAATTATCATATGTGTCGAAGTTCTTTTTCCGTAATATATCTTATATCTATAAAGAACGTATATATGTTATTTGTTGTGTAACGGAAATTACAGCGACTTTGACGCAGCCATTTCAGACAATGAGAGCTATAACAATATAAAAACAAAAGAATCAAAAATATAAAAAAAAACATACGTTTGACATCTAGAATCTTTTTATTATTTTTATATTCTTTTGTAGCCCTTTTTGGGTTTATATTTTGATTTTACACTATATGACTATATTTCATGACTTTATTTACTTTTTTCTTTAAACGCTTATGTGTTTATTACACTATAAGCGCTTTGGTTATCATTCTGCTGCATTAGTATTTTTTTAAACGGCTGTATTCTATAATATTATGTTAGTCTAAAAATTATCTATAATTCAAGTGATTTTTTTTCTAATAAATTTTATTGTTTGCGAAAATAAACTAGATTATGGGTTTTTAAACATTGTTGTTGTGATAAATCTTGCAAACCAATTCCACATTTCTATCGTGTTTCAATCTTAAATTTAGGATAATATGAGCTAAAAAACAAAAATTTATAATTTTTAATTTAAGAAATGAAGTATCCAAGATTTTTTCTTTTTTTATGTTTCAATTGATATAAGTAAAAAAATACAGTAATGCTCGGTTTTTCTTACAAATCACATATGATTGCTCTACTATTTGTGTTATGATTTACTATCTTTTGTAAGTTTGTAGGTTTTACTTAGCTATCATGCTAAAATAATTTTTGACACACTAAATTAAATGAAACATTTTACCTTTTAAACACTTTAATGATATCTATGCAATAAATATAAAGAACAACATTATGAAAAAAATTTTATTAAATATCAGAATATTATAATTTTTTCTTATACGAAAATTCAGTGCATTTTTTGTTTAAGTTTTTTTTGTTTGTAATTTTCTTCGTAATTTTTTTAAACGTCTAATAAATCACGTAAAAAGTGTTTTATAATTGCGATCAATCATCATGTGATTGCATGTGTAAGTTAAAGTTTGAGTTTTATAGCCCTTTGTATCATTACTATCATAAGATTGTTTTTCCATATAATTAAAAATCTTTTAGGCTGTAATTATATTTTTATAAATCTAAAAATTCATAAAGAAATTCGTTGGTTCTTGTAATATATTCAGATAAGCCAATAAATATTAATAATGATGATTTCTCTGTTTAAAGGACTCTTACAGTGTACTTTCATTGCAATTTACATGAAATTAGCATTCAAACATCATATAATATCACCATATTGATTTAAATTATTAGTATTCTCTTCTCTTCGCATTTTATATTTTTCATACAATCATTGATAGAATTCTTTTTAACGTAATTCAAATTATAGTTTTTTATAAAACTATATACACAACACATTATTTCTATTTAATAAGTGTGGGTAATGTAACTAATGTAAACCAGCAGCAAGATTTAATGAACGCCTGACGCATGGTAATGGCTCATCTGATTAATCAATGTATTGTCATTCGGTAACGAATGCTGTGTCATTGTCTCTGAATGTAACCTTATCAAAGATAAGGTGTGTGAAAACATTATATGTAACGCAGATAGGTAATGGATCACGTTCCATGAAAATAGTGCCTTAGTTTTTTAAATTATTTTGCATCTTGAGATATGCTGCATAATAATAGTGCAGTTTAGTAAATAAATATGCGTTCAAAAAACATAAACATTTCTATCTCTTTTATACGAGCTCCGGCTCGTCTCAACGATACGAAATATTTAAATTTTTATGGTTTATCTTTCTTCCCGAAAATCTCGTATTCAGAATTCTACGTTTTTGCCAAAAAACCTTCAATATCAACATAGAAAATTTATGGGTTTTTTTCTGTTATTTTTTCTATGCTATTTATGAAAAATAAGAATTTATGTAGACTTATATAACATGAGAAAGGTTTTTTTTAAGTTTAAAAACAAAAAAATTACAATAACAATAAAAATCCAAATAGAAAAATATTAAACCTTTGAAATATTTTTAAGATTTTTTTTGTATATTTATCTAATATGCAATTTCAACATTCACATATAAATAGCACAGCAATTAGATCAATGTATAATAGTTTGATACTAAACAATCTACGTGAAAATTTATATTGACATTAATTTAATCATGCGTTTCTATGTGTATTAAATACCTCTTTATGCATAATATGTTTCAGTAATTGTATATCTATGCATTTGTTGTCTTTATTACAAAATACTGATAGTTTGTGTGTATAATATTTTATCTAATAATATAAACGCAAATTAAGTAAAAAACGTAAATAAATATAGATAAGTAAAAGTAATAAACTTTCACATGATCATTTCGACTATTATAACAATGCCAATCTAAAGTTTCTTTCTTTCTAACCAAATATTTGTAAATATGTGTTTAATTTATTATACGATTATACAAAATGTGTCGTCTCTGTACACACATAAAATGCATTTATCAATAAAAACCTTTTATTATATATAAGATGTTATGTTAATATATCAGCAAAATTATTATTACAAATATTCTACCTAATTCACATAAATTGTATATTTAATCTTATCATACACGATTTACCATTATACTGATTCGTATATAAAGATTTTTTGATTTGCTTTTTTTTTGTTAATTTTTTTCATGTAGATATATGTGATATTGATATTGTTCTACTATTTTTTACATACTAAGGAAGAATCGGTGTGTTTCTATATTTAAAAAATAGTTTTTTACATGAATTATAGAATATAAGAGTTAAAATAGAAATTAGAAGTATATTTTAATTCTAATTTATATTTGATGTATGTAATATTGGAATCAAATTTCTTATTTAACGTTTCTTACTTTTAGCTGTTTTACAAAAGTAATTTTAGCATAAATTTTTATTTTTTAGTGCACGCATTATTAAAGGTACTTCTTATGAGTGCGAAAATTTATATTTAAAAATCAGTCCGTATAATTTAAAAAAATAATATAAAAATTATATTTTTTTATTTTTATTATATATATTTTACGCAATAAAATTTTCTGATGTAATTGTATCAGCTATAATAAAACTGTATTCTCATAAGGCTTTTAAGTATGTAATGATGAAGATGTAATGTTGCGTGATCAACATTAATATATGTGACGATAGACCTGGAAATTATTTCTAGAAGCGTGACTAATTTTTCTTTTAATATTCATGATTAAATAAATCGTATATATTATACAATTAAATTAAGTAAAAGTAATTTTTATTATAAATGTAAAATTATATTTGATCTAGAATTTTTATATGTTACATTTTTAGCTCCATTAAATGTATATATTCAAAATTTTTGCATGTCACAATTCTTTATACATTTCTTTATCAACTAAGATGCATAAAAAATACAAAAAAATAGTAAACTAATGGAGAGGAACCATATAAGTTTATATTATTGTTTGTAAGATTTATAGAAATATTGGTAAATTTTGGTATCTTATAAAGTTTTTCGAATTTTTGTTTATCGGGTTAAATATTCATCTCATAGATTTAGCCTCTAGTTGTCTACATATTTTTTTATGATTTTTATTTGGCGGTATGACCTTATAAATTGTAGTATAATATACCACACAAAAATATTATTTAATTGCTTATTTTGATTTTTGCATTTTTTTTTAAAGCAAAATGAGACTTCTTAAACAATAAATGAACACTTTTTCGGAATTTTAATTTTAATGTTGGATGTTCTGGGGCGACCTCTTGGTCGATCAGACTTTTTGTAGGTATTGCTATTGTTTAAAAAGAAGACATAATTTAAAACTCGTTCTATTTTTTTATCTGAATTTTTTTAAGTCTTTTAGTAATCGAATTGAACAAATCATATCAATTTGATAACAACGTCAAAACTATCAATCTAAAAAGATAAACATTTTATTCGATAATTTCACAGTTATAAAATATCAACAAAATCAAACTAATCGTACAAAAGGAATCATTTGATAAAAATAGCTAATACGGTCAGCCGGTGTTTTCATTTTGATCCCGAAATACAACTCTAATAAAGAATATTCCTTTTTATTGAATGTGATTCATTGAGAGATAGCAAGAACAAAAAAAAGTTATGAATATATAAAAAAAAAGAAGGAAAGGAACAAAAGAAAATGTTTAAATATTTACTAGTATTAATAGTATAGTTGGAAAAAAAAATTTCTAATAAAAAATGTTTGATATTTAAATTGGACATATTTTATCTCATTATCACTAAAATAATAGTAATGATGTTTTTGACATTTTCATTATTGATTTGTTGTATTTGTGATATTTGAAGTTTGAACTATTTTATGATCAAAATTGATTGATTGTTGATCATTATTGGTACGTAGATTACCAATAATCGAAAAAAATTGATTTTTAGTTTTTTATCTTTTTTGATCAAATGTGATTGGGCACATTTGATCAAAAAAAAAGCTTAAAAAAAGCTTTGAAAAAAAATTGATCTAGAAAAATGTTTTTTATATTTTTTTACTAATTTATGAAACAGTGAAAAATCAGAAAGACCGCAAGGTCGACCCAGATTATCCAAACAGTAGAAATAGTTATAATGATAGGGTGAATGGTTGTTATGGTAACGATTTCCATAACAAACATTTTAAAAAATAATGGTCAATAATGTATCGGTATTATTGAGTTTAACTTATAATATAGTAATGTTCCGGAGTTACAGAACATAAATAATCTAATATTTTTGTGGTACTTCACGATATTAAAAAATAAGTAAAAAAAATATTATTCTAATATGATTGCATATTTTATTACTTGGAATTTGGTGTAATACAAGATTTTGTATTTCAATTTCTAATTGTATGAGAATTTGCTATTTTTATCGATGTAGGTTGCTTCAAAATAAAAATGTGCCTATAGTTTATAAAAAGTTTCCAATACCAAAAAAAATATAAAGTTGAAAAATATGTAAAATTACAAATCATTAATAGTTTGCGTATGTTATATAAAAATATTTTTTCTTTTTCTTTATACATAGCATTAATACTTATTACAAAAATCATTTAGAGCATTATTTTGGGCAAAACAAAATACCTTGTGAACACAATAATATTGAATCATTTTACACTATATAAAGATAATAAGTTAATTATAGATGCTTTATTATTTGGCTAATATAAGGTTGTGTTCTCATGATTTGCTGTAAGCTTCTTGACCTAGTCCAAAAACATTAAAATATGTAGAAAAATGTTCTGTTCATAAAAAATCAATGAAATAAGGAATGTGACGCCTTAGACCTTATAATAAAATAATGACCAAAACTAGATGAAATAGCTCAGAGGTGCCGTATAAAAAAACATATCATTGGCAGAAATGGAGATGCATTTATTCAATTAAAAAATTTGATTCCATATGCGATGCTGCACAATATTGACAAATTTATAGAATTTAACTAAAGTATTCACAAATGATTTTAAATAGGGCAATGACAAGAAATTGTTTTTTGTAATAAATTTTGTCAAAATTTGATCATGAAACCGAATCGATAATATTTATTAATTATAGCTGTACCATAATCGGAAATATATACTAGAAAATCAAAATTTCGAGAATCAGCAAAAGTAAAAAAATATAAAAAAATATATGTAAAAACTTTAATAGTTTTCATTTAAAAATAAATAATACTATACAAAAATACTTTTCATCTCTTTTTTTGAAAAATAGCAATAAAAAAAACATATTTAACATTTTTATTTATAATCGCAATATTATAGAAAATTATAATTTAAAAACGAATTCTCTACATATAAGACACCGAAAGAATATCATATACCTCTTTTGTTTTTTCTTAAATGGCCACCTTGTTTTCAACCTTGGGTTTTCTAAAACTATGACTATTTTTAAGCACACGTTTTTTAAACGTACTTTTAATATCATTAAAAAATATATTCTGAAATAGTAAAACTGTAATATATATATAAGTTAAGTAAAGAACACATGGAATCTTGAAAATTGTAATTTTGTTCTTGAAAATATGTATACAGTGAAAATATTATTTTTCATCATGGTATATTAAGCACTTTATTTATATTTAATTTATTTATTGTGCGAATTTAAAACAAAATGATTGTCTTAATAAATTTATCACATTATAGAAGAGTATTTAATTTTAGGCCACTTATTTTTTTTTGGATATATATAAATATATATCTAATTTTCCATAAACAAAATTAATAATAGATGAAATATGTTTTGAGCTTACAGATAAAATATTAGAAAAATAAATCTGTCAATCTTCATTCGTCATAAGATTAAGGTTTAAAAGATCATGTGAACAAAAAAAAACATAATATTAGCAAAGCATTATACGTATCAAATATTTCTTAGTCTATATTTAATTATGTTTTCCATAACTTTAGGTGAAATTAAACATATTTATGTTAATTTATGATATATCGGTAGATCTAAAAATTTGCTATATTCACAAATTCGAATTTTTTTAAAAAAATAGCAGAAATTCATATTAATATCTGTTGAATGAAGAGGCATTAGATTTACTAAAAAGTAAATTAAATTGTTTTTCCTTTTTAATAAACCATTCATTAAATATCAATAATTTGATTTTTAAACGAAAAAAATACAATCCTTTTTCAGAAACATTTTCAAAACGTCAATTTCTTTAATAAAATGTGTTTTAATTAAAAAGAATATTGGATAAATTTTATTTTATTAAATAATTTATTTTATAAGTTATCCCAAAAATATATCGAACAAATTATTTTATAAAATAAAAAGTCAATATTATTTGAATGATAAAAATGTGGGTATTTTTTCGCATCAATTTTTTTTATAATTTTGTGAAAATTTAAAACATGATAAATAACAATGTCAAATGTAATGTTTATTGAATAAATCTAGTCAAAAATTATGATAATATTTTATAGATCATTTTAATAGTAAAGTTTAAAATTTTTCTAGTTTAAAATTTAAAAGAAAATTTCTGACATATTTACGCGATCAATTTTTTTTGAAATATGGTGGATACGTTTTCACAGTAGAGAATACTGTTTTTATTTATTGAGCCAATAATTGCACAAAAATCTAATGATAAGTGGTTAATAATAACCAAAAGATAATTTTTCTTATTAATTATTGATAAAAAACTCCTTCCAAAATAATGTATCAAAACATGCTAAAAAGATTATTTTATCGTTTTTCCATGATTGGTTTGGTTATACTCAGCCAATAATTTATCAGAAATTGAAGACAAACTCTTATAAAAAATAAAAAAATTGTATATTTATATGATCTATACAATAAAAATAGTCGAAAGACAGCAAATAATAGACAATTATTTTTTTTACATAAAATTTATATAACTTTCCAAAGTTTTTATATTTTTTGGAGGCCGTGAATGGTACAAAATAATATGTATAATGCTTTAACACTTGTATTAAACATTATGAAATAAAAAAATAGGAAATGTATTTAAATATAAATAAACCATAAATAGTAAACCAAAAAATTTGTTTTTTTGACATCAAAAAACACCAATTCTGTCATAATATTATCGATTGTCAATGTTTTGTTTTTTATACAATTTGCAGGTTTTTTTTAAAAAAATTGCATTAATTTAATAGCAATTAAATGCCACGATACACAACACAAATAAATATTTGATTTTGTTATTTTTTTATCTTTTTGTCTTTTCTAATCTTTCTAAAATTATAAATTTTAAGTACATCTTTTCTAAATTTACAATTTTATGCTCATCTGGCTTTAAATTGCATCGCGTCACATTTCCTTACACTTTCAGTTTGAATACGATGTGTTTTAATATATGTATCTAATTAAATATAAATGTATATATTTCATAGCTCAAACATATTAAACTTTTAAGAAAAAAGCGTAGACATAAGGTCAAGCACGAAATATTAAATTATACAATCTTCTTCAATTTAATCTGTTATTTTAAACTATTCAAATGATTTAAAAAATATCTCTAATTCGGATAATTAAAAAAAGTCAGAAATATTTTAAAATTGTATTTTAATAATTATTAAAACAGCACAATTCAAACACGTGAACTTATTAAACCATAAATACCAATTTTTTTAATTTTTAATCATGAAGTTACACATGGTATTTAAAATCATACTGTTCATAACAAACATAACATCAGCATCGAATTTAGAAAACGAAAGCTTCAAAGAAAAAAATTATCTAACAGCATGGTTTAAATATGTTTCAACCTGTTTTGGCAAACTAAAAAATTCATCAAGAAGCTTTTTATCCGATAGTAAACGATGTTCAAATAGGAAGGAAACTGATAGTCATTGGATTATAAAACTAATGATTGAAAAAGAATTTAAGATAAAAATGTTATTAGCATATAAACTCTTTGAAATTTATTATAATGAATGCGATCAAATGATATCAACCAGTCTTGTATTCTTAGAAAACACTGAAATTGCCGAATTAATGACAATTAAAAACACAGTTGATGATTATATCAATTTTATCAATGATGAGTCAGGGACTTTACAAAATTCTTGGTATCCAATGTATTTAAAGATAATTGATTTTCTTGTTTTTTTTCGGAAATTAAAAGTAAAACAATACAATGGAGAGCTTGAATATTTAAGAATACCGAAGGAAAATATAGAAAAAAATAAAAAAGAATTGAATGTGTGTAAAACCTTAAAAAATATTTTTGATAATATATATAAAGATCTCAATGGTATTAATACTGATTTAATTAAGGATGAATTTTTTTGTTATACTTTTTTAGCTTCTGAATTCGATGAAAAACTACAGCATTTTCAAAACAATGAAAAAGATTTTGTGAAGAATTTAACAAATATTTCATATCACTTAAAAGACGAAAATATGTTTGTTATAGAATTTTTAAAAAACAAAAGTTTGTTGGTACTTCAAAAAAGCACTTTTAATGAGGCATATGAGGAGTTACGAAAAATTACAAAAGAATTATTAACAAATGAAAAACGATTAAATGAGATTATTGAAAACATAAAAATTTTCGAAGGATGCTATAATCAGAAAATTCAAAAAGCAGAAAATGAAATCAGATCATTAAGTGAGCATTTAATATTAGTCATGGGAATGAATATTGAAAATAGATATAAATAGATTTTTATAAATCTTCTTTATCTTTACCTATTTAAAATGAATCCGTAACCAGAAAAACATAAATTTCAAGAAATTTCTTACTACATATTAGATATTTTTACGTTTTTTAAGAAATATTAGATATTTTTTATATCAGATAGTAACTTTTTTATATCTAGAAAAAATTAAAATTTTGGGATATTCAAGCTTATTTTTTAATATATTTTATTTCACTCTATTTTATCTATTTTATGTGGCATTATATTTTTCAAAATAACCTTGGATTAATAAAAAAAAGATGCACGGAAAACTAAAGAAAATTTTTGTATTTTGATAAAAATGTTTTCCATTGAAAAGATATGCTTATTTTTAAATTGTATGATTTTATCATCATATTTCTTAAAATTAAATAATGACTTTTACATTTTTCTTTGAGTTTTTCATATCTCATTAAAGTTTGAACAATTTTACAAATAAAATTGTTCTTTTTTTGATAATTACTATTGTGGTTAAAATAAAATTTATTTTATAACAATGATGCAAATTTTTTCTTTTCTGATGCTGTTTTGTACATTTTATACAAATTGATATTTACTGATTAGATAATGTTTTGATTTCGTTTTATCATTAAGTATAAATATAACACCATTTAAATAGTTGTGACAAAGAACATTTCTTTTTATCTCATTCATCTGAGAATCACCGTAAATAAACCCATATTACCCGTATTTACTAGAATTCTCAAAATTGGGATGGTTATTGTACTAAAATTTTAATTTATATGTTTTTTTCTGTTTTTTTTCTAAGAATTATAGGAATTCTCAAAATGGTAAAAAATCTAAGATATTTTCTTGAAAAGAAAATTGCATATCATACGTTAAAGAATAAAGCTTAAATCCGATACTAAAGTATGTACTTGAATAGATGTTTTTAACCAATGAAAGTTGAGATAAAATTCTATCTTTAAATACCTTTATCGTAATTTTTATTCCGTGTATATCAATAACGAAAATATATTGATGTTCGATGTAAAATGAAACATACTACTTTTTTTCTAACAGGTAGCTATACCTAATGCATACAATATTATATATCTGTTTTGATAATTATATGATAAATCTTTAAAGGAAAATATAATTACTTTTCTGATGTCAAAATGTAAATTCAACATATCTTATATACAATACTTTATAAAAATTGTAGTTTTTTGAAAAAATACAAGTAATTATTGTACATTCTACACGAATAGAGGAATCGATAGAGTAGATATCATTTTTTCAGAGCAAGTCTAATCTGGAAGTCGTTTCTTGTTCAAAAAAATAAAAAAGATTGTCTAAACATGATATAGATATTTGAAATAAACGTTTTTTTAATCAAAAGACTTTTTAAAAATGATATTTTTTTCTTTTGTTTCTTTTTTTAAAAGATTATCAATATTACATAGTAAAACTCTTGAATATTTATATTACTAAAAAAATAGAAAATACTTTTTATACTTTCTCCTCTGATAATTGCCTAAATTAATTGTAAAAAATTAAATTTTTCTAATAAACGCAAGAACAAACAAAAAGATGCAAAATAATATGTTATATTTAAAAATCAATCTATATTCTATATTTATTTTAAAAATGAAAAGACTACATTAGAATTTTTTATTTTGTTATTTTTATATATTTATAGTTATAAAGAATATTCTTTATACAAAATAAGATAGTGATAATAGTAAAAACTATGATAAATATAAGCGGAATTCTAAAAATTAACGCATAAATTCATATTTTTTGTATAATATATTGCATAAGAATAATAGAAGAACAAATTTCGAAATTTTGTTATTTAAGATTATAAATTTTTTATTGTACATTGCAGTTTAGCAAACATTGAATATCGGTTTTGTGAAAAAAATTACAATTTTTTTGCCTTTTGCTTACACAGATTTATGATATATTTAAAAATATAAATGTGCATATTTGTAGTTCAATATTTCAATATACTTAAATCATTAACTGTTATGCAAATCTTACATTGTAGATGTCGTTCAGGTAAAAATTAATTAATTTAACTTAAAAAAATTAGCTGTTTGTATTAATATAAAGACTAGTATAGTTAAAATTCTAAGAATAATTTAAAAATTGATTTTTACACTTTCTTCGGATTGCAAAAAACGACTAGATTTTGCAACAAGATATAAAATCGAATACAATTCACTGTATTGTTAATCTTTTCAGAAATTGTGGACGTCATTTAAAAATTTTGAATCTGATAAAAAAGTGTTAAAAAGAGAATAATGGTTTTTATTAAGTTTATTTAATTCTTGGAGATTAGCCCGGTGCTATGTCTGAGGACATTATTTTCCCAATTAATTTCTCTTGTTGTAGTTCCCTTCTTTCGAATGCTTCTGGGTTTGTTTTTTAAACCTTTTTAAGAGCTTTTTTCGATCCAGATTTTTCAAACGTTAACTGATTGGTAGTTGACAGCTTTTGACCGAGAATTATGTCTTTAGCTCATATATTTATGTGCGGAGACAAATGGTCTACTGCAAAATCTAATATAATATAAAATTGTGTAAAAAATATTACTAAAAAATTATTATAAATCGATTTTATAATATTAAAAACCACAAGATTTATAATAGTTACTTAGTTAGTTTCGTTATAAAAAACATATTGTTGCTGTTATATTTAAAAAAATTGAAAACATATAATTGATTCTCTATAAAGATAAAATATTTTTACTTGCATGTGTGTTATTTCCTGTAGTTTCATATAACTGTAAATAGTTTACTAAATCGATTTAGCGACATATATTGGTGGATAAATATTAAAAATTTAATATTTATGAAACACTATATTTACAACAATTTTTTTAATTTGGTTGAGTTTTTCTAAATATTTATATTTTTACAAAAATATTTTATTTTCATCTACAAATACCGGATTTTTTTTCTATATTTTTTATTGGGTTGTATTTTAAAATACTAAAACGCTTTTGGATACTCAATATTTGATGATTATCACAACAGCTCTGAACACCAAGAAAAAGAAAAGATATTGTAGTTGAATTATAGTTTTATCTATAACAGAAAATATTTATTATAAATAATCAGCGTTAGTTTATCTTTCAGTGAAAATACTAAACATTAAGTATTGAAGATCTTAAAAAAGCCAACGACAAGATCAAATCTTTAATAAAACGCCAGTGCTGGAAATAAATTGCATATAATAATACCTTAATTTTACGTTCATTGAATTTTCTAGCAATACATTTTTTGCCTCGGTTTACGGTTTTTTAAGCATTAAATTTTTTATGGCAAATATAATAAAATGGTGAAGAACCAATGTATCTCGGCTATTAAAACATTTGCATGCATTTTTCTGTTAAAAAATTTTAAGTTAAAATTCTAAAACAGATTTTTTTAAGAAAAAAAAAATTGTTTTTTTACTTTTGAACATAACAGATTCTGTAATTTTTTTTATGATTGCCACATTTAAACACGACGCTACGTGTAAAATTTTTTGTCGGTTTCGATTTTTTACTTTGCATGTTTTATCTTGTTAAAAATCAAAGACCGATGTTTGACCTTCCTAAGTGTAATTTTTTTATATCATATCAAGAGTTTGACCAATTGAATCGATGTAATTTTTATTAGGATTTTTAGATAGAAAAGTGTCACATTAATATTTAATTTGACTAGAATCGTGTAAATTTTTAGTAAAAAAAAGATAATCTGTTAATTGATTGCGTAAAGTACAGTTAAATTAGCATGATTAATGTATTTGACATCTTACTCTATATAAGTAATTGCTGTTTTATTTATACTATAATTGGAAATATTATTGTATATGTATTCAATGTCGAAATTGTTATTTAAAGTTTTAAATTTTTTTTAAACATGAACTCAAATTGTATGATGGCTTAAAAAATATTTAAAAATTAATCAATTAAAATTTTAATATTTAGTCGTTCAGTAATATCACGATAGTTGATATTTGATTTTCCGATCATTTTATATCATATGTGATTAGTCGCAAGCGATCACAGTAAAGCTTTAAAGGCTATGTTAAAAAAAATAATAATTTATAATACCTTTTTTTCATGATTATCTCAAATTATGCCAAGCACAACAGACCACCTGATTTGCTTCGAATATAAACTTATTCAAAACTATTTTTCCGAATTGGTTGAACGGAGTTCATGCAACTATTTCATATACTAATTTTTTTCAATTAATCTCAAGTTCTATTTGGTAAAGTGAATTCTTTTTTTATTTTTTGGGCCGTTAGCAATAATCTGCGATATTGCAATTAATTACATAAAAACCAAAGTTACTACTATTTTTCGAGTAAAAATGTAGTATGTTTTGGAAATTATACACATGATTGTCTTTCGGTGTTGTAGTATTTGAAGATTTAGAAAAATCTATTATAAATCATTAACTAGAATTTTTTTAATCAATTGTTAATTCAATAATCAAACTTTATTTTATATGTAATTGAATGCAAAAGAATTAGTAAAAAAATTATGAGAAATTAATATGTATTAATTTATTTACATTTAGCATATTTATAATCTTATTTTTGAAGTAACTTAATCGGGTAAGGTTTAAATCAACAATTATATTTTTATTATAATGCTATAACAAAAAAATTGTAATTTAAAAATATTGGGTGTTATCGATATTGAATATTCTTATTTTGATATGTTTGATGTGTAGATAGCAAATAACTTAGCTTATTAATTAATATTTTTAACTTAAGATAAATGTTGAATTGATAAAAAAGATGAAGCCTAATTTTATTTGATATTAAATAGTTAGAAATTAATGCATTATCAAAAGCAAAAATCTATTTTTAAAAAAAAATTTATACATTTTTTAATAAGCTTAATTATAAAGTTTTCATAAACTTTTAAAGAATTATTTTCAATAAAATCTTGTTTTTTTATTAGAAGATAGGTCCAAACATTAAAAAATAACATTCAACAGAATTATATCTTATTCTTTATAATTATTGTTAATTTTTATATAAATATGTCAAATAGAATAAAACCTTTAAATTTTAAATCTATCTTTTTTTATCTTATTACAATACTTTTTCTATAAAACGATTCTTTCCAAAAACGAAATAGTTAATTTAGATGTAATTTAGTAATGAAAACAAATAAGTTTATAGAATCATACAAATACAGAAAAAACAACAGCAATCAACTTTGAAAATTATTTATATTAAAGTTATATGTTCAAAACAAAAATATATAAACGAAGTTATGATTGTTTATTGAATCATAAAATATAATAAATTGATAAAATTATTTGAGTGTATAGATAATTATTGCTTTCAGTTTTAAATTTTTCAGTATATCATTACTTCTATGAAAGGTGTTTTTTTAAATTTATAAATTTATACAATAATTTGTGTTCTAGATATTTTTTCGACAATGAAGGCGTGAATTTTTTTATCGCATACATAATTAAATAACATTTATAAATATTGATAAAAACATAAAATAAAAATATATATGTATACTATTCTTAGAATTCTCTTTGAGATTGTTTTTATTCTTAATTTTTAAAATTCTTTTGTGTATACTACATAATATAATTTATTTAGATCAATTATCAATATATCTAAGAAAAATGTTCGTGAAATTATAATATAAAATAATAAAGAAAAAATAATAATATAGACTGCGTAGTTTTTTATGTTCAAAAGTATCGTAATGCTAATAATTTTTTTTAAAAAACCAAGGCTAAAACTCTATTCGAGATAAAAAAAAATGTGTGAGTTTTTCTGACTAAATATTAACGAATTAAACATAAAGTTGGATAATATGGTTCGACTCTTTTTTATAAGAATGATCGCTGCTGTTTAGTTAGTATAAACTATATTAAAAAATTTCTCTATCTATATAATAAACAAGGCACATTATAAGCTCATTTTTGATCAAATATGACCAATCAATTTTTTATCAATAAATAAAAAATTAAAAATTTGATTATCAGTAAGCTCTATAACAATAATGTTTGGTTTTACCGCGACTCGAAGATGATTTAGATGAAAAAAGAAAGTTTTTGTTGCACTTTATTTACAACAGTATTATATTTATACTTGATAATAAAAAGAAATCAAAACATTATCTAATCAGTAAATATCAATTGGTATAAGACAAACAAAACAGTATTAGAAAAGATAGAAATTACATCAAATTTTATAAAGATAACATTTTTTTAACTAAAATGGAATTATCATTAAAAATATTTTTTCTTTTTATTTTGTATTTGCTCATGAGTATTTGAGATTTTACAATATTTATGCCACTTATCGTGATTGAATATGAAAAAATAAAAAAGCAAAAAAAGTCAAAATTTCATAAATTTCTATCCCTCTGCCCTATTTGTAATCTGAAATTAGCATATTCTTTCTATTTGTATACAAAAAAAATTAATCATATTGGATCTTTATAATTCGATGATATAGTAAACAGCTAATATGTATTTTTGAAAGATTAAAAAAAACATTATTTTAATTTTATGTGTTTAAAAATTTTAAGCAAAAATTAGATAAAAATATAATCAGGTAAATATGAAATTTTTATTTTTAATAAGAAAAAAATTAAACTTTATTGCTTTCTTCTATAATGGCTCTCTAATCCATTTTAATATATAATTTCATATGTAAAAAAGGCTTAAAAAGTACGTTAAATATATAAATATTTTTTCTATTTTTATCTTGCGAAAATATAAGTCTTAGTGTAATTCAAATGATATAGATATATGTTTTATAATACCAACTTATATTAACACTTTTAAATAGTTAATTTCATAAATTTATTTAAAACATGTTTGTTTTGTTAATTGTTAATTGTAGAAATTTTTGATGCCTTTAATTGATAAAAATGATAAAACTAACCTTCCTTAAATTTCAATACAGATATCACACAATGAATTTTATGCTTTATGATACTTAATATAAACTGCATATATAAAATATCTTAATTCATCTAGTTTCTCCGTGATAGATTTATTATACCAAAATTGTCTTTGATTACAAATAGCTTCTTATCTTCACTCTCAAACATAGATAAATAAAATACATGTAGATTTATTATCTACCATACACCAATGTGATTTCTCAATTTGTTGAATTTTATTATTTTGGTACTTAGATCTAGAATGTGCGCTACAGACAAAAAATTGCATTTAAGTCTATAACTTGAAAAAAAATCAATTAGTGGATATTGGTTACACTTTAATGAAAAATCCTATTTATGTATTTTTTAAATAATAATACTAATATTGTCGATAATATTTAATTTCATATTTTGAATATTAATGTAATAAATTTCGAATGTTATTAGTTTAATAATGATATAAATATGTGGAAAAAAATATCGTGAAATATGATTGACATGAATATTTATCTAATTGATTCACAGTTATTTGATTTTATTGATTTTGATGTTAAAGCAATAAATAATTAATTGAGTAGGAATAATTGACTACTAAATTGTAAAAACAAATAACGACAATTATCATATAAAATATTCTGTTTCACATTAGTAGCTATGAATAATAAGGTTTTTATTTAATTTTCGATCTCAAGATGAAAAGTTTAAAAAAAATCTAAATCTCAAAATATTTATTGATTTTAAATGAGATATAAATCTTATTATCTTGATCATGACATAATCCTTTGTACATTCCTAAATCTATTGATATTAGACTAATTGCATGTCTTCAAATAAAACTAGGTATTTCTGAACATAGAAAAGTGGAAAATATATAAGAAATTTTTTAAAAATACTAATATAACGTATGTTCATAAATTTTTAAGATAATACTTCTGGATTCAGAAATGTTATAATTTTATATTTTTTTAATGGTTTCACGATTTATGCGATTTCTTAAATTTTTTTAAACATCCATCTATTTCTGATTAAAAGAAAAGTTATTTTGAAAAAATCATCTTATTGCATTGACATCTATGTATAATGTCATTTCTAATTTATTTTGGTGTTCTTTATAGGAACTACACAAAAAAACCAAGAATGAATGAACATATATCAATAAGATGTGCTTTTTTCGTATATATTTTATACAACATGAGATATAATATAAATATTGCTATTTTTCCATAAATTTTCATCTAAGGGTATTTTAGTTATATTTGAAATATGTTAAATTTCTTCTTTTTTTGTTCAACCACGCTTCTTAAGATATGTACGTTCTTTTTTTATTATTCATTTTCATAGGTAAAACATAAAAAAATATGCAATATGAAAGAAATTTTTAATATGAAAAAATAAAGATGCATATTTTTTGTACCAAAAAAAACATTTTTATTTATTGGTCAGTTTTTATTCTTTTTTGAAAAAGATTTTTAAAAAATAAATTAAAAACATCTGTAACAATGATTTAATATTTAATAAGTTAAAAAAAATATAAAGTTTGTTTAAAAATGATAACAAAAATACGCGAAATATTCTACTTTAATTTTATTTTACAAATTTTATAATGGAGAGTTTCTTGAAAGTCTCAAGAAGCTTTGTAATTATTACCACATTCATTTTTTAAAAAATTGTGGATATAATCAGATTGCGTTATTGGTATAAAATATTTATATTTTTCTTGTATTTATGTAGCAATAAAAGATATATCTCGAATTTATCTATAATCACGATATTTTTGTTGCAATTTATGAAATAAGGTTCATAAAAAACATTTTAAAAAGATTATTTTATAGATTTTTCTTTATTCCATATATTTAAATATCTTTAGATATTATAAATTAGCTAATAAATATATATCTATATATGTCTTTATATAGTTATCATTATGGTTTTTTTTATTTTGGTAACATTTCAGTATAAATATCTATATAAAGTTCATAGTTTATCAAATATTTCAGTAAAACACTAATTTAAATTCAGATATACTATAAAAAAAATCATAAAAAAGATTGTTTTTATTAATGTCATTTATTTGATGAAAACACGATATCATATCATTTTATATGTGAGGGCATTGAAAATGTTCTTTATATAGTTATTTTCAATCAACATCAAATACTCCGATTTAATATTAAAAATCAGAATCCAAAAAACTAAAAGAAAATAAAAGTATTTATCACATTTTTTTCAGTTTTAGTAAAATTTTGAAAAACTCTTCTTAAGATAAATTCTAAGTTGCTAAAAATTACTAATTCAACAATAAATATGCAAAATATATACTTGTTAATAATAACATATTGTATTTTCATTCACCTAAAAAGCCTCAAAATAGTTTAGAATATCAAATTTTTTATATTAACTAGTCATATTTTTCTGTATAGAAAAACGATATTGAAGAAAAATGTTTTTATCGGATTGGTTTAATATTTAAAACAAAACAAGAAAACCAGATTTCTACTTAAAAATTGTAGATTAGTCAATTGACTAAAATCTTCATATTTTTGCTGATTTATAGAATATTGGGTTTTGATACATAATATTATATTGTTTAGATTATTTTTGTTTTTGTTTTTTATGACACAAATAGATATTTTATTTGTGCAAAATATTACAAAATAACAAAGTTTTTATATTTTGTAATGCTCGACTATTTTATTGGTTTCTTTACGCTAAGAATTACCATATTAATATTCACAATATATTTGATTGCGAACATTATTTTTAAATCGTCTTATAACAACACAATAATGTAGAGATTTTATATTTTTCTTTTTATTTTGTGTAGGTTTTTCGTTTGCTGTATGATTGTTAGTATAACTTTATGCTAACTAAATCGTTTCGAAAAACAGAAAATATTCCTTTTTATTAAACCAAAAGTTATAACGAATATTTTATACTTATTTGCTAAAATAAAAGTTAGTATTATGCAATACTTGAAAAGTTGCTTTGTTGATTGAAATATTTATTTTATTTATATTCTTTTTTTTATGACATACTTTTAATGTCTGTATCTATAATTTTTCAGCCAATCAATTTCAATCCAAAAAAATTCCTCAATTTTTTAAAATATTTTTTTTCACCTGAAATTTCATCAGGATTTTCATTAAACCATTTGAAACATAATAAAAAATTTCTTTATTTGAAAATCAAGTAATTTTTTAAAAATTATAACTTTTTAATTTCTTTCCAAAAAAACAGAGAAATACAAATCTTCTTCTTTTAACTGTATATTGTGCTAGTTTACTAATTCCAAAATATTGCATATTGTACTATAGTAAAAATTCTAATATTTCTTATGTTTTTTAATGTGTTTTGAATCCAGTATAAAATTAGAAAATGTATATATTCTGATTTTCGTGTAAAAAATTCCCTTTAATATATTTACTATATTTTTATATAACACCAAGTATTTTCAATCATACGCTTTTTTCTTTTATATTACACATTTTCTAAAATTATAGTTTTAAAATGGAAAAGTTTGCAATTTAGCAGCGTGATAATAGATTGGAAACACGCAAAATGTAATGAATAAATGGATCCATTTTTAATCATCTAATAATAAGAAATAATAAAAAACGATTTCTTTTAAAATAACAATTTTTTTATATAGTTTCTCTGCGTTACAGGTTATTAATATAAAAATATATCCTTTATTTGATTGTTGAGGCATTTTATTATTTTTTTTAAAATTAAACTGTTAAATGGTATCATAGATAAGCAGATTTTAAAAATTTAATTTGATATGAGTATTACTTGATATTTTATGCTCTTAGGCGTTTTCAGTTTTTTTTTTAGGAAAACGCACGTTTTGCCAAACAAAATTATTTGAGATTATGTTTTCTTGTTGATTAACAACAAGATCCATTGAGGTAGTAGCATTCCTTTTCGGGTGTGCGCTTTGTTTTAATATTTTTCATATACGAGAAGATGTTGGCCGTTAAAGTTTTATTTTTATAGATTTTTTAGTGATAATACTTAGTTAAGAAAGCTTACGGGAATTTAAGCTATTTAATTTGTTACAATCCCGCTTATTCCCTTATTTTCTATTGTGTTTTTAAAATTTTTGCTTTGGGTAACTTAAATAGAAAAGATTTGAAATAAATAGAATAAAAGAAAAAAAATTTTTTTTTAGTAAATTTAACAAAGATGTTTAAAAAATAAAGCTTATTTGGAAATATTCTTGTTAGATGAGACATCTTGGCCAAAAGAAAATAAAATATTAAAATCTTTTGGACATGTTTATTGAAAACTGTTATCTAAAAATAGATAAGAATCCATGTATCACATATAAAAAATCGAATATTTTGATTTTTGACATCAATCGACTATTTATGCAATAAAAAAAAATACTCTTATCACAAAAATAATATAAAAATTTTTTCAGATAAAATTAAATTTTTAAACAACAATATTTTTATAATAACATAAAAGTCGTAAAATTTTAAAAAAATAAAATATTTTCCGATTGAATTTTCATAAATGATGAATGTTTTTTTTAAAAGATAAATAAGACAACAACTCTTCTAAAATAGACATTTGTTTCATTTTTTTACTCTAAGATACTAAAAATGATTTTTTTCCATGAATACACAAAAATTAGATATTAAAATAAACTTTACTTCTATTTTTATACTACATTTATTCTATGTGCAAAATCAAATGTTCTAAATTTTATATGGACAAAAATTGGAATATTTAATTTCATGTTACTTAAAGATAGCGAATTTTTTTTTGACACACATTCCTCGAAGCAAATAGCATTTTATCACATCTAATTGAGAAAATTTTCAATTTTTTTTATCTTTTTAATAAAAAATTTATTATGCCATAACTAAATTGCATTATATTGAATAATCGTAATGGGTAATATTATTTAAATCCAATATCAAGAACTAGACAAATAATATATCAATTTGAAGACAAAATTTCTCATTTTTTTTTATTTATTTTAAATTGTTAGATATATTAAACAATAATTAGACATTTTATAAAAAAAATAAAATAAAAAATAATCAAAAGGTTTGCAACAAAAATACTAACTATTAATATTAGTATCAATAAAACACATTTTTAGAAAGTAAAAATTAGAAAATGTTCAAGACAAGTGAAATTAGAAGTGCTTTTACTTGTTTCATTTTTTTATTTCAAAAAACTTTGTTTCCAGAAAAAATTCATGTTCATTACACAAAAAAATACCTAATCTTTATCTTGTCGGCTTTTGAAAATTTGGTCTTTTTACATCATTTCGTTTTTGCGATTTTCTTTTAATATTTTGTGAAGAAAAAGCACCTTTTTTATCTGAACCATCGCCTTTTGTTTCTTTTTCTTTCTCTTTTTCCTTGTCTTCACTTGTTTCTTCACTGGACTCATCCTCGTAATTTTTCATGATTTTCTTTAACTCTTTTCCCAGATTGCTTAACTCTGTTTCCTGTTCCTCAACCAATGTCACGTCATTTTCGCTGTCGTCTGCGAATTCTTCCTCGTAATCGATTTCTTTGTCTTCCTTTTTAATTTTTCTGTAGTCTTTAAATTTGTCGCCTTTCTTGCTCATGCGCATTTCGATTTCCTCCAATGTCAAATCGCACGATGTTTTCTGATTAAACCTGTACCAATACTTGATTGGCCACATTCTAAAAGAATCGCCCATGTTGATCAAAACAAAATAATTCTCGTTCAAATTCAGCCCAGCGACGTTTGTATCCTGCAAAACGCCTGTAAATGCTTTTTGATCGGCGTCAGTGATTGTCAGAGGATTCTTTTCTTTGTCCTTCAGTCGTAAATACTCTTCATCTTCAATTTCTATAGCTTCTGACTTCTTTTTAGACAAATTTTTAGATGTATCGTCAATTTCTTCTGATTTTTCTCTTGTTATTGCTACTGGGTTTTGTAGTGTTTTAATATCTGACGGCATTGTTATTATACATCTTCTATCAGTATCCTGGCCTGAATAAATAATATTAAATGAACTTTTCATTCCTTGAAGAATTGAGGGTTTCATGGCTTTTCTTATGTTATTCAACTATTTTAAATATAAGCTTGCGCAAAGAGAAACTTTTATGGATTATAAATTTTTTATAACTTGTTGTTATGAAGAAAATAAAAAATAAGAAAAATCTGCCAACTAAAAAATACCTTTCGAAATAATACAAAAAAAAATTTACAAAAATTAGAATGATAACCCATATGGCAATAGAAATACAAAAAAACGGCACACAATGCACAATAACATCAAAATTCAATAAAATCACCAAAATTATAAAAACACGCAAAAAACAAACAGTTATTTTATCATATGACGAAAAAGAAGATACAAATGACTTGAATGAAAAGCAGATTTTAGTCCAATCAAATTTAAAAATGATAAATTTCTACTCGCCATTTTTGAGCCGTCAAAAATACTATAAAACAGAATATTTAATAAGTTATATTATGGAAAAAATTGGTGTAAAACATTATGACTTACAATTTAATATATTTTCGTTTGATGAAGAGCTTATATTGGGTACTTTTGCGGAGTTAATAAATATAGTATATGGTCCGAATTTTGTATTAAATATTGATTATCAAAATGGCCTCAAAATTTGTTTAAATGATATTGTTATTTATGATAAAATAAAATTTAAAAATTTGGTCTGATATTGCATCGGGAAAAACGTTTTTTGCGACATTTCTTTATCAAATTTGTTATTTAACTAATATCCTTTGTACTATTATGTTTTTAGTATTTTATTTTTTTTTGCTAATTTTTTTTACAAATTCAATCTATTTTTAGATATATCATTTAACTGATCTATCGTCTTCATATTTTCTTTTTTTATTACGAAATCGTACTAAGATATTATTGTAAAAAACGCTTCTTCTTTAATAACATCGATAAATTTTAAATCTTAACTTAATAACTTTTATGTTGAAAAAACTATATCTTACGTAAAACCTACAAGTAAAAGATTCAAATTAATTGTCTGTGTGAATTATTCATTCTTATTCTTGAAAATAAAAAACACATATAAAATATTAAAAAATAAAAGTTTTTAAGATAAAACAAACTTGTAAATGTATTAATTATTATTCATAAAGAAATCAATATATTAAACCATAGAAAATATTATAAAGGTTATAAAATTTAAATTTTGAGTCTTCAAAATATATTTTAAACATTTTCACGGATAAAAAAAAGTAATGAAAAAAGTTTTTTTGCTATATAAATGTTAATCTAAAAATAAATTCAAGGCACTTTAAACTTCATTAATTTTCTTTAAACCCTCGATTCTTGAATTTTTTTTGTAACCAAACTTTTTTACCCCCAAAAGTTGAAAAACAATTATAAAAGAGGATGTAAAAAATTTTTTACAACAACGTGTTCTATCATCAAAAAACAATATCAAAAGTAATTTCGGTTCTTCTTCATCTAAGTTTTTTGGATTGCGTAGTTGATAATACAATTCTAAAGACTTTTTTAAGTGGCTAAATGGCAAAAAAGCCTTTTAAAATAATTATAGAGTTTATAAATTCATAAATATTCATTTTATTGCATTTATTATCTGTTTACGGTTGGTCTATATAAATATACTTGCAACTTTTAGTCAACATACAATTCATTGTTATTAATTACAGAATCAAATCATTCAAAAATACTTTAAGTGAACCTATAACAATGATTTAATATCGTACCTGTTATATGATAAACTTTTTTTCTGCGTAAAAGGATTTTTAGATTATAGATTCCGATAAAAATATAATGATAGGTCTATTGACTTTTTTATTTTCTTTAGACTGATGATGGCAGAAATCGGTTTTTTAAATTTTTGAAAATCTTTAGGTGTGTTTTCTTTTCTTGCATTATTCGCTTTCATTTTAACTAAGTGATGAAAAAGAAAGGAAAAACAAAGAAGAAGTAAAAGTAAAATAAAAATTTTATCTTTCTAATCTTGACACCATTAAAATAGTTTTCGTAATATCACATTAAAAGTATATGTTTTCTAAGAGCTTAATAGTGTTAATATTTTACTCTATTGATTAAAAAAGGTACAAATTAAGTTTTTTCTTTAAATAAATATATTGAATAGTAATTTTTTCTATATAAAGATTTTTTCATTTTAGTACATACGATAAAACAAAAATCAAAAATTTTAAATATAAAAAAAATTTCCGCTAATTTATATTTTGTAAGAAAAACAATAATTAAAGTAAATAATTGCAATTTGTCAAATTAATATTTCCTAAAATACAAATTTTCACACTAAATATTGAATTTGTCTATTTGGCTATAATAAAAAGTATTGTAAAAGCAAAAATACTTTAAAATTGTGCAATTTTAAAGATTGTTTAAGGCTAAAAATAAGATAGGTACTTCTATATTGTGATATAAATATCAAATATTAGTATTTAAAAAATTAGTTGTTGGCTAAATTCAAATTTAATATTGTTGGGTGGAAGTAAATTATTGGAATTTGAAAGTAAAAAAAAATTTCGCATATTTATTTGTTCAATTTTTTTGAATACGTTACTATTTATTATTTACACCAATTATCATTTATCGGATAAGATACCTTATAAAAATTAAAATAAAACAGAATACATATATAAGACACACCATTATTATAATTTATTTATGATAATAATTTTTTTGTGTTTTTCTGAAAACTTACACATTTAAATAAAACAATTTAAAAAAATTTATAAATTAGACAATTATATTTTCCAAAATTATATAAAAATATCAATTTCTGTTTTGAAAAATAACAAAATGATATTTTTTATAAACCAATGTAATCAACAAATATAGTTAAAATATATGCCTATGCTTATAAATAATATATAAAAATTTGTAATTATTAAAAGTAATTTTTTTGCTAAAAAAAAATTATTATTTTTTTTTAAGTTTGTGAATGTTTCAGATTGAAGAAAATCACGCAACATATTCAAAATATAAAAAAAGATGAATAAAGAATAAAAATGTACAAAAATGAAGATTTTTGTGTCAAAGATATATAATCCCAATAACTTAGATACAGAAAATAGTAATAATAGTAATTAAATGGCTGTACTTATGGATTAAAGAATCAATAATTAAATAAAAAACATGTAACAAACAAATAAATATTACAATTTAATTAAAACACAAGAACACTTGTTTCTTTCCAGAAACATACTTTTACTATTTTTGCATAATTATTCTAAATCATAAATCTAAGTATTGACTCAAAAAAATATTTTTTTATACATTTCCCCAATTGAAAAAATAAAATAAAACATAAAAATCTTTATAAAAACAATATTAATAGATTGTTGATGATTTCGAACGTCTAAAGCGAATATGATTATATTTCGCTTGTTCGCACACATTTTTTTTTCTTTTTAATAGCTTCGACCATTCCTCTTTTTCAATTAATAAAATAAAAATACTCACGCGAAAAATATTTACCAAATACGAGCGATGCGATGGTGGCTCGTTAGGAACCTGTCAGTGTCGGCGTAAGTCCTCATAGGAAATCGTCTCTCTGTACAGGCCCGAGCGGAAACAATTGTAAATATTAGTAAAAAAATAAAAATAGATACTATAAAAAATATAGTTTACTAACTTATATAGTTTGATTTTTTCTAACCGTTTGATTAATTAATAATCGATTTTACAAAATTGTCATATTACCTAAAATATATCAAAGCGAATATAACGAAACTTTGTATGCAATTAGCATTGAGTATTCGTCTGTGTTTTTGAAACCCATCAAATTCATCAACGTTATTATACAACTATATTGTTTTCAAAATATGCTATTACATAAATTCAGCTGGTATTTGAGAACAATTTTGCTTACCTAAAATTGTTTGATTTCAAACACAAATAATATGAATTAGTATAAAACACTTTAATAGAAAAGATATCACAATAAAACATATCTATAACTAATGAGGAAATGAATTTCCGATCAATTATGCTTTATAGATAAATTTTGTAGGTATTTACGGTATTGTTAATTATATTAAAATCTGAGACTAAGATATAAAACAACGAAGGAAAACTAATTAAAGCAAAATTTATTGATTACCTTACTACAATACAGGGTTATCTGTCTGTCGTAATTGCCTTTTGAAATTCTTTATGACTTATACTCTTCTGGTAAATTATTCATCCGTGTATATCGAAATTAGTTTTTGATCATGAAGAAAGTTTGTATTTTAGGTCAATTTCTTTTTTGTCGTAATTTTTAAAGTTTGTGTTCCTATAAACTCAGCTATAATCCCTGGTATGCTGTAGTGTATTTTGAATCGCATATTTTCTTCAAAATTAAAAATAAAATAAAACAACTTGTTATGGAGATTGTTTGGAAGTGAGCCGAAAAAATTTGAAAAATGTAAATAAAGGTAGAATATTAACGTTAAATTTTTATAAGTAAAAAAGTTTTGAATAAGTTATCTCGTTTTTTTGTATATGATGTAAAACTAAAACAATTCCTTCTCTTCTTTCTTTTCATCTTTTTATTATTCGGGGTTTCCAAAATCATGTTTAAGTCCACAAGTATTACATTTGAATCTCTTTGTTTGATTATGACTTAAATCTTCTACACAACTAAATAAAAATTCGATATAGCTATAATTTTTGCAAGATCTTTGACACTTTTTTTATAGAAAATTAAATGAAAAATAGTCTAAAAAATACTTCACTTTTTTAAATAAATAATTTTTGCCATAAAATTAAAAACACCGGTCTAATTTTCATTGAAGAAGTTTTAAAACATATAAAATATAAAATTTTTATATTATAAATTTAAAACACCAATGTCTCAGAAATAAAACTTTTGTTCTGTTTTAAAAGATAATTAAAAACAAATTTACTAACAAATAGCATTTTATAGTAACCAGTTACTCTAAATAGTTTGATAGATGGTTAATAAACAACAATCAATATCGCTTGGATCATTGTCGCAAACTACAGCAACAAAAATTTTATAGATTGCAAAAAATAAAAAAATGAACCCGTTAGTTACCTTATTAAAATTTGGTTATGATCTAAGTTGCAATAATGAATATAAGAAGAGTTTTTTTTACAATAAAAAACTTATCTAAATTAATCAGATATGAATGAAACCAACTACTATTATATAGTTTAAAATACAAAGACTGATAAAACCTAGCGCTATATAAGAATTAAATTGTTTACATTCTACTCATCAGCTACTTAAATAATAGTTATATCTATAATAAAATATGTCAATAAAATCGTAGAAAAATTAAGAGTTCTACGATCTGTATGATTTCGCTCCACAAAAAATTTTCTGAATTTATAAAAAAAATGCAGTATCACTAACTCGAAGTGCCTAGTTCTGAAAATTGTGTCAATATATAATGTCTAAAAACAAAAACTACTTCATGCGAGAACAATGTATATTTTTTTACTCTCAGTTCGTAGGTTTATACCTCAAAATAAATATTTTTTGAGTAAAAAAATGCCAACTTTTTATTTACACAAATATTAGAGATTTTTTTGATATTTCGTATAAAAATTTTTAATAAACAAAAAAAAATAAAAATGCTATCAGTAGGAAATGATGACTGCATTTGAAAAATTCTTTTTCATTTCATTAGTCAGTCTTTATCTCTAAATTTTTAAAATCAAGGAAAAAATGTATTTTTGACATTTTTCCTATCTATTGGTATGTTTTTTGACGTTTGAAGTTTGATCAATATTTTGATCAAAATTTGATCATTATTGATCTTCATTGGTGTAATTTTTGCAGATAAGCAAAAATGAAAGAATTTTGATTTTATGATTTTTTTTAATCAAAAATTTGATTGGTCTTTTTTGATCAAAGAAAAGCTTAAATAAAGCTTTGTTAAATAAAAGAACGAGAGAAAAAAATGTCTTTTATTTTTAATACTAATTCATCCGATGATAGGAAACTGGGAAGACCGCGGGGTCGACCCAGAACTTCCAACCCTATCTATAACTGTTATTAATAATAGCTTAAAGAAACAAAAATATTACTTTATATTAAAAATACATTTTTTAAGTTAGTCATGGTTGTAAAATTCATTTTGTAAGTTATGTAAAATTTTTTTAGAATTTTAAATACCTACACATTTTACATGGGACAAAATTTTAAATTTCTGAAAAAACTTTTGATTTGTTGAGTTTTTAAACAAAAATCAATTATTCAATAATTTCTTTCGTATATATCACTTTAATAATATAGCAAGAATAAAACCGATGATTTAAAAAGAAAAAAAATCTTTATACATAAATTATCAATATTAATTAGAAAAACATAGAAATTTTATGCATTATTGCATAAAAAATAGTTCATTAAAACAAAATACTATGTTTTAATATAAATTTGTAGATTTTGCACTTAAAAAACTATTATTTAGCAATATTATTATTGAAAATAAACAAGTATGTTTTAAATAATTTTTTTAAAATATATCTTTATTGCGAATAAAACTTTTGCATTGACTTTAAAATTTTATAAAATTGATGAAATGCTTCTTTTTTATAAAATAGAGTAATTTGCAACATTTTGTGTTTGTATTTTTTTACAGTTTTATGTGTAATTCCGAAACTAGTAGATTTCGCAATTTCAAGCTTATATCACGATTCAATAAAATTTAGTCGTTTTTTAAGTTTTTGAAAAATTTGCAATTATATCTAATGATATGAAAAATGAGAATATTAGAATCGTATTTATTCTTCTATAATGTCATATATAATTTATTTTTGTAAATATTTCATCAAAATATATTTTTTATGCACTTAAAAAATGAAAATAATTCGGATAAACATTACTTAATGTTTTTATTTATAATTCAAACAATAGCAAAGAAATAAAAATATAAAAACTTAATTTCAATCCGACAGATTTAGCAAAAATTTAATAAATTATGAATCACTTTTGCTATGTACAAAAACCAATTAATTATGAAATTTGTTTTGATATCGATTTAATTAAGTAATTCTGACATGAAAACATCACATGTTGTTTTTGAACAATCTTTAACTTAATTTTTTCATTCTTTCTAGACCTTTTAAAATGCGATTTTATTGTAAAAATTTAGGTCAATAACCAGAAATTACTATTTTTTCAAAAAAGTTATTCTTTCAATGTCTTACTTTTTTTTAAATATTGCCAATATGTTAAATAATTTGGTAGTCTAGCAAGATATGGTTTTTAAAAGTACTTTTTGTATACTTCTGAAAAAACCCGTTAGATTTTTTTATTAATACGCAATTATTGCACAATTTTCACACTTTTATCAGTAAAAACTTCTTTCATTGCTAATATTTATTTCTGAAAAAAATTATTGTGTACTTGGAAATTTTCCGACCAAAATGTGCTCTCTATTAAAGAAAAAGTTCGTTTGATTAGGTTGGATGAGCGCGGGCGCCTTCTTGGGCGGGCCGCCTTGTTATTACTTGAAGAATTAATATATAAAAAGTCATATTTATAAACGCGTTGTTCTTTATTTATCTTGGTTATTTAAACAATTTTATAATCAAAAAGGACCAAAGGTAGCAATTTGATCAATCGCCTGTTCAATAACGGATAATTATTGATAACATAAATACCAAGAATTATTCTTCTATGCTGTCAACATCATCAAATATATGAGACGTCAAATATCTCAAACTTGAAAATTATCAAATAACAAAAAATACAAATGTAACAAATTGACAAAATCAATTAATCAATGCAATGTTATGTCGACAAAGACGTCTAAATACAACTGATTGCATTCTTGCATGAAAAAAAAACATTTGAAATTATTATGATACAGAAATAGCAAAAAAAAAACATTTTATGCCGCAATTCAGGCACAAAGGTTAATTAAGGCCATCAAAGAGGAAAAAATTGTGTATTTTATGTTATACATAAAATTTAAAGTAAACTCTCACTACTGTTTCCTCATTAAGAAAAAAAATAATTTTTTTTTTAAAGTTTACATTTGTTTTTATTTCTATTAAGGCGTATCAAATATCAAATATTTATTTTGTAATTATATAAATATGTTTATTTTAAGAGTTTATGTACATATAAAAACAAGTTTTAAAAAATTATTGATATTTATCAGATTGGATTTACTTTATAAAATATTATATCGATTGCTTTTTTTCTTCAATCGATATTACAAATATTTTTAATATTCTTTTGATGCAAAATAATCTTAATGATAAATGTGATGAATTTAACTAGTACCTTTTTTAGTAAAATTAATTTTCAAAAATTGTTAGTGGTGTTAAAAAGTCAAAAAAATTATTTAGTTGTGCATAAATTTGGAAAAAAATTTAAGGTTTATAAAAAGCAATTTACGTTCATTTTCTTTATTCTAATATGTATGAAACTTAAAGTTACAGATGCTTTTTTGTAATATACTTAGATTTTAATACATTTTATATTTGATTAAAGATCTAAATCGAGACTGAAATTGCAAATACTTGAAATTTATACATTAAAATTATTAAAAAAAGATCTTTATAAAAAAATTTATCTGATTTTTATAATATTAAAAGTTGGTTGATGTTTTTGCACTAATTACAAAATTTATAATTATAATATAATTTCACGAATAACGCTTTTTTGTTAAAAAATATAGATATTTTAAATTTTTTCAAAATAAATATAAATTAAAAAATTTAAAGTTTTTTTAAATATTAAGAATTACAAAATTTTTCATATAAAAATATAAATATTTTTATCTCTCTATAGTGTTTCTAGGTTAATTTTCTTTCGATTTACTTTAAATGACTTGAAAATAATTTTACATAATTCATTAGAGCCAGAAAAAAAATTAAAAAAAATGAAAACTGACTTGGGCTAGTGATGGATTCCTTTGTATTGTTTTATATATAAAAAACCTTTAGTATTTATTCAAAATAGTAGAAAAAATATTAAGTAAAATTAATTAAGTTTTAAATTTTTTTATTCATGTTCTTACTACATATATTTTTTTGAATATTTGATCCGTAATTGCGTGATACGTAGTAGAGATATAGCATATTTTTTGCTAATATTTTAAATTAAAAACAGATACATAGAAAAATCGAAATTTTTAGGTATTAACGTGATATTTGTAAAATTATAGACTAGTTCTGAATGATACATATAAAAATTTTTCACTTTGTACACATAAAACTATATTTTTAGTAAATCATAATATTAAATTTTTGCGTAAACTTTATTGAAACATTTAAGACATCAAATTTATCACATTTTTCATTATTTTTTTTGTAATATATGTTATTTCTTTTTTTTGTTTTTCATTCATTTTTATTTCAATTAAAATTGAAATGTTATGATTTTTTATAAAACCAAAAAATAGTAATAGATAAAATAGTTGGCAACAAAACAAAAGAAACATTACGAAGTTCTTTGATCAGTAACAAAGCTATTTTGTTACTATATTCATATAATATTTCCTGTTTTCTATCTTTTTTTTATCAGTATATGCATATTTGTTGATGTAAACGACTTTTTTATATCTATAATATGCATGTTAATTAATTACAGACATGCAAAAAATCATTTTTTTAAAATTGAAACTTTTAATATAAATTTTCCGCTTGAATTATACCTTTTTTTGTTGCGTAAAAATTTTCTAAAATGTAAATAATCTTCGTTATGAAGCATCTTTTTTTCATGCAAATATTAAAATAAAAGAAAAAAACAAGTAGTATAAATATAGCTTGAGCTTTTTTTAAAAAAATATTTAATTACAAAATTTATTTATTAGAAATAGGTAAAAACATTTATTTACTTAAAATTTTGGTTGTTAAACAAATAAAAATATCTTTATGTAATTAGATTACTTTGAATTAATAAAAAGATAAGATAATTTAATAGTGCTTTTGATTAATTTTTATATGTTTTCATCACAGCAAAGGCATTCGATTTCTTTATGGATATTGTTAGATCTATATTGGGACAACCAATATTTTGATTGTTAGGTATAAAATCATTGCTAAAGATTCTTCAAGAATTCTATAAATTTGAATTTATATTTAAATTATATAAAATTTTTATCCCCTTTACATGAAAAACATAAAGTCTTTTTCCTAATATGCTTCTGGAAATACAATGCTAGCCGTATGTTTTTTAAAGCGAAAAAAGAATCAATAAAAACAAAAGCCACTAGTAGTATCACCGTCATTATCTACACAAGAAACGAAAAAAAATGTCTTTTCTTAACCTTTTAATACTGTTAAAAAACATACTTTGCACGATATATTTTTAAATATTCAAATCAAAATATAATTTTATGCATTAAAACAGAAATAAAAATTTTTAAATATTTCAAAAACCTTAGCGTATGTAAAAGAAATATTAAAAAAAGCTTTTTACTTAATATAATCAAATTTTTATGTGATTTTAAAGATTTTTAAATAGCAATTGTTGGAATACTTGTCGTTTCTGCGTGAAAACTATATAGACTTTACCGGTATTTGCCTTTTCGTTGGAAGATGCGCGCACCCACAAGTCTCAAGGTTAGACCATTATAAACAGAATAAAACATTTCTTTTAATAGAGGTAAAAATTATTAAAAAAATCGAAAATAAATGAAATTTCTTAACTATTACGGGGATTCCTAGAGCGAATACAGTTTAGATCGACGCACTTAACCGTTCAACATCTTCAGTATATGAATCAACAAACAAGAAAAAACTAATTTAAAGCTCCATTCGTACAAATATTTTTCTTATGTTTTTAGCACCTAAAAGGCATTTAGTATTGTTTATTGTGTACCCTTTATCATATATCTCAATATAAAAGAGTTTAAAAGATATATTAGGCATTATTAAATACAAGCGACCGTAATCTAAATGTATAATCACAAAAGAAATTGATTTCTGAAAAAATGCCTTTATGAAATATTCTCAAAATTTTAAACCATTTTCATGTGGAATTCTACAAGAATAAACCTTCACTTGATAAAAGAAATGATTTAATTAGTATATGAACTACAAATATTCATTTTGAATTTAAAATTATTGTAAACAAAAAAAACTATTTAAAGCTTACAATATATATATATGGAAATATAAGAACAATGTTCTTAAAAATATTCTCATGAATTTGCGTATCATGATTATATTAATGCATAGATATAATTTATCGCAAATTTATCCAGAAATAATCTGCTTGAAATAAAAACTAATTTATAATTATGTATTAAGTTGTTTTAAAAAGTTGTATTTCTACATTTAAAAAACATATTCTTTTAGTGAATCTAAAAATTAATTTCATACCTTTATTAAATAAAAAAAATATTTTTTATTTGATTATAAGTTTAAATACAGCATAGAATATTAAACGGACTTAAAATAACGTTATTAGTTTTCTCTGAAAGCGCTCATACAGCATAAAATACAATTAGGTGCTATTCTTTTGAAACTAATGAACTGATTTATGAGTCGTTTGAATAGATATAAGCACTATTAATGATAACTAATGCATTAAATTTTTTATTATTGAAATAAAGAATATAGTTAATATGCAATATCGTTTTTAAAATAGTATTAGAAGTAAAGTGTGTAATGTTATATGTTAATATATATTTAAAACAATCTATTTGAGGAATATTTATTAAAATCAATTAATTTGGGACACGGATTTGGTTCAACAATTTGGATTCACTTGAAAATAAAAATATTGGTGCATTTAATATTTGATTTATCAAAAATAATTATCATTGGTGTTATAAGAATACGTTAATGGCATTGTTATTTATTCGTTCGAGAAATAACTAAATGTTCTGATTTTCTTGATTGGTTTAATATAGATTTTTTCTAAAAATAGACAGTAAAATTAAATGAAGATGTTCCAAAAGGATTATAATGCTTATTTTTCTAATAACTAAGATGACACATCCAACATTATAAATGGATTTATAGTTATTGATGATGAATCGGAATCAAGAAAAACAGCCACAACTAAGATTTTTTCATCTCAGTTATTACAAAAAAATTTTAGCATTATAGTATGTTTAAAATATGTAATTGTATATTAAAAACTACAGCTATATAAAAGCAATAAAATTCTATAAAAAATGACTCAAATTCATGAGATATTGAAAAAACTTATAGATCATTAAAAAAAACAAAATTTCACAATTTTTTTATATTCAAAGATTGGTTTATTTTATTTTTTTCATAACGATTCATTTTTGTTTTTTTGTGATCAACAAAATTATTTTTTATAATACGAAAAACATATTTGTAAAAAAATATTATTTTTGATCATCAAATTATAAAATACTAATATTTTTCATATCATGCTTTTAATTGCTATCCGATAAAAATGCAACAGAATGTTTTTTTCTTTAATAATAACAACTTGAAAAGCACCAAAAAATAGAAAGACGATTTTATAGTTTACATTTAAAATAAAAATTTTTTTTTCATAAAAAACACGATAAATGAAGCAAAATAAAAAAAGTTTTTATTTAGATTTTTTCTATCAAAAAAGTGTAATTTTATTGGCGTTTGACAAGAAATTGTAAGTCTTAAATATAAGTTTATATAAATGTAAGTAATCCTTTATTATTTTATTAAAATTACATACATTTGATTTAGAAAATAAATAGACTAAGTATTTTTGATCTTTTTTAAACCGTTTCGTATAAAAAAATTTAAAATTTGTAAATCATAAGAAAAAAAGTTTATTTTGGTTTTGTTCCGTTGAAATATAATTTTGTGGTACTAATTAGAAAGCTGCTTCTCTTCAATATTAAAAATAAAGTGAGGAAAAATATTTCTATCGAAAACTTTTTGATTCTTTTCTTGCAATCAATTTACAACATTTTTTTTTTGATTTGAGGTTTCAGGCATAACTAAAAGAATTTATTAATTGAACTATCTTTTTTTGTTGATTTAACACACAAAAATTCATTTTAAAGGAGGTTTATTTTAAAACATGAAATTAATGATTTTTTTAAAAAATTATAAAAATTCATTAATAACTAAGATGGCAAATATTATCACTCAAAATATAAACGGGAATTTTATCGTAATGTGAATGACAGAAATTATAAATTCTATATATATTATAGTTTAGAATAAAATTAAATGGAAAAAATTTATTTAAAATTTTAAAAAACTTCACATAAGCAAAAACATCATTTTTGTGAATTAACTATCGAAAATTATAAAAGTGTTATTATATTAAATTTGTTATAAAGAGGAGCGATTTTCCTAAAGAAATTATATATAGACTATAAAAATCTAAAAAAACGAAGTTATAGAATAGAGATTGAGAATAATATGTTTATTTACTAAATTGTTGTTTCTGTTTTATTTATAACTCATATATTTTTAAAATTAAAGAGATGAATGTTGTTAAAATTAAATATTATTTTTTTTGGTTATAATACTTAAAGATTTAATTATTACATTTTTTATTACAATAATATGTAAAAAACACGTTTAAAAATTATAATATACTAGATTTTATTCTGATTAAAAAAACGGTTATGCTATTTTTTTATTTTTTACTAATTGAAAATTTGAAATTATATACAAATAAGAACTTTTATATTAAAATTGTTATGATAGTGTTAGAATTTCTGAAATGACAAACCTTTTTTATAAAAATCACTATTTGTTTTTTTTAGGCGAACAATAAATGATTTTTTTGGTCTAAAAAAACTGTTAGATTAAAAAAAAATACTCTTTTGACAATAGAATGTAATATCATAATAGGGATTTTACAATTTTTACTGCTTTTATAATATTTTGAAAACAAATTATATATATTTTATGATAAAAATCATTAAAGCAAACATTTCTAAATTAAAATGAAAAATTTACAGGATTCAATATAGAAAATAATTATTACTTAATTGTTTTAGGAGAACAAAAAGACCTATATAGTTATTCATGTATAAGAAAAATATTTTTTAAAATATTTTATAACACTGGTAATTCTTTCTATAAAAAAGATTACAGAAACTTTGGTTGATCTAATCATCTAAAGGAAAATTTTTGCAACAAGAAAAGTAATTATAAATAAAAAAACATAATTGTTTGCTTATTAATTCTAATTTGAAATTTAATGATTGTAGAAACTTTAACTGGAATTTCTATTTTACCTTTTTATTTCAACCGAAAAAAAGTTTTTGTGACAATATTGATCAAGAATCTTGATATTGTATATCTATGTGTACAAAGTTTCCATTATATATGTTGGATGTTACGGATTTATTTATTAATGTTTTCTTTTGATTTCGAACCATCAATCCAAAATACAAATTCTTTAAATACTTTTTATCTCCTTAATTCGGAGATAAAATACTTCTATTTAAAATCATCTATTTTAAATAAATTACCAAAAAAAATTTTACTAAAAACTTTTTTAGTAAATTAACTATCAAAAAATTAATTAATTCTAAAAAATAGATAAAATTTTTAAATTGCAAAAATTAAATAGTTCCCCTATTTAATCTTAAGGAGTATTGTTAGATCAATACTCAACAATATATAAATTTTTAGTTTTTTTACTAATTTATTTGTATTTTTTTGGCGATATGCATAAGTTAGGTACATTTAGTAATCAAACTTTTATATTTCATAGTTTTTTTTTCATTTTTTTTGTATTGTGGATTTTGTGACTGAACGTGATCATGGAATATAAATTTTTGAATGTCAAAGATTTGTACCAGAGAAATTTTTATTTTGTAATGAATGCTTAACTTTTTTTTCTCTCGTAGTATTCTTTATGTATTGAATTTTTTGCCAACATCTATTTTCTGAGATTTTTTAAACGTAATATTTAGAATAGGCAATTTTGTTCGGTATTTATCATTTGAATTCTGATTAGTTCGTCTAAAACAATTGCACAAACTATTCGCAATAACATAATGAATTTGCGAGACATAAAGTGATTTATCGTAGTAAAATTTAATTTTTAAGACAACATCAGATTAATAAGACATTTACAGTTTAATTGCAACAGGAAAGATCTGTTTTCATTTAGAGACAAAATTATTTTACCAAAGGTTTTATATATTTTTAAATTACAGTTGAAACAATTTTTTGTGCAAGATCTTTTATAAAAAAACAGCAATTTTATTTTTCTATATCAAAGTTTTTCTAATGACACCTAAAAGTGCTTTGAAAATGTTCAAAGATAATATTTATTTTTGAAGCGTTATAAAAAACGAATTTTGTCATATAAAAACAAACGATTTACTCTTATTCAAATAGAAATATACTTTACTATCATAAAACACAGCGGATGAATACAAATATCTACTATTTCTCCGCTGTTTATAGTTTTTTTTAGAGAAGTACAGCACAACTATATATTATCATTAATTATAGTAATTCAAAACATACAAAGCCACTTTTTGTTTCATCAATATTTATATTTTGATATTTAAATAAAACTACAACTTTTTTTCATAAAAATTTAAAATTTCTCTTACTTATATAAATTTTGCATTAATCATTTAGTTTTTTATTTAATTTGCGAATTTATAATAAAAAAATATATACAGTAGTTAAATAAAATTTAAATTTCATTATCTTTTACTTAAAAATCATATTTTTTATATATAAAAATTTTATTTTAACATAAGACGTTTGTAAAGTTACAAAATAATTGTCGTACACTCGGAATGCTATATTGTATATTCATGACATTTAGGAATTTAGGAATTTAACCACTACTAAAGTTATTTATGCAACCTTTTGCCATAATTTTAAATTGCTTTTCAAAAAAATAATTTTCTAAAAAGAATCATTTATTTGCAAGAACGTTATGGTATTATTGAATAAATCAACTATTTTTTGCTATTCAATATGATTTAAAAAAAATGTAATATTATTGTGTTGTATATTGTCAGATGAGACATATTGACATAAAAAAACCAAAGCCCAATGCCCACAAGCATATTTGTCAAAATTGTTAAATTTCTACGAGCAAAAAACATTATTCACTAACATTTTTATAGAAAACATGTGTATTTCATCGTGGAAAAAGTTCTCCGCCAAATATTTATATTTAAAATCTACAAAAAATACGAAATTTGAATTTTTTCAACATGATTTAATATTACACTCACCATGAAAGAAAAAAGGTAAAATTTACAACAAATATATAAAATCATACATTAAAAAGCAGCTAAAACATTGGTTACTTGATAAAAAAACAGAGGATAGGTCTTATCACAAACATATTTCAATTAGTATTATCGAATGTGCTAAGAATTTTTATATCAACTATTTTTTAAGTTTTCTAAAGATTTTAGCAGTAATGAAAGTTTTTTTTGCTGTCGTACACATTCTTTTATCTTTATCGTTCAAAAAGATAGTAAGCGATTTATATACGTGCACATTTTATTTAATGTTTTAAAGTGATTTTTTCAAAGAATTTTAAAAAAAACTATTATTTTATTCTAAATAATATTTTATAGTTAGATTTGCTAGAAAAAGAATAATTCATCACAATAGCGCATTAATCGCCAACACAACAATAAAAAAATATCCGAATCAGCTATTTAAAGCAAAAAATATTTTAAATAACGTATCTAGTGTCTTTGTAAAGTTAAACCCTAAATTTGATAATTTTTTATTTGTTAAATTTTTATTATTTTTGTTATTAATGTGTTGAGCTGTCTCCTTCGCATTATTTATTATATAAATACTTTTTATAATTGTTGAAGTGTTCATCAGAACTCTTAGATTTAATAAAGTAAATTGATGAAAACAAAAAGATAGGTATTTTTAACTTATTTAATATTGTTATAAATCATTCGATATTTTATTCTTGCAGTGCGGCTTATCATTTATTCCTTTGGCTGTATTTTTTTTTCAATATCTTGGCATTAAAATTCAATATGATTTTGAAGGAAAAAAAATCCATAAAAATATTAATTATGAAGAGTTCTCACATATGTAGATGGAATATTCTCTTATAAGATTCCTATTCAAATATTTGTCACATTAATTTATTACTCTATTATTCTTTCTTAATTTGTTTAAAAATTTTTTATACCGGTTGTAAAAAATTGTAAATTAAAATAAATTAATTCGAATGAATTTATATTTGGTTGAAACCAATTTATCAAGACGTTATTTTTATAATTATAAATACTTTTTATTGAAGTTATTTGAGACGCATAATTAAAGGTAATAATGTGAAGGATACCACAATATTATAATTTTGTAAAAAAAAACACCAAATTTTTTTAAAAAAATGTTTATCAGCTATTTGATATTTTTTGTATTTATAAATTTTATTTTCACGGTGACGATTTTTTTTTCTCCTTTGTTAAAAGTTATTTTTTTGCCTACATCTATAAACCTGATCTAGCAAATTATTTTATACATATTTTTAATATGAGGAGGATATACTATTTAATTAAGAAGAAGAGGTCTAGATGACTAAAAAATTTTTTGGAGACGAAATAAAAATAAAAAAAATGCTATTTGAAATTATTTTATTAATGCAGATTATAAGATTATGGCAAATAATTAAGTTACAGCTGGGAAAAATGTAAAAGACGAAATTTTACATGTTTGTTTGTCCTTTGTTCAATTATCTTTTACTGATGATAAAAAAATAAAATTATGATTTTTTAAATATCGGTAGTGCACTATGTAGAAGTACAGTAAATTTTTTGTGTTAAAATTAATAATATATTTGTCAAGTAGCTGTTTCAAGTTTGATTTGGTTTTTTGAATTAGTTAAACTAATGCATATAATCAATAATGAATTTGTTTTATACTGATTTTGAAAGAACCTTTCTATTTAAAGTATGTATTTAAAAAAATCAAATAGCTTTTAGAGTAAAATTGTATCGTTGTTTTTAAAATAAAGGTTTAAAATTTTCAAAATAACCTTAAAAATATATCAATTTTAGGCAAAAAATAACGTAATAGATGAAAAAGAAATTTATATTTTTTTAATTAGAATTTGTGAAGTTTTATTTTTAAAAAACAATGTTATGAATTTAAATTTCATATGAATTATATAAGTGATATTATGTATTATCATTAATTTTATTAGTTAATATCATAAGTAATAGATTATATATATATATATTCTAAATTCACAATGTAGAGCGATTGACATAATCAAATTAACATAAAAAACTATACTTTTAGTTTTGTGTTGTATTTAAAGGGTATTTAGTTATTTCTGAAATAATATTATTTTAGTGCGATTGTAAATAAATTTATTATTGTATTTTTTGTTGTTGTTATTCAAATAAAAAAAACGAGACAAAAAGGATTTTTTATTAAATATTATAGTAGGAAATGATGACTGCATTTGAAAAATTATTTTTCATTTCATTGGTTTCTCTTTATCTCTGAATTTTGACATTTTTCCTTTTTATTGGTATGTTTTGTGACGTTTGAAGTTTGATCATAATTGATCTTTATTGGTGTAATTTTTGCGATATAAGCAAAAATGAGTGAATTTCGATTTTGTGATTTTTTCTAATCAAAATATGATTGTTTTTTTTGATCAAAGAAAAGCTTAAATAAAGCTTTGTTAAATAAAGGGAACAAGAAATAATGTCTTTTAATCTTAATATAAATTCATCCGATGATAGGAAACTGCGAAAACCGCGAGGTCGACCCATAACTTCCAACCTATTAAATATTTATATTTATAGATTATCGCAATTAAAATCTTTTTACAATATTTACTTTTTTGCCATTTGTGAAACCATTAATAGCCTAGTATAGATTTCTAATTATGTTTCAAATAGAATTGAAAAATTTGATCAATTTTTTTTATTTGCAAATTAGAACATAAAATGCAATATTTTAATAATTTTTTTTAAAGACCATATTTGGTATCATTTGAGAATATTTTTTGATAATTCATAAAACTTTTCAATATTGTGATATATCTAACTCTGATAAAATAAATATGTATTCTTTCAATTGAATCTTTTATAATTTTTATTAAGTATTTTTATATATTAATACATTTTTAAAATTGATAAATATTTTGTTAGTATTTGAAAAGGAAAATGAAGTTTTATTTTAAATATTTAAATATGAATTTTTCGTTTAAATATGCTTTCTAACATTCTTCATATATTTAAGGTTATAATTTCTTTATGGCTTGATCTATACAGTATGCGTAATATTCAAAATATTAACAATTTAAATTTATTGTTCTTTTTTTTAATTGAAATCAAAAAGGTGCGACGATTTTTAATTAAATTTAAGAATTCGAACCACAAATTATACATATCTTATTTTTTTTATGTAGAGCAAAATATTTTTAAAACCCTACCAATTTACCTGTTCATTTTATTTTTAAATTCCTTTTTTAGATAAATCTTAGATTAAAAATGTATCTAGCACGTTTTTTATTGATATCTAATAGGTTTTTTGAATTAAAAAAAAACACATGGTTTTGTATTATTTTTTTAAATGATAAGATTCAGGTGTTGGTTAATTAGTCTTGAAAAATATTTATTTAATAGACAAATCATTGATCTTACAAAAAAAGAATCATACTTAAATAATATAAAATATTGTGTCTATAAAATATAGAATAGGTCAAAAAATGATTATAAAAAACGGTGCAGAAGATTAGAACCCAATGGAATAAGATGCATATTTTATTTATGGAATTAAATAATTTTCATATAATCTTAAGAATTTTTTGTAATATGATCTTTATGATTTGAAACATTCGAAACAGGTTTAATGGGTACTTATGAGAATTATCACAGTTCTGATAGTTTTTCGTTTGAGAAGAATAGACAAACATATACAAAGATTCTAGGATTTAAAAAATTTTAGCTTGCAATTATTAAATTATTTAGGAAAATGTTTTTCGATATTTTTATTATAAAATAAAGATTAAAACACCTTCGGAGAGAATAGTTTATTTAAAGCATTTAAATTTACAACCAATGAATGCATTTGTATACTTTAGCTTAAAAAGTGTTCAAGCATTACTTAATTTAAAAATTAATTGAACAAAAAAATTATCATTTATCATTGTTGATTTTTATATTATGAAATAATTTAAAAAACATATTCACAAAAAGAAAAAAAAATAAAATTATATAAGATAAAAATAATTAACTGTACTTTGCTAAATATATGTTTTCTTTATTAAAATTGAGGATTTGTATTAAACAAAAACATACGTTTATAGAACTTCAAAGATGATTTCTGTTGTTATCTTTTTTATCAGATAAATTGTCATCTAAATCTTTTTCCTGATTATTGTTAGCATCTTCAAGATTGAGCTTGTTAATTCTGAGTGTTTTTAATAAATTCTTCTTTTTTCTTAGATTTGCTTTGAGTGGCGTGTTCAAAATGTTGCTTGTTGGTGAGAAGTTTTGGTTGTGCTCGTCCCTTGACATCTTTATATAATCCTAATGTTTTTTTTTCTGCTGTGAGGGCTGCGGTTTCTTTTGAATTTGTATTATTTTTTTATTTTCGTGTATGATTTGAAGAATTTTTTTAAGAGCCAATTATTTGTTGGGAGGCTTGTTTATTAGAAGTCGCAAATATTTGTAAATTTTCTTGAAAATAATTTGGTTTTCATGATATTTATTCTTGATTGAGAATTTGTAATAAAGTAGATGTGAATATCGTTTGCTTTCATCCGTATAATTATTTCTGAAATAGTTTTGTATAAAAAAATAAAGTTGTAATGAAACAAAGAATAAAGATTATCCACAATTTTTTTTACTTCTAAAATTAAAAAATATTGCCTTGTGAAATATTTAAACATTTTTTAAGCAAGAAAGAACTACACATTGTATTTTAATATATTTTTTTGTGAATAGATTAAAAAATACTAATATTTACGTTCATAGGTAAAGTTGTAGTTTGATTCATCGTAGTTTTTCTGATATAATTACCTTTAAAGTTTAATTGAAAACAATGATGCAATGAAGTTCATGGAAATTGTTGGTAAAGCGATTGTCGTTACTAAAAAGCATTTAAAATTTAAAATTTTCTCAATAAAATACAAAAAAAAAATTGTAGTAGTGAAATATTTAATAGTTAAATTGGAAATGGTTCATACTAATCAGGCATTTTTGTATTTTAAAATACAATTAGATTTGCTAATTTAAAATTTACAAAAGTAAAAATAAACAAATTTTTATAAATCATAAAATCCTGAAAAATGAAAAATTCTAATTGCTTGAAATTTCATATTTTCGTGTCTATTTATATTCAGAGTTATAACTTTATCAATGTTTATTGTTCCTGGATTACGAATAATGTTTAATTGTTTTTTTAGTAATAAATTTTTTTGATGGCTTTAAATGCTATATTAAAGCATATAAACAAAAATAAAGTTATAAAAAAATCTAGTCTGAAAATCAATATATTAAAATTAATGTTCCAAGAAAAAAATTTTTAAAAATTGGAAAATTGCACAAAGAATAAAAATGATTTTGCTTCGCATTAAATCTGTGTTATTTATAGGAAATGAAAGAAAACATTGCGATGGTATGTGATTTTTTCTATCCAAATATGGGTGGAATCGAAACGCATATAGAAATGTTATCAACAGAATTAATAAAACTTGGACACAAAGTTATTGTTATTACACATTCTTATTATGCAGATAATCACAAAATTACAGGTCTTAAGTATTTGAAATTAAATGGAATAAATTGTATTAACTGTGATCGAAATAAAATAAATTCAAAATTTCATGAAGATCAAAAAGAAAAAAGTTTAATTATTCAAGATGATCAATATAAAATAAATTCAAAATTAAACTTTAATCAAAATGAAAAATTTTCAAAATTTCTTGATAGTCAAAAAAATCTAAAGGCAAAAAATTCGAAAAAAGTTTCTGACTATGAAAAATATTTAAGCAACGCACATAATACTTCTAAAAATGACACTTGTTTACGTTATGAAAAAGACAAACACGAAAAAGAAAATGTGGAAATTTATTTTCAAAACAATTTACATGAATCTTTTCTTGGTATCAATGAAGACAACAAAAAATATAAAATTGATCATAAAAGATTAAAAAATCAAGTAATGCAAAAAAACAAAGTAAGAAGCAAAGATAAGTTTAAAATCAAAAAAAATAAAATTGAGTGCACGATAATCAGGAAAAATAAAGTTATTATCAAAGAAAAAACTACATCACATTATAGCAACGAACAATTTGATAGAAATGTTGAAAAAAATCTTGCTAAATGCAATAAAATAGATATAGAAAAACCATTAATGCCGTCAAAATTTCCAAAAACACATAGATTTATGAAGTTCAATGATAAAAAATGTTCAAAATGCCTCGTGAAAGTATATTACCTTGATATACCGATAGTAGCCATGAATACTTCATTTCCAACTTTATTTTGTAATTTTCCTCTTTTGTACAAAATATATAAAGAAGAGAATATAAAAGTTGTACATGGACACCAAACAATGTCAAACTTAGCAATAGAGAGTATTTTCCACGCAAAAACAATGAATCTCAAAACAGTTTTAACAGAACATAGTTTATTTGATGTTGGCGGATTAGAAAATTTGATAGTTAACAAATTGTCTAATTTTGTGTTGAATGACATTGACAGGTGCATTTGTGTTAGTTACACAGCTAAGGAAAATTTTTTGGATCGCATTAAAATTGACAGCCAAAAAGTTTTTGTTCTGCCAAATTGCGTAAGAAGCGAGATTTTTTATCCAAATACAGAGAAAAATATAATTGATATCGATGATGATAGTACTTCTAAAGATTTTACGAATAAAAATCAAGATATCGATCTAAATAAAAAACAAAATGGTAGAAAATCTACAACAAAAAATTTTGTAAATGGTGAAATTAATTTAAATTTGAAAAATATGAACAGTTCAAATGAAAATTTTATAGTTGAAAATTCTCGATGTTATAATGATGCAAATGAAAAAGATAATTCACAAAAATCTGAAAAAGATAGAATTTTTATCTGCAAATCAGAAAATATGAAGATTTATAAATCACAAATTCAAAAATTGATACCACACAACAGGAAATATTCATCAGCAAAAAATACTAAAAAAATAGCAAAAACAACTAGAAAAATATATAATGCACAAGAAATTTCAAAAAATGATCTTTACAATGATAAAAATAGTCAAAAAGTATTTGGTCAAAATTTTGTTTCTAAAAAGGTTACAAATAGCAGCTTTTATGATAAATCAGCAAAGGAAAACAACAAAAATGATGGATCAAACACTTATTTTTGTAAAAATATTAAAAAATACAATAATATAAAAAGCAGCGTGAAGAAAAATTTAGAAAGCCACATATTGTGTTCAGATACAAAAACAATTAAAAAACAAAAATACAACAACCAAACTATGAAAAAAATAACAATAATTGCGATTTCTCGACTGGTAGAACGCAAAGGTATAAATTTACTCATAACCGCAATTCCAAAAATATGCAAATATAACAGAAATATACATTTTATTTTAGCTGGTGATGGTCCAAAAAGACCCGAAGTCGAGCAAACCATCGATCAACACAATCTTCATAAACAAGTATCATTTATTGGTGAGTTACAACACAAAGACGTGCCTAAATTACTACGAAAAGGTGATATTTTTGTGAATACATCTCTTACTGAAGCTTTTTGCTTAGCAATTCTCGAAGCAGCTGCTTGTGGCCTTCTTGTTGTCAGCACGAATGTCGGTGGAATTCATGAAGTTCTTCCAGATGATTTAATTTTACTAACCGATGTAAATGAACAAAGTGTTGTCGATGGCGTGATTTCAGCTATAAATAAAATACAAAATGGATTTACTATAGATGAAAATTATTATACAATGATCAAAACAATTTATTCGTGGAAATATATTGCTATAGAAACAAGTAATTTATATGAAAATATTGAGTTATGCAATGTTACATTAATGAAAAGAATTCAAAATTACGGCTGGTCTGATTTCTTACTGTGTATATTGCTAATTATAGAATATATCGTTTTTAGTATCATTAAACGTTGTATGTAAATGTGTAAAAAATTAGAAAGTTAATTTTTAAAAAAAAACTAATTCCTATAACTAGTTAATATTCGAACAAAGCAATCATACTTTTGTTTCATAATTCATAAGAGAAATTTTTCATAATATATGCTTTTTCTTTTTTTCCTTCTTATTCGTTCTAATGTCAAGATATTTTTACTTGAAAAATACCAACCTGCCATTTTTATTTGATGTAATATAAATATTAAACAATGGTTTTTATCATCTATAAAAATGTTTGTCTCTGTCTATAAAAAGAAAAAAATTAAAATAAAGATATGCTGGTCCACGATTAATTTCCCGATTTATCGTAAAAAATTTATTTAGAATTATAAATGCTTAAAAATTGATCATGCTTATCTAATAATATCACATGTTTTTCTTAAACTAATTAGTTGTTGTTGGAATTTTATTGCATTGTATAAAAGTTAATAAAATTGAAGTATTATTAAAATATGTTTTAAGTATTGAATTATAGAACTTTAAAATTTTAAAAAGCTAATATAAATTTTTTACCATCTTTAAAGAGTTATTTCTTTAAAATTAAGAAAAAATCACTAAAAAACATGTAAATTGAAATGAAAGAAGAAATAATGAGAAAAAAATGTTTTACATTAATAATCAGTGTACTAAAAGTTTTGTAAATTTTAAATATTATATTAGTAAAGAAATTTACTTTAGATCTTTAAACAAATATAATGAACAAAAACCTTTAGACTTGATAAAATTTTTTAAAACCACATAGTTCCTTCTTTACAAAATTATTAAAATAAAATTTTATTAATATAGGTAGCATTATAGGTTTAATTGATCATTCAGTATTTGAATATTATATAATGGGCCTTATCAAAGTTTTTTTTTCTATAGTATATTATCACAAAGTTAAAAAGATATCTACTTCTGGTATGAAGTATCATTAATTTTTTATATTTTATATTTATTTACATTTAAAATCAAATAATCCTTGCTGATCAATTTAATTTCAAAGTTTAAATAAATTCAATATCGTTTATTTAAGTTAAAAAGATTCAGAAACTTTTTAATAAAATCAAGTCAAATTACAAAAGTAGGAAAATTCTACCACATAAATTAGTTTCACACGATCTAATAACATAATTCTATCTACGGAAAAAAAAATTCATTCTAATTTTTAATTCTAAATTGTATTATAATTTCAATTACATTTATTCAATTTAATGAACAAAGGAACATTCACAAATAAATCAAATGAAATACTTAACTATATGCAGAAAAAACATATTAAATTGAATTTTAATTCAGGTAGTTTAAAAACTCACAAATTCAATAAAAATAATTTTTTTGCTTATCAACTTAACTGTCAAAAAAAATACAATATAATTCATAATTTAATAACTACATAATTTTTCAAATTTTATTGCTGATCATAGCGATCAGAAATGAGTGCTCTTGAATTCTTTGAAGAAGCTAGAAAATGGTGATGTTTTTGCGTTGAAAAAAATAGCCAAAAAAAATCATTAATATGCTTGCAAACATAAAATAGTAGATTGATATACACGCAATTTTTGAAACAGATTGTAAAAGGCAATGTGTCACCAGAAGAATTTTAAATCGTAGTTTTATGTATTGAAATCACTTGTGAACACATTTTTTGTATACAGATTCATATTTATATTTTTCTAATTTAATTTATAAAAAATTTTGCTGAATACCGACTTTAACACATATTCTTTTTCGATATTAAATATATGTTATAAACAATTATATTTTACATTTGTTTTTACCGTTTGGAAAATAAAAAAAATGTTGTAAATGCAACATGATCAGAAGATACATCTTAACAATTTAACATAAAAAAATTTTTAGGTGTATATTATTTTATATTTACATAAATTGCCATATATATTGCTTTTCTATATTTTTTTTGTATTTTTTTATTAAAAAAATAAACCAGAAAACCATAAAGTTAAGATTATTCTTAATCATTTAATTACAAACTAATGTTTTAAAAGCTAGGGTTTATTTTATAAAAAACTGGATGAAAAAACTTTGATTTCATGTAAAAAAATGTTTTATCTTGATCAGCTTCAAGTAAATAGAACCTAGTTAATAATTTCATTAAGAAAAAATGTTGTATTTTATCGTATCTAATATTCTAAATAGATAATAAAAAATAAAACTAATAAACGAATGAAAAAGTATTTATAAAAATAACGCTTACTTCAATTCGATGATTTTGATTTTTTTTTCAGTGTCAGCACACTATTATTATTTAATCTAAATCGTATAGTTTTATTATGGCTGATACTCACAGATAAACTTTATTACATTATTTAATCAATTTATGATACTATCATTAAATAACATGCTAAATTTATAAAAAAATGTTGATATACCCTTCTTATTCTGATAGACTTATGATAAGAATTGAAATGTAGAATTTAACCATATATAAAAAAATTGTAATTCTTCTAAAAACTATTATCGATTGATGCGTATCCTTTCTATGCACTTTGATTTTATTAGTTACTCATGCTACATATCATTTTCCGACTTTTAATATTTTTGGGGGTAACTAAAGCCGGCGTGCATACTCTCTCTTACAAAAGATTTTTTCATCTTTCATATTCAGCAACACAGAGCTGATTCTTCTTAAAAAGGTATATCATAGTATCACCTTTTTTCATCAATTTTTTCTTTACATATTATAGCACTAACAGAAGTAGAAACATAAAATAGATTCTTATAAATATCAAGGTAAGAACCGTATAAAAACATATCAAAACCAAGGCTATAAATCTCATTTATTAGATCAATTTCTTTATCCATATATCTTTCACACCTGATCTTAATCATAATGCCTGTGTATGTCATTTTATATTTTTTTCATGTGTTGCATTGTCCAATAAGATTTAAATATAATGAAATAAAAAAAATACTAGAAAATATGCCGATTAGCTCATTTTACAGAAAACAGCAAGTAAAGATGCAATTGACTAAGAATATCTTGATTTTTGATGACCAATAAACATTTAATATATTTTACCACAGAAAAAAAATAATTACTATATATGATTTTTCTATAATTAACTTGATTTTTATTAAATTAATTATAAAAATAGAATCTTTTATTATTTTTTTAAACAAACTTTTTTTTATAAAAATGTCTATAGAATGACTTCTATATAATTTATTTTCATTAATTATTTTTTTTTAACAACTATACTAATATTAGCTCACAAAAATTCAAATTGGCGTATTTAGATTCTAAAATGTTATATAAATTATAATTTCTGACAAAAATATAAGGAATTCACACAATCGCATTAATATTTTAATAAAAAATTTTTACAAACTATTAATGTTTACTTAATGTTTTACTGCATATTATTCGTTCATGTAAGACCTGGTGTTGTGTATTGCCCTAGATAGCTATACCAGTCTTGTATTTTTTATGACATATTGGATATTTATATTTTATCGGTATTTCTGCTTTATTGTTCTTATTTTATCATAAGAAATAATTTTAAAATATATACGGTTGGGAAGTGCAGTCGTACCAAAAGAAGATAATAAAACATGTTTGTTTAACGATTTCTTAGAACACATCATTTATTTACTAACTGGCTAATAATAACCAACATGAAACATAACTGTTTCACAGTGTCCGTTATCGGACCAATGAGCAACTGTGGTTTACTTCAAAACCTTATCTGCAACAAACCTGTGTGTATCAGGTGTTTTATAAGATATGGATGTTTTACAATCCAACATATACTATCCAATATTAATAAAAAAATTTAATACTACATGATTAGTTGCTATCGGAAAAAATATTTTTATAAAATCTAAATATTTAAATCGGAACACAAAACTACATAAGTTGCAAATATACGTTCCTTAAAATAACACATTTTGTTTCTTTATTGAATAAATTTTTTTTCTATAATTTCTAAATGATCAATTGGAACTAATTTCTATAATATAATTTGTGATACTGAGTCACATCAATATGTAACTTTTAATATTAATTTTTAAAAAATTGGAATAATTATATGCATGTCAATACCTATACAAGGCTCAAAATCATTTTGAGTTTTATTTATTTATAGTGGTATAGTTTAAAATTTTATAAAATTTATAATACACAGTATTTATTTCATTTAAATATTGAATTTTTTTTATAATTTATATAAGTCTTTATATGTAAATCATTATATAATGAAGTTATAGAATGTTAATGCATTATGATATTTTTGAATTTGTTAAAGTGCATTGACAAGGTCTCTATATTCTAGTATAGATCAAACGATAAAAAATATATTATAAATGGGTATTATATCCAATTTTTTCAAGATATATGAATGCAAATATAATATAAAAATATGGAAAATTCAACCTAAACCGAAAAAAAATTCAGCTTTTTTTCTGCCTGCAACGCGTTCTCTTATTAAATGAACATCTGTTTAAAACAAATACAAAATATATAAATATATTAATTTAAATACAAACAGATACATGATGAATAATATGTGTAAAAAATTTTCATATACAGACCGGTATTCTTCACAAAATAAAACATCTCAAGAACCCACAGTTAAATCTTTTAATTTCTCTTATGTAAGCCTTTCAAACAAATATACAAACTCAATAGCAGTAAAAAATCAGAACCAATTTTTTCTAAAAAATTTCAACATTAACAAAAAACAATTTGGTTTGCGACCCGAATGAAAAAAATAAAATCTAGAAAATTTATCTATTTTTAATGTGAAATATGCATTCTATAATATATAAACTTTTATATAATACTTTTATATCATAGCCTCTATTAACCGCCTCATATTTTTAGTTGTTAAAATCTAATTTTAAAACCATATTATCAGTATATGCATGAACACTGACAACATCAATGCAATACATACTATTTTTAATCTTACAAAAGATATTAAAAATAATACACTTTAGTATTATAAATATCGTAATTTTGTATTTAAATCTTATTCATGTATGAACTATGAAATAGTTATTCAACGTTGCATTAACGCTGTTGAAGTATGTAATTTTAACTATTAGAAGCAAGTCGAGTGTATTTCTAAAAAACATCTTCGTTTTTTATTCATTTGTGATCGTTTTAAGACCTTTGAATTTTTTTGTGTCAAATAGAAAACAACTATTACTGGTTTAATAAAATATTGATCCATATACTTTTTTTACTGTTACTAAATTTAGATGTTAAAATAAAAGTTGAATAGAATTATGATGTGTATGATATGATGAACATTTTTTTCTTTTTATCTCTTCATAATTGTTGACATGTCGTTCGAATTATAAATGCTTGTATTTTTTGATTTATTTAAAAAGTTCTTGTTCATAAGAATTTACTGTTGTTAAACATATATAAGTATATTATATGTGTCAATTTCTAGTGTTCTAAAAATTTTATAGCTAATTTATTAATTTTATTTGCTTCTGGTTGCATCAGGGCAAAAAAAATTTAGAAAGTTATTAATAAACATAAAAATTTATCCTAGTGCATTTTATTTATTTTGAAAAGAATTATACATTATAATATTCAATGAATTTATAATTTCTAAATAAAAACAACAAATGACTTACTTAAAGTGCAAAAAAAACAAGGAATAAAAAATATTCATATCTCTATATTCATTGTAAACTTTAGAGACCTTTTAGTTAAGATAGTAAAAAATGCATTATAAAAGTATAAAAATTAACATTAAAAATGTAAAATTGACTTGCGTACTCTATTTTAATCAATAAAATATTTTTTTTACGAAAAAACACAGAATTTTAATTAATTCTGTTATTAAGTTATCATTGTTTTAGTAACTCTTGTAATTTTTCATACATTTTTTAAAGAAATAAAAAACAAAAGATCTATTTTTATTGTGATAATGTTCGTCAAAAAGTATAAAAAAAGCAAATTTTATACATCAAAAAGAGCTTTTAAATATGTAATATTTGTCTAAAATTTATAATTATTTTTTTATAACAATAAAACAATTTTTTTTTAAAGTTTATCGGCAAACAAAAATAATACCTTTATGGTATTAGTATATGGTTTTGATTGTGTGTTTTATTTTTTTATAAATTTTTATTTTTCATCTAATAATAATTAGCTATAAACAATTTATGGCACCCATCAATATGTATAAAATACAGAATAATCAAAACCAGGCAAATTTATTTATATTTACAGTCAAAATACAATGTAAATACCTCTTATATGACTAAAACTTCGTAAAAGATAAAGATTTAAAATACGTTCACTTCTATAGAATATTTTTATGATTTTCGTTTCATCTTAAATCGTATAAAATTTTAGAGATGAGCAACAAGAAGGTAATGAACAGTAAAAAGTGCTAAATATTTATATGAGAAAATATTTAAAAGAAAAATTCATGAGTATTAAAGCAAGGTCTTATTTTTGTTCTCAAGGGCTTGCCATTCTTCTTGCAATTTTAAACCCGAAAACATTTTCTATGGTATAGTAGCAGTAAATTAGAAATCTAAATTCCAGATATAACTTAGTCCCAGAGAACACATAAATCGTGCAGAAATTAGGATTTATCAACTTTAAATAATCGTCTAGATAGTTTTTTCGAATTCCTACACAGTTCCAATTGCTAAAATAACAAATTGATTTTTATTATTTTCGCGCAACCTTTTTGAGTATTTTAGTTTTGAGAAATTTTATCATATGATGTGAATGAAGTTTTCAGTTTACCGTTGTTATATTGTTCTTTGTTTTTGATTTTTTTTTATTTTTGGCACATTATTTATGCATACAAAGCAATATGGTGTTTATGTGTGGTTCAACACATAAAAAAATTTCAAAAATCTTTTTCTTATAACGTTATCTATGCATAAACTGAAGCAATTAATACAGAATAGTAAATATCTAGTAATATTATATGATCACACATCTCAATATAATGAAATATCACATATTTTTGATGTTAATACAACATAAAAAATTAAATGTATAATTCAATTTGAATCCAAATTACTAAATTTCAATTCTTATATATGAATATTAAAATATCCTTTATTACAGTTTTTATTTATTCATTCATTATATAAAATAAAAAAACGAATGAAATTATTAATCTCACTACAAAACATATTTTATATAAAAATATGGTTTCTTATATTCATTATACTTTAGATATGTGATTATATATATTTCTAATGCTCTGTTGAGATAAAACATTTATTCATACAATCCAAAAATTATGAAAAAAAGAAATTTGTGTATAACGGAGGTCAAGCATAGACTCAAATACCTTTTGTACTATTCCTATTCTTAACAGCGATCATGATTTTTATGTAAGAATTACAGCAATTTGAAAGAAATAGAAACGTCTTATTCCAAAAAACACATTTCACAGTATAAATTTATATTATAATAGTTGATTTTATGACATTATATAAATGCGAATTTTTCGGATAGAGTTTTATCGCTTAAATACATTTGATTAAAATAATGTATAGCATCATTTTATAATTATATGATTTAAATTGCTTATAAATAGCCTACAAACAAATCAATTACATGAGGAAAAAAATCCAATTTTTCTGTTTTGTGCTATATTAAACCCCGTACATTAAGTTTCTTTATAACATTGATATATTTTAAAATATATTTTTCAATTTCTCTAACCTAAGAGCTAAAAAAATAACACAATTTTTACTGTTCTCGATGGATAATTTGATTGAACAATGGTTCAAGCGCATATTTAAACCAGAAAAGATCATTTGTATATAAATATGTTTGTATAAAAAAAATATATTTTAGCAATATTGCAAAATATTTTTTGAAATACCTGCGTGGAGAATATAAAACAGAAGAATAAAAATTGGAATAGTATAGTTGTAAAAAGATGAGTTGTACAAAGATGATATTGGTATTTTTACGCCTTCGGAATTTCTGGTAGTTAGACACTAATTCTTAATATATATTTCTGGGATCGTACACTTCTGTCTCCTGTTGATTTCGCATGGGTTTGAATACAGAAATTCTTTAGTTTCCAAAATCTTTCCAGATTTACATTGGAAATTAGATCACCACGATTGGTATTATCTAATTGATCTACATGCAAAGTTCTTATTGGTCGATGTTTTGCCGTCGTGCAATATTCGGAATGTTGGGTGCTCACTATCCCGACAACATTATTCAAAATTTTATCTTTGAATTTCTACATATCAATGTACAAACAGATTATTTATATATTTTTACATGAAAATCCTTTATAAAAACATTCTCCAACAAGAAACTTACATATTGTAAATCTTTACAGTTGATATATGAAATATAATAAATACGTAAAAAAAATATTTTAATTTGATTTTTAATCATGAATATAATTTTATCTAAAGTAAAAAATTATAAAAAAGCAAGATTCAGTGAATATTTTATCATTTAGACATTAAATACAGTTTTTATTACTCTTTTCAAAATTTAATATTATTGTACATTGTCCAATGACTAGTTTACTTCTCATTTTACAAAAAAAATGCCTAGTAAAAATATGTTTGATGAATGTTTATATTGCATATAGCATGAATATGTCATATTTCTGATAAAAAAAAGTTTTTTTTGTTTTAAGCAAATTAAAATCATATATTAACTAAACAATTTAGTTGGTTAATTGTTATTTACCATAGAATTTTATAAAATTGACCTCTTTTATATGTAAGTACAATTATTTTAAAGTAAAAAATTACATATTTTTCTTTTTTTGTTAAATAAATGCATTTTAGAATTACTTTTTAAAATCTTTTTGAATTTTATGATATGAAATATTAATAAAAAACATTTCGAATAAATATTTTTTAATATAGAGAAAAAAATACGAACGAAATCCAAACCATAACATCTAAAGAAAAAAAAGGAATAAAATATAATTTATAAAAAAAGTTGCTTAGTAATTTGAAAATTTTATTTTAATTTAATTCTTTTTTGGCATGACATACTTTTCATGCCTATATTTATAATTTTATCAGACATTTCTTTCCATCAAATTATATTTATTATATTTTTTAAAATATTATAATCTCCTGGATTTTCATTATGAATCTTATTAAATCAATTGAAAAGTAATAAAAATATTTCTTTTTTTTGGAAATCAAAAAATTTTCTAAAAAATTGTAACATTGTAATTATTTTTCAAAAAACGAAGAAAAACTGATTTCTTCTGCACTTATAATATGCTAGTTACTAGTTTCAAAATATTGCGTATTATGCAACAATAATTGCTTGCTCTTAAAACTTATCGATATCATTAATCATTATAAAACAACTTTAATAAAAACAGTCGAATTTAAATTTGCAGAATTTCGCCTTGTATCTCTATTAATATCATCAGAACAGTAATTTTCAGAATCATATTATTAGAAATTAAAATCAGAGATTTTAACATACATTTTATATAGTTTCAAAGTTTTAAGCATAAATATATATTGTTAAAATAAAAAAACATTTTGAATCTCTTTATTTTCTATTTTTCATTTTTTTGCTAATTATTGCTTTATTTTCGTTTTCAATTTTATATAACCCTTTTATAACTTAATTATTTATCTTCTTCTGTTTTCTCTTCTCCACTTCTTTCATTTTTGTATTATCTTCGGGTTATCACAAACTAGTCTTATAAATATGTTATTATTGAATTTTTCATATATTTTTAGTAGAAGACTACAGCCTTAAAAATTTTCTATTTAAAAAGTTTGGACTGATGATCTGCATGTTCTCTCACAATAACAAACACGGTTCCTTCTTTACAGGGCAAAAATAATTGATGAATTTAGATGCAAAATAACACTTTAAAAACTATTTAGAAAAGATTTGATTAAATTAGATGGTATTTGAATTACTTAAAAACAAAAAAGGTCAAAACTGGTGTCCATTAAATCTAAAAAATTCCTTATATTTAACTATCAAAATAATATTGTTTAAGATTTTTTATTGATATTTAAATAAAAGGTTTAAAAGTAAGTCCACATAAATCATTGCTACACTCATATTTATTTTCGATATATTTTTTAGCATAATTGTATTTTAAAAATTAAAATTTTATCTGTTTTTTTTATCATTGATTACAATAAATGCCTAGCACAATACATAATTTGTAAACGAAACAAATATTCGAAGAAGCATTATTATAAAATTAAAATTTATTAAAATTCAATTATACGGTGTTCATTCTTTGTTTAGAGAGTTATAATTAAAAAATTCATTTAAAATAAACAATTTTTATTTTTTAAGCATCTGTTGATATGATCGGTTTTTAATGTTCATATAATTATATCACCATGATACGAATTTGTTCTAAAATAAAAACAAAAATAACCCAGATATTAAAAATAATGTCACTCATCATTGGTAAATATCTATAGTTTGTAATATTAAAATTTGACGTGTTTTTTATATTATATAGTGCAATAAACATGTGAACTGGTTAAATGGCGCGAATAATTTGAATAATTTTCTAATATTTATGAAAAATACTGGTGCAACATATATTTATTACATTTACCCAGTTTTATGCTAGTTGGGTATCAAATCCCTTTATGCTTCCTTTTGGTGTTATTGGTCCCTTAAATACAATGCTAATTATCTTAAAACACCTTGGAAAGTGTTTTTGTGGAACATGCTCTTGTTCTGTGGATGTGAAAAAATTTTAAGTTTTTTCTTTTTTAATAAAGAAAATTGGCTAAAAAACGTTTAAAGAACATGCGATAGCTATATCTATTATATATTAAACTAAAATTTGCCAAACAATTTATACTAAAATATATTAGTTAGTTAATATATAATATTTACATTCAATGTATATTTAAGGATATTTGAAAGTATTATTAAATTTATGGAAACAAGAAAAATAGATAAATACTCAATCTTTTATATATAAAAGTATTTTTATTTACACATATTTGACCGTATGAGGTTTGGTGACACATCTGAGAATTTTCACATAGAATGTGATATATGAACCGCTATCAAACAAGTTTCTTTGTTTTGAATCTAAAACGGATGTTTTTGAGCGTACATAACACATAAAACACTTTTTTTGCACATAATTCAATTGAATTTTTTCTTTGCAAGTATCATAATTCCCTTTGTTATAAATGATATAAAGACTATTACAAAGAAAATTTACCACACTTAGTGTTGTTCAGAACTCTTAATCAATCATTACGATTATCTTGTGCCGAATTGTCACCCAAAGCCTGCACATTTAATAAAAAAACCACAATTTCATCGCATATTTTTTATATTTAGACAGTATTTAAGATATTTTTAAAAAATTTCCCATGACCAATTTAGATTCATCATCAAGAAATGTTTTGTTTCAAATACAATTTATTAAATGAAACTAATTTATTTTTAAAAAATACTATTTAATATATTTCTTATCTCTTTCTCCATAATGAATACCAACAAAAATTTACATTGTTGTCAAAAAAAATCAACATAAATTGGTTTTTTGTAATAAATAGCATTGCCAAAATGAACTATTTTACTATCCTATCATATACTATCTAGAAATACAAAAAAATAATAATATATTTAGGTATATAAATGGAAGTATGAAAATAACTATGTAAACTCTTTATTTTTTATCTTTTAATGACATTAAAAGCTAAAGGTTGTAATATAAAATTATGTTCTTTTGACTATCTTTTGAGAATATTTAACATCAAAATTTATATAAATGTAAAGTATCTGTTTGCAAAATGATAAAATTTGGATACAAAAAAATCTAAACCATATCTCAGCCTGCTATAAAACCAAGTAAAAAACATTTATTCTTACGTGTTTTCAATTACTTGCTTTTATATACCAAAAAATACATGCATCATTAATACTATAAATTTTAATTAAAAAAAATAATTAGGCAAAATTATGAATAAAATTTTGTTTTTATATTTTTATTCTTCGATTAAAAACATTTTTAGTTTTTTATAAGTAAAAGATACTATGTATGTTAAAATTTAAGAACAGACGTTTGAGGTGTTCTCGACAAGTCTGAGCACTCCAAACATCCTTCTTAAAAAACTAGAAAAAATTCTTAAATTTATAATATTGTTTTATTATTTTTTATTGTGGTTTAAACAGTGATTTTTGATGGATGTCATTTTATGCTGCTGTGTATTTTTATTCTAAATAGAACTTTAAAACAATATTACTAATAAAGTCGTATATATATAGATTTTGTTGTTATTTTATCGTTTGAAATCGTTTTCTGAGCTTATTAAGTATACAAAATCCTCAAAAATGGTGCTTTCGTTATTTGAAGGCATAAATTGTAGAAAATGCAAAATAGAATTCATTTTATCTAATAACTTAACATAAATATCACTTTTCATGATTTAGAGTATTTTTATATTTAATTTTTTTTAAAAAAACAAAATGCCAACGCATTTCCTATATTTTAGCATTTAAATAAGATTAAAGAATAAAAATCAAACCGCTAGATAAAAAAGACTTAAAAAACTCTTTCAGAAAATAGAAAATTGATTTTTGAGTCCAAAAATAAAATTTTAAATAAATGAATTTAATGCATTATAAAACGAATTAAATTTTATATACAGAATATTAATACTATATAAAAATGGATTCTAATCATATTTGTAAGGTAAGTACGGAATATACATTTTAAATAAAAATTTTCTATGCGTCAAGACTTTTTAAGAATAAATTCAATGTTTTTGTCAGCTTTAAAATGCAAATACATTTTCTCAATCTTCTAAATTAAGACAGATATAAATTGTTTCCATAAAATATTTGGCAGTTATAAGAAACTAGTAAAAAAAATCAATATCAATTTAACCCACAAAGAGTTAAGACCGTGCATAAGAGAATTTAAAAAATAAATTATCTACTTATTTTAAAACTTTGATCGTTTTCACTGCTTCCTGATTTTTAAAAAAATAAAATTTTAGACAGATCTTTTGTTCTTAATGGTAAAAAAATATGACCATTACTTTTTCAAAAAAATGAACAAAAAAGATTTATTGATCTTATCAATTCATATATAAAAGAGTTAATAAATATTAATTTAAGACAATTAAGATTTTAAGTGAACAAGCCAAATGTAGAAAAATTGAAAAAGACAGAGAAAAAAAGAACATATTATAAATTCTTGAGAGAAAAATTGTCGTTGTTGGAATGTATAAATCCATATCAAGTGTAACACCTGATATTTAAAGGTGTTCAAAAGATAAAAGATGTCATAATGACACTTTATCAGATGCAGTAGTTTATGATAAGGTTGAAATTAAACCATAAGCATTGATTGGTCCGATAACGGGCATTTTGATACACAAAACTTTCATTTGTGGCTATATATAGCCTAATAATAAAAGAATTATGTATGCTCAAAAAAATAGAAACAAAAGAAGAGTTTCTTCGTCTTCTTTAATTGCTCTGGCACTTGTCAACCATCATATTTATTTTTTATGTCTTCTAAGCCTTTTTTAAAAATATTTCAATTTTCGATATACAGTTTGATAATCGGGAAGAGACTTTTTTTATGAAGCTAGCTCAAAGTATTGATTATCGAAAAAAAGAGCAATTATTATCATAAAATACACAATCTCTAGTCAAAATAAAACAAAAAAAATTTTGGCTAGAATTACCGATAAGTAAATATGATTCGGATTAGTAACTTGCTATTGCGGTATTCCGCGGGCGAATGGTTTGAAATTCAATAAAAGGAATATAAAGACGAGTTGTTTGGCACTGAATTTATTGTATTGTATTTCCGTGTCGGAAAACTGGATTTGTATCGTCTTCCGGTGTCGCGTCGCCGTCTGTCTTCTGTCCTGAGAATTGCATGAGGGGTCATTCTCAACGTCTTTTATAGTTTCAGGAATATGTCGCAATTTGATTGGTACGTTCCTTTTCGCAACTACACACCCTTTCTCTTGTTTCTTTCCAAGATTTAAAACGACTCAGTGCTGATCGTTGGATATAGCACTATAAATCGAGAAACCTTTATCGGATAATTATATTTTTTTGTTCTATATTGTATCTAATAATAAGATATGATTAGAATGAAAAAGTACATAATAAAATTCTTTCTGCATTATTTGTCGCGCTCCATTTTTCTTTGGCTAGAGTCGCACAAAAAAAGCATGAAATAGAAGAAGATTGTTGGTAGTTTGTTGAGCACTGTTTATTATAAACAAGATTAAGTTTCATTCACATATTATTGACTTCAAAACAGTATGTTTATTTGTACTTTTTTTGATACACTATTCGTAATTATTAAAATTTCTTTTTGACTTTGATAACTGATTGACAGTTATATTTTAATTTCAGACATCTCTTTAGATTATCTGTTCGATTGATGTCAAGATAACGGTTTAGATATCAAAATTCAGAAAGAAGTAAGATAAATTGTTGTAATAATATAAACAAGACATTATTATCACCAGAAATTTAAGAGTATTATTACTCACAAATATAGTTAATAAAAAGATTTTAAAATATGTTTGTGACTTAAAAATTGATACTGAAGAATTGGTCTGAGTTCTAAATTTGTATGATAAAATATAAACGATTAATGTTATTTATTCTATTATTTAAATTATTCATATTGAGTATAATAAGATTTTTCTAGCGTGTGAGATCACCATAAACTGCTTGAGTAAATCCAAAAATTACAAAAACTTTTTTTGATGTTTTTTTGAAAGTTGTGCACACCTACATCCTTAATTTTAATATATTAAAATCTTTTTTTCCGTTTTATAAAGAAAGAAAGTATAAATGGTTTCAAGACATTTTTTACTGTAAAATCAAATTTAATTCTGCTTTTACAAAAATTATATTACTATCTAAACGACTTATTTTTTAAAAATTTTGCTAAAAAAATTATATTACTATCTAAACAACTTATTTTTTTAATTTTGCTAAAAAAATTATAGGGACATACTATAAACCGAATATTATATTATTTCAAAGTAAACGAGAAATAAAAAATTCGACCAATAATACATGATTTAAAAATAACAATGTTCTAATTAAGAAAATTAAAATTTTTTAAATACATGAAAAGCATAATTTTTTATAAAACTTTATACAAAATAGACAAAAAACATATATAATGAAATTATAATTCTTTGAAGAGTTATGTAAAATTATTATGGTAACTAATCACATGCGAATATTTATAATGCCAATTATGCATGAATCAATGCGATCTCTGATGTGTGCGTGCAAAAAAAGGTGTGGATATGAGAGAAAATGACAAGATCAACTTTGCAGTGTATCAATGGTTAACTATAACTATATTCTTAAGCAGCCTAATCATATAAATATACTAAAGCCACAAACGAACATTGGGAAAAAAGATTAAATTCGTACTTCTGTAGTATGTAGATTCACTTAAACATATGAAACAATTGAAATTTTATTTTTGTGTTTTTAATATTAATATTGATATTACAACAAAAGTCCGAAAAATATTTGCAACATATAAGATACCTACAAAAATGCACAGAAAGAAAATTTACGACAAAAGAAAGGTGGACTAAAATATTACAATAATGTAAATGTTAACAGCAGGTAAAGAAAAAAATGCTAGTAACACTCTCTAGACACAAAAAATTTCTTTCTCTCCTGCAGATGCTCTATTTCGTGTGAAATCTCGATGATAAGATATGAAGAAACAACAAAATATGCTTTGAATAAATAGAAAACGTAAATAAAAAACTAAAATATTTTTTTAATTTTTGTTTTTCTTTTTAATGTTCTTTTCAAAACTAAATTTTTGTCGCTAACTTTATTTTCTCATATTAAAACTAAGTATATTAGTAATCACTTTTATAACGCAATCGCTATAATTTTCACATATCATTTATGGTCTTTTAGGCAATGAAAAACTTGAATTTTCACATTTAATATGAAACACGCATTTAAAACAACAAGTTTTATTATAAAAAAGAAGATATAAACAACTTTTTATTTTTTTTTCTATGACAGTAATAAATATTTTTTATATGCTTTTTCAGTAAGAATTATCTATGAATTTTTGTATTTTAAATAGAGATTTTGTCATGATTTACCGAACGAATATTTAAATCTCTAGATTTTGCAGAAATATTATCGACGACACTATGATTCATTCCTTTATTTGTAAAGAAATGACCGAGAGTTTGGATAAGATATTGTATTGGGGTCTTGGGGAGCCTTTACCCGTAAAGAAGTAAAAATTCCATTATATTTTTTTGTTTTATTAGACTTAAGAATGTTCTACATCCTCCTAGGTATGGTTGAATGTACATACTTATTTAAATATAGTTTTTTTTAGACAAGTGTCGATTATTCACTCGAATTATACTCTATGTTGACAATAACTCATTATACTCGTTTCATCGACAGTGTATAAAACTTCAGGTCAAGTTCTTATAATATGCGATCTATACGCTATTTTGTTTCAGCATATGCATTATAAAATTTAGAGTTTTATTGTAAATTTAAAAAAATTGGCTTTGAAAGTTTTTGAATTTTGTAGATTCTTATTTACTAATAATACAAATACAAAATCTTTGCATGTGTATGAATCTACTTTAATATGGTAGAAAATACATAAGAACACACGAGCGCTTCAAGTTCGATGATGTTTTGTTTTTTACAACACTACACTGCCGAATGCATATAATCTATATCAAATGTCATTAATACAGGAGAGACGAGAAAAAGATTGACAATGAAAAGATTTGAAGTTAAAACAGAACAAGGTGCGAGCAAGTAATAAGTCAAAACAAACTATGTAATCACTTATGAAATATAAAATTTCGTAATATTCACACAAATTTTTTTTTCAGTTTATCTTGTTGTATTCTTTTCGATTTTTCTTTTTCATACTGCCGTTAAAGCAAGATATCAAGAGTTACTCCGTCTTATAATTAGATATGATTGTTCAAAAAAAAAGAACAATGATAACAATATAAAATATATTTAAAAAACCAATTCAAAACAATGAAATGACAAAAAATAAATATTATTAAATAAAATATTTATACAGACGTAGTTTATGAATAATTCTCAACAAGAAAGAATTTCTTACAATGAAACTTGTGTATAAAATTTTATACATAAATATTAGTTATTTGTTTCTATCAATATTTGCATTAGTTGTAAAGACATTTTAGCAATAATCTGTGTTTGATTTTAATACTTTATTTTATAAAATATGTGTTTAGTATCTCATTTTATATATTTTAGCTTTATAGAAAATCGATAAGATTAAAATAATGTTATATAGATGCATCCTTACGATTTTATAGTCTTTTTTTAGTTTAAATAAATTGAGTATATAAATATACTTTTTACTTGGTGGTATCTTTCGTGAAATTGTGATAATTACGCTGGAGAAATAGATATAGACTGTAAGTATTAGTAACATTGGGCTCAGGATATTTTTTAATATTGATTATGTTAACTTTGTTTGCTGATATTAGGTATTTTTATCCAAATATATTTGGTTGAACATGGCTCTCTTTGTTTAAGGCAGGTTAAACTTCTTACTTCTTTGATCTTAGGATAAAAAAATCTTTAAAATTGTCTGAATAAAGGAGAAAATATTACATTTTAATACCAAGCAAGTAAAGTTCACGAAAAATTCACAAAGGTCTATGTTTAAAAAATAATTTTAGAAATATTTATTTCTACTTATCTGAAATTAATTTCCGTAAAATTTCACCATTGTTTATAAAATTTCGCAATATAAAGTTAAATATTATTATGTAAAAAAATTATTTTATTTGTTGGTACGTAACAGTAAAATTTTTGTTATCTATATTTAATATATGAAAATATATTTAATGTATAAAATAATACAATAATTCAAAATGAACATAAGGTGTTAACAGAATATTAGCTTATTAAATTTCATTCTACACTTTCAGCAACGCGATACTATTTACCATATAATATTTTATATAAAAATCTTCCCTGTCATACTTATTTTCTAGAAAAACATTTTTTATAAATAATATATTTTAGATTTACACACAAAAAATTAAAGTAATCAATGCATTATTTCAACAAAATGAATAAATATAATAGCAGCAATAGATATCGTTTAAATAATTAATATACTATGAGTCTAAAATATCTTTTTATTTTCATACACAGAAAAAAAGTATTTCTTTGGCTTATATTTATGATTTGGTTAAAATGCCCACAATATATACAAAATCATAAATTATATATATTTACAACAGCGAATACTAATTATTAAATAAAAATGTTAGAATATATTTAAACAAAAACCAAGTGTTACAACTATTATATCATAACAAGAATTTTGAAAAAATTGTTGTTAATTCAATGAAAGTGTGTTAAATTGTTATTTTTATTGATGGGTTTGATAATATTATCATATATATTTGAATATTTTTAATAATTTAATTATTCTTAAATCTTTGCTTTTAGCATTTTTGTATAAGCGTAAATTATAATGTATAAAGGAATGTATTTTTAAAATTTCAAGATATGGTATGAATAAGAAAACTAATTTGAAATTTTCCTATTTTTAATTTTGTGATTTTTTGTGATAAGAAAAACGACGAAAAGTTATTAGAACAAAAAAGAAAAAAAGAAAAAAAGAAAGAAAGAAAGAAACATGAATAATAGCAATAGTAATAATTTTAATAGAAATATTTATGATGTATGAATATTAGTAGTAATGGTAGCATGAATAGTAGTAATATATATGGTGAAAAAAATGAACTTAAACAACAACAATAAAAATAAATAAAAAAACAGAAATATATGTAACATTTTAGAACTTTACTTTAGAACAAATAGTGTTCCTAAATCAAAGGACAGATAAAAGTTATAACCTGATAGCTTGATTTTATTCAATACTTTTTTTGCAGTAAATTTCAAATTAAATTTGTCGATATAATATAAAAAAAATAAAATCCTTATTCGTGTTTTTAAAAATATAGGCTGGTATGTAGAATATTTAAGTTATTGTGTCATATCTATAACACTATCGGAATAGAGTTTACGAGTACTCTTTAAATAACTTATTTCGACACTTTAAATTTATTGACAGGTGTAATTAATGTTTTTGTCAATTCACAGAACTATTAAATAATTTATTTTTGAAATAAATTAAAAAGAAGTAGTTTTTTATCAATAATTTGAACAACAAATTAATATTTTAAATGTAAAAAACATTTACGATAACTTTTTTATATTCAAAAATAATGTATAACAATTGCAAAACAACAATAATTCATAAATAAGGATCATCAAACACCTAATTCTTATTTTGAGTATAAACAGTTTTGTAAATCATTATATTGTTGAATGGTCACACATCGTCCGGTAAGGATCTCTGTAACAGCCAAACACATTAATTCTTTTTTTATGCTAATGCTATCGTTTTCATTCTCCCCTTTTTTGCTCAATAAATAAAACTAAGGCATAAATTTTAAATAAAATCTAATTCGCGCAGTATTAAAAAGATAACAGAAAAAGCATTAACTAGCAAATTCTGAAAATCGATAAAACTAAGATTAGTATTTTTTGCCTATTTAAAATATTTTAATAAAGATTTTCATTTAATTTAACTAGTTTTAGTATAAACAAATATTAGAAACAAAACAATATGTATTAATTACCAAAATGATTGAGTGAAAAAAATTCAAATCACAATTACAAATTTTATAGACATTTTGATGCATAAATGTCGTAAATATAGTAGTAATTTATCTATTATCATGAATAAAATCATGTTATTTGTTTTCAAATTGTTTCTATTCGTGTTATAAACTATTATAGCAAATATTCTGCATTTCTATATCAAGTAAAATTTAGTTTTATTTTACTTGTTGCTAAGATTTAGCTAAACTTACAGATATTATAGTAAATGACAAAGCGTTTTGCAACGATTTTTATTTACTGACGTCTTAAATTCTATTTAAAAATAAAATATAATCAAAACAGCTTATATCAAAAGTATTTGACAAGCAAAACTGCATTATATAAGATATTAATTGCATCGTGCCTAGAGCTAAAAATATTCGTGGTATCTAGAAGGAGTTTTTACCAATATGAACTGCATATATAAAAAAATTCAGCTTCACATCAATGAAATACAATTTATTTTGTTTTCTGATAAAATTTCACATTTTGATTTATATTTGGATATAAATATATGTTTTTTAACGTGCAAATAACCTCATATTTGATCCTAAATTTTATTACATTTTTTTCCTTTTTAATATTAATCTTTAGACATCATATAATAAAAGTATTCTTTTATAAGAAAATTTTGAAAGTTTTTGATCAAGAGAAATTTTATGATAAAAACTATAATTCATCTATAATAGTAAATTTGGTTTCAAATGGTAAATACGATTACGAAATTTTAAATCAATTTTTTTTAAAACGCAAAATGACTAATCCTTGAAGATCAAGACAAAATAAAGAGTTTTTATAAATATATCAAATCATATTTGCATCAAAATAGCAAAATAAAGGCTTTCCAAAGGCAATAAGGTTAAAATATCGTTAAGGATAATCCAAATGTTTACAATGTATAAATTATAATACGATATCAAACAAAAAATAACTATATTACAATCACGAGCTAAAATTCAATTTTAAATAAAATGTTATTCTTTTTGATATGTTAATGCTTGAATTTATAGATTTTTTTGTGTACTTGTTTTTTTAATCGATAATTGTCAAAAATTATTTTTATAAAAAATTAAAAAAATTTATTCGTCAAATCAAGAAAAAATCAATCATATACTTGAACTTTTACTTCATTTTAGGAATATTGTAAAACTCATCAGAAATCAAATAATTTTTTTATGCAAACAATTGTACAAAGTTTCATCCTCAATTTGTATAAAAAAAAATATATAGAATCACTAGAGCTTACAACAGTTATATTGTTATTGTTTTTTGCCTAATTTTTAGAAATAAGTTTATTTATATGTAATTTTCAAAACTAATATGACGTATAATAAAATACAAATATATTTTTAATTATTCATATTAATTTATACCATCAAATCCTTAGAGTTCTAGTATAAAATCTCCTTTAAAACGTATTTCAAAGTCCAAAAAAAAACAATAAGTTTTTGATTACATATGTTTTACTGCGATTTTATCAAAAAATTTATAACCGGATAATTTTGCTTAAGTGAAAAAAACTAATAGCTTTGAAAAATTATAAATACCTGATTTTAATTAAAAAGCAGCTTAAAGCATATATTAGAAAAAAAGCAATAATTTTAATGCATGAATAAAACAATTTATAATGTTGTATATAAGTTGATTATTCTACGTCCTTACTTGGTATAACTATGCCATTCTCAGATCAAACCATATTAAACAATTTATTCATTATATTGTAATCGGTAAAAGAAAAAAAATTATTTACATGAAAACATTTAGATACAATTGCCTCGTGTATATTTTTACTGTTATATTTTGTTTTTTTTATAAAATAATTAATACAGAATAGGAATATTTATACAATAAATGAATATTTCTCTTTTAAAAGCAAGGTTACTTGGTATTTTATAGTTAAAATCTGTCAACTCAACCTTTTCACAATACATTTTGTTAATATATAATACACATTCATACAGATAACTTTTTATTTTAAACAAGATTGATCGTTCTTAAGGAACTTTTTAGATTCAAAATGGACTTTATTTTCAGATGCAGATAAAAAATGTAGAAGAATGTGCCAATAAACACTCACCCATAAGGTTCGAATGCAATTTATGTAGACTTTCCTTAAAAAACTGGTGTAGGATCCCGCATGATAAGGTAATTAATGTCATTGCGAAAATCACAATGCAACAATAACGACAAAAAAAGAGTAGGAAAAGTAATGTAACACTATAAATCTAAGGTAAAAACGACACATAATACAGATTATTGAACTTAAAATAATTTAATTTAAACTAAGATTAAGAAAATTAATATTCTTTTTTTATTTACAATTAAAAATTTTACTTTAATTTCCAACATATATCAAGCACCATCGAACGGTCAAAAAGAGGTTCACCACCCATGACCTATTACGACAAATACTTAAATATCTTTTTACAAAATTAGAATTGTGTTAAAATGAACTTATTTTGTATTACATGTTCTTTTTTATTAATTTTATCATTTGTGCTCTGTATAATTACTCTTATTTTTTTATAGAAAAATCAATAGTGTAAAAAACATTCTTGATATTTGTACTTAAAGTGCAGTATCGTTAAGAAAACCATAACCAAGTAATAAGTTATATTATTTATAGTTTTTTATTATAGAAATAATGCTTAAGCACATATTACTTATATGCTCTTTGTGAGTAATTTATTTTGTGCAATATAACTTAACAATTTTAAACGTCTTTGAAGAGCGTTTTTTGAGATTAAACAGATATTCATAAATTTTTATAATAAATCAAACATTTTTTATTTTCAGTTTTTATATAAATCTTTTAATATCGATATCAAACCAACTAAACGAGTAAAAACATTCTTTCTAACTATATTTAAATTGAATTTTTTTTCTTTACAGAGATTTCATAAACTATTGAATGTAATTGTAATAAAAACCAAGAAAGCGATTTTTCTCATAATTTTTTGAAAGCCCAATGATAAAATTTTCATAAAATCAATTTTTGAATTTATTAGTTACCATTATGTGGCCTAAAATTGTATTTAATAAGAAACAATCGATCGTTAAATTATTATAACAAAGATCATTTTTCTTTAAAGATACACACTCACTCATTTATTTTGGTTCTTATGAAAAGGAATCTAGTTGGTTTTAGATCGCTAAAACGATAAAGACTTTTTGATTTCAGCATTTTGCTACTAAAAATCACATTAAGAATGGATCAATGTGATAAAAAAACGGTTATGATCGACAATTTGCAACATGAAGATGCTAAAATCGCGAAATGCACCAAAATCAAACCAAAGTTTACCTAAATACACAGCAATCTTCTTTTTAATATACTATTTTCTGTTTGTTTCGAATAAATTTGAAGCAGAACGTGCAATATGTTATTTTTGATTATTAAATCCTAATATAAAGATTTTTTATGTGTGCTTGATATTTTTTTATAGAGCAAATAATGAAAAAATAATGTCTTCATATTTAGTGTATGGATTTTAAAAAACAAAATTGAGAATATTTTTTTTCATTTTTTTATGCCCAATTTTTTTGCGAAATCATTTTTATAATCTAAACATGATTCTGATTTTGTAAAAATTTGCATTTCATATAGAAAAATTATGCGAATTTCGAGAAAATTCATTATTGAATGACGACAAAAATTCCATTCCAAACACAAATATTATGAATTTAATAAATTTTAACTTCGAAAATAAAAGTGACAAAATAGTGTACAATTTCCCAACAATATCTTATTACTAAAATAATTAATATTACTAATTGCCGAAATAAATAATACTTTTTTGTTTTAATACTATTTACTCTTTTTTTGATCAGTTATTTTGTAATTTTTTATAATTCGAGTCAAAAAATTTTATGATTAGAATAAAAATGAGATGAAGGATTCTGCATTGCTGTGTAGCAATACCGAGACCTCCGCCAGTAAGATTTTAAAAATTTATATATAGTTTACAACTTTTAATACAAAGTATTGTGGTTTAAATATCATATTTATAAAAAACTGTCATTTTTTTTTACATTTAAGCACATAATATTCAATCCAAATATAAAAAAACAAGATTAAAACATAAAATGATATTTTTTTAAAATTAACTAATTATGAAATCTATACCACCCAAATTAATATTCTTAGTTCTAATGTGAAGATTGGAAAAAAGAATTTAGCAGAAGCTTTTTCTTATAACAATTCATAATACTGAAAAATTTATATTATTTTATTTTTTTCAAAGAAAATGTATACAAAATATGAAATTTTTTTTATTTTTAGGTGGATATTTTTATAATCAGTATTGTGTAAATAAATAAATATATTGGATTATTGTAATGAATATAACTGAAAGCATGATTTTAGCATAATAATCTACAATTATACTATAATACTTCAATAAAGCGTACATAAAACCAAATAATATTTTTTTATATGAACTTCACTTTTTATTAGATAATATTCAATCTAAAAATACAAATTCTTGGAGAAATATGATAATTCAAGTCGTACAAATAGATTTTGTTTGATTTTAATATTATTTAAATGTAAAAAAAAACGTTAATCATTTTTTATTAACAATTTCTTTGCCATTAATTATACACTATATTAACAAGAAATTATAAAAAGCAATTCAAAATAAAATAATCTTTAGTCTAGATATTTTACATAAAATATTTGCAATTAATATGCAAACAAAAAATTTTAGGACTTTTTCATCTTAAAATAAAATTTTAATTCAATATTTAGTTTTTTCACAATTTTCAAAACATCGCATTTAATTCGACAAAGCTGATTCAAAATATAAATCTACTAATAATATTTTTTAACGTTGCTATAGTTTTGAGGAATAATCAATAAATAACATTTATTTCATCTCAATTTCTAAATTGATTAATAAATTTATTGCGTCAACAGTTGTAATCAATATTAATTATACCTGAAATTCATAAAATGATATATTTATTTATACTAGATATAACATAAAAATTTTTAATATTTCTTTTTAACATCATAAAAGGTTTTTCTTAAAAAAAAACCATGGAAGGCTTCTAAATTTATAGAAAAAAGGTTTGTAAAGATAGACTATTTTAACAATAAGGCTTATATTTATAAATTTTTATTTTTCTTCATTTAGAGACACTGAAAAGGTTTTTAAAAATGAATTAAAAAATTGATACTTCTAAATACGATTCAAAAAAAAACTTTGTCGTAATTTTACATGCATTCAAAAAAATAGTTAAAGTTAATTTTCTTTGAATTTCAATTATTTAAAATCTAGTGTTTATATTACTTTTTTTAATAATTTCATATTAGTTTGTATTACTATATCAGATTCTTTTGTGAAATTTAAGTCACATTTAAGTCACTTTCGTCTTTTTATTATTATAACATATAGTTTTTTTCTTTTAATTAAAAAAAATTCAACTAATCTAAATGTTTTTTCATTCTTTTAAACGCATATGAATTTTTTTCTCAAAATAGAGTAACAATCAAAAGGAAATTTAAAATTAATAATTTTTATACAACAGAATGCGTTATTTTGAAATAAAAACATTTTAAAGAGAAAACGTCATAAATGGGTAAATTGAAATTCTTAATGCATTAACAAAATAATATTTACAATAAAGAAGCTTTGATTTTAATGTATATTTTTATTATAAATATATATTTAAAATCATAAGTTTCTTTGATTTTCCATGAAAAAGTGAATATATATATTTTAAATGCTAAAAACCCCAATAGAAAAGCAAATTTTAGTTATTTCACCCATAACATAAAAGAATATACAACGTAATTTTTTTTGTAGTTAATGTTTGACAAAATTTTATTTGCAGAAATTAATAGTTATATTAGATTTTTTCATATAAAAAATTTACACATACCATCTAAAACAAATTTAGCTAAAAAAACCTTTCCATTTGGCAAAACGAAATCGATGTTAAAGAGAATAAAAACTTTTTTCACTAGTTATACACAGACTTTAATGTAAAATTTCAAAAAGCGAAAAACTTTAAAAGCATAAAAAGACCTTTGACTGCTTGGATATATAAATTTTATCTTTTATTCATGAAAATTTAGCCTTTTTTTATATTAGAACTGATTAAGTTTTCTTGATGTGTGTTTTTTTCAAGATTATATTTTTAATAATAATTTACAAAATATTGAACTGACTTGATATTCACAAATTTAGCTATTTAATCAAGATAGTTCTACATTCAGTCACGCTATCATTCTCAAATACAGTTAACCTTTGATGTAAGTTTTTTTTAAAAATTTAAAATAATTAATATAAGCAGTATACAATTTTTCAAAAAATTATAATATTGCTCTTTCTACAATAAAAATCTAAAATCATATTTTTTTATCTAGATATCATATTAAAAATGCTTGCAGAAAAAAATATATACAAAATTACAAAAAACATCGGTTAAATTATATTTATATCAATTTAACAAAAAATATAATATATATATAGAAACTGATAGTATTACTTTAATACTACGTTATAAATAAATCCTATATCAAATAAAGATTTGACAATAAAAAAATGAAATTCGACCTTATGTACATTAATATAGCAAAAAATCAAATATAAGAAAAAATCACTCATTAATGGCAATGCTATTTTAAAAATTTTCAAATCAATTTATTTTAAATAAAAACCTAGCCTCTGTCAGATATTTGTTTATCTGAAAATTCCCATGAGAGCAATTTTGACAAATATGTTTTTTCTGCATGGAATAATTATCTAAATAGCAGCTTTACGAATCAAATATACAAAGTTTTAATGAAAAAATATTCTTTATACAATAATAGCAAAAAAAACGATGTTTTACTTACAATAATAAAAAACGAAATTTTTTTCACAATATCAACATTCATCGATTTTTTTTATATTGATTGTCATTATAAATAAAAGATTTTGGCATGGGTGAAGATCGTTTCACAAAAGGTTTAAGACCAAATATTATGAAATAAAATATTTAAGAACATTGAATTAAGCTTTTTGCTGTCGATCAAAGGTTAAAAAAGCAAATTTTACACTGAAAGGCTATTAAATATTGTTTCTTTGGAAGAAAAAATAAATTGGCATAGAAAAGTTTTTTGCGAAATTACATAGCGTAAAAATGAAAATATACTGCGATGTCTATTGGATATTCGTTTTTTCATGATTAAAATTCGATAATAGAATTGGTTTTACTTCTATTATCAATGCATTATTGTAGTTATTTGTAAATTTATTATTTCAAAAATCGGAAGAATCATTATTGAAAATACATTTATTTTTTTTTAATACTTTTATAGTTTTAGCATAACCTTTTTTTGTATTTAATTTATGGTAAATACATCAAATTGTATTGAATTGTGTCAAACCATTTAAATTATATTAAAACTGGTTCAATATCAATCTAACATAAATTACCATAAAATAACACATTTAAAACAGTTTTCCCGTTCATGCGTTATCATAAAACACATACATTTTCATAAAAGGGGAAAATTCAATATTAAATATTTTTTATAAAATATTTTCTTGTATTTTACAAAGTTAATAGTTCTCAAATTCTTGTTTTTTATTTTTTTCAATCGTTAAAGGACACTCTTAATAGTTTTTCTCTCATATTTTTTGCACCCTCTATCACACTTATTGTCTCTTTTATTTTTAAAATTTTTTGTATTTAGATGTTAAGAAACTGCTTGTTGTCTTACTTATTTACTTTCTAATATTATGAGTAAAAAATCTTTCATAATTCGCTATATTCGGGCACAAAGATTAGATATGGAATTTTTGTCTTTTCATTTCAGGCTCTATTGAAGTCTGTGCTCTTATCATTAAGCGACAGTTTTTTTGAGTTTATACGGTTGTTATATAAGAAAGTTGTCAATCTGTTACATTTATATGGACTTTGAAACTAAATAATCAAAGATTTCGTTGAAATTTATTTTTATAGCCAATCAAAATATGAAAGACGTTCAGCAATTTCATCAATTGACATAATTAACTTAATTCTTTAATAAATGATTAGTGGAATGATATGAGCAGGCGCAATTTCATTTAAAACGCATGAAGAAAAAATAAATAAAATTAAGCTACAAATATCAAAATGTGATGATGGAATAGTTCCTAAAAGTGTAATAAACAATCAAAAGTTATTTTTGAAAATTTCTATAAAAAAGATTCTTTTTAGACAAACAAACCTATAAATAAGAAAAAATAAATAACATCACTACTTAGAACAAAAATTTTACTAATCATTTACATTAAACAAGTACCACATTAAAACTTATACCATTATCAAAAAAACTTCAAAGCAAAAAAAAACAATAAAGAAAAAGAAAGTTATTGTGAAGAAATAATTTTTGGTAATTGATAGTGGTAAATAAAAATTTTCATCACAAAATTTTAATGATATTTCTAGGTCTATTTACAAATAAAAAACATATTTCTGATAATATTCAAACGTATCAATGGAGAATTGTAAAAATGTCATCTCGTTTTTTTATAAAAGTCTTAGGACATACATGCCATTAGAGTTGGCTTTATGCTTATCAAGTCAATCTGTTTCGCTGAATGTCATATTGGTGTTATCTTCTCCATAATGCAACTATATCGAAAAATTTTTGGTTATCATATACGATTCGCCATTCATATTTTCTCGTTTAGTATCAATTGATTTTTTATAATTATTCTATGATCATTTTTGAAAAGTAAAAAACACTTTTACTGCAATATTCAGTCAATTTTTATAGCAAAAGCGAGACTAATTGTATTTTATATGTTGTATACAATCTGGTTTAAATGGATTAACTACAATTTTCAATTTCATGGAAAAAAAATTAATTATGATCTAAATTCTTTGCAAAGGTGAAGAATGCAATTTTTCTTTATATGTAGGCAGGAACTTTTTAATTTTTTACCTTTTTTGTGAATAAAATAAAACAATTGTGCAAAAAAATAAAGCTCTAAAAAAATGTGAAGATTATCTTAATAATGTATGCTTGATGAATTTTTTGTAAAATATTGCTTATGAATTAACATTTATGAAAAAAATTTATTATAGTGATGTGTTATAAGAAATTTAAAGTGAAAAATTTATAAAATAAAATTTTGAATATTATTTTTTTGCTAATGATACTCAAGTGCAAAAATTGAATATAAAGAAAACGAAATAATTTTAATTAAAAATTATTATTTCGCTCTGTATGTTAAAAATCGCAAAAAAATACAAAACATAATTATAACTGTAAGCAGTCAATAGATTATAGTTGAATTAAATTGAATTTTTAGTTTTTTCCGCTGATAATTATTTGGATTATACATTGATTGTTCACATTTTATAGTTAGGAAAAAGAATTAGTCTTTGTGTCGGCAAAAATAACAAAAGCTTTAAACAATATTTACAAAATGCCAATGATGTATCACGAAATAAAATGTTTTTAATTTAAAATTTTTTTAATGATAATAGCTAAAAAAACTGTGTAGCTAGAAAATCAAGCTTTTTAATGATGTGATTTTAACAGTTTTTGCAAATCATGCATTTTAATAAAAATCTAAATTTTTTTCTCGGAAAATTTGTAATTTTATATTAAATTTCTTGATTTTTTTTCTTTATTTTAATATTATATGAACAAATAGTAAATTTTAAATTCTATAATTTCTAAAAACAAATGAACAAATTCACAATAAAATTTTCCTTGACCTAAGTTTCTATTATCAAAAAAAATTTTTTATGAAACATGGATTTACTATTCTAACCACCCATTATTCTTCGGTTGTTAGAAATATTGTTATGGGTTGCATTCATATTTAAAAAGGATTTGATAGTTGTTATTTTTGATTAATAAATAGAAATTGTAAATTAAGAATTTCTAGGAATTAATTTATAAATTAACCTATTTGCAGTCTTTTATAAGAAAAATATGTTGAGAAAAAGTGATTATAAATGATCTTAGTGTTTTCTAATTGTTCCGCTTATTATACTACTTGTTTATTTACACTTTTACAGATATAAAAAACATGAAAAAAATCAAAACTACAACAAAATTTGTAAAAAAATATGAAAAAAATATTCAAATTTTTGACGCCAAAATTAATATTTAAAAACATAAAAATTTTATTTATAAAGAATTTTTGTAGAAAAGTAAACTAGAAAATGAAATCAACTAAAATTCAGGATAATGTTTTTTGTTTTTTTTACTGCACATATAAAATATGTTCTTGTTATAAACTTGTGATAATAATTTTGACATGCACTCTTTTTTTAAGATATATCAACAGTGTAATATTGACTAGTATTCAATTTTTTTTTATTCTCGTAATAGGATTTTTATCAAGATGTAAAAAAAATATGTAAATACTCAGCTAAATAAAATTCTATCTTTTTTATATTTGGTAATTGATCTAGAATGAAGCAATTGAAAACGCATAAGTCTATCTTTTTTTGCTATGTTGGCACTCATCTTTTATTATAAAAAATTCAAGTATTTAGTTTTGTCACAATGTGGAACAAGAGTAATCTATTGTATATTTATAACAATTTTTGTTAATTCATGCTAAAAAATATTTTTAAATTGTTTTGAAATAGTTGTTTCATTATGAACTGCAACAAAAGGAGGTAAAGGAAACAGATCTATGTTAAAATATTTTATTTTATCATAAAATTTCTTTAAAAATATTAAGAAAAATATATAATGTAGGATGAATGAGAAATTAACAAATTAATTAATAAAAAACATATGGAAGTTTTTTAATGATTCTTATACGTTCAATCGTTTGTTTTTTATTAGATTTTTCAAAAAATATTACTGAAAAATCGTTCAAGATGTGCTATCCTATTTTTAGGTCAAATTGTTACAACTCAATGTTTGTATTTCAGCGTTTTGTTTTATAATCACAAATTTAATGATATGATGGAAATGAAAGATTTTTTATGCATTTAATCTTTAAAATTTAAACAATTTAAATAAATGCAGTTGTATTACAATCTCTTCATCGTCCTAAAAGCAATATTTTAGATATGCGAAAAAATCATTTACAATTATAATTTATTTGACGAATCTTTTTCATTCTAATTATTGACAAATGAACGATTTACACAATTTCTATTTCACAAAAATTATTAACACAAATCTAAATTATATTTTTTGTTAAAATTCTAACTGATTATAGCTTAGAACTTTTTGATATGAGACTAGAATTTCGTTTGAATAATTTTTAAAAGCTATATTTTTTCCTGCTGTTTAGGGCAAGTTAAATATATATTTTGATTTTGTTTAAGCATCAAAAAAAACGAAAAAAAGCAAAAACAAATTACAGATTTTTGAATCAATAACCGCACAACTAAAAGTAAATTAAGATAGGTTTATGATCATATAAATGAATTATTGTCTATAATATATAAAAGCAGCCAATATAATAAAAGATGTCATAAAAAAAGTAGACTGAAATTCACAAAAATTCTTTTGAAACGTTTCTAAAGATCTAGTTATGTCTTTTACATTTTTGAAAAAAAATAATTGCTGTCAATATAAGCAAATTGACAAAAAATTAGAATGAAATTACCAATTATGTAAAGCGCGATACAACCATTTCATGTCTTTTTACTCAAACTTCACGTAACTATTTATAGTTTTTTCGACCAGCTCTGTGTAAATTACACAAAATGAATCTTTCAAAAGAATTTTGATGGCGAATAAAATAAAACCATTTGTATCACCAACTTTACTGCTATTTTTTCAAAAAATCTGTTTTCTATATCTTTACGTGTTATTTTTTTGGGAATAAAATATGTAATAGGGGTCAGAAATACATTGATATTGTCTTAAAATATGTACTCAATTCATATATGCGATAGAATGTGTCAAAAAAAAATTTCAGAACAAACTCAAATGTTTGATTCACAAAAAATAGGAATCCAACGCATAAAAAATGTAAGCTAACATATTAGATTATAAAAACATTGTGCAATTTCTAGAAAAAATTTGCTATACTATAAAAAACAAAAAACTCTTCAAATTCTGTATTTAAACCGATTAAATAACATTTTAAAATTTATTCAACAATTTTTACGCATAAATATGCTAAAATTATAATAAAATATATTCTAATTGAAATAAAAGACAGGTTTTTATATTTAAATAGCAAGGGTAAAAACAAAATTTTGATATTTTGTGAATAAATAGAAACAAAACAAATATTATAAATACACGATTTGAAAAATTACATTGTGATCCTCAAGATCTTTTTCTTATATTTTAAATAATGTTCTAAATTATTCAACTGTAAAAATTATAAAAGCTTAATGATTATAATAATTTTATATACTCAAAAAGAAAATTTTATAATTCGTACGCTTTTTGCTATGCATTTATCTGTATTTTATAGTTATATATATATTTTTTATCTTTTTAAAATACAAAATTTACAATTTGCATAAATTTTGATAAAAAGTTTTTATTTTCCAGATAGTATAACATGAATCAACTAACAAATAAAATATAATTACAAATTTATGTCAGTTTTTAATACGCATTTTTTTAGTATTTTAGCTTAATGTAATATTTGGCGTCATTTATGTAATTTCTTTATTTTTTTATATGTTGCAAAGTACTACAATGTTCAATGTATTAACATTCCACATAATAACACAAAAATTACGATACTTATATCTACTTATCAATTTTAGGTTTTGAAAAATTCGAAGCCTAAATAATATATTTATGCATGTTGAATTGACATCAGAAACTGCAATTGCATTAATTAGTATTTTAAAGAGAAAAAATATATTAATTTATATTAAAGCTACAGATCAATCGTCATTTTTATCAGTAAAAACCATTTTACAGTTTTTTTAGAACAAAGTGATTTTTCTACTTAAAAATGTTTTGGAGAGCATTTTTACATTCCTAATTTATAAAATATACATCATTATCATAGCTTTAATACCCAATAGATTCTAATTTTCTAAATGTTTTAATTAAAACAGTAATAGAAACCATGCCTAAAATTTCTCGATATTAAAAAAATGCAAAAAATATTGAAATGTATAGAATTAATTAACCAAAATATTATAAAACATATTAATTGCCTTCAAACATAAAAACACTTTAAAATGTTTATTTTTGTTATTATACAGTAGCGAAAGTATAAAGAATGATTGCGTAAGGTTATTATGCAAAACGACTTCAAAACAGCAAAAAAGCTTTATAAGCCATAAATTTTTTATATGTGCTAAATACATATATGAAGCGGAAAATTGTACTGATATCAATAATAATTTCAATCAATCACATCACATTTCTAATTTTTGATGTTATTATAATATGAAAAAAAAAGAAAAATACATAATTATAAGTATCAAGGTAGCATGTAAACCAAATTATGTTTCATGTTTTTTTAAGTAGTATGTTAGAATGAAAAGCAATTTAAATAAAACGAAATGTGAAAAATTGCACATCAAGTATTCAAAAAAGCGTTCAATGTAAAAATTTTTTAAATAAAAAGCTCTAATTCTAGTAGATGATATTAAAGAAAAAAAATGTAAAAACTTGATAGAGAAAATAATTTTCCTATTAAATATTTTTATTTTGAACTATCAAAAAAGTGCAAATATAAAACTTATCATTTAAGAATTAAGAAAGCAATATTATTTTTATACTAAAACAAAAAAAGATTTCCGGGTAAATAAGAATAGTATATAAAAAAAATTTTTTTAAAGAAAATATAATGCGAATAATATAATCAAAAGTTTTTTGAAGTCAAATTGTCTCAGAAAAGCGACATTGTATAAATTTAAAAATATATTTGATTGAAAAAAATATTCAAAAAATTATTGTTTATGATACATTATATCTAAAAGTTATATAATATGCCTAATTTTTTACGATATTCTGTACATTATGTCTGTTCAGTCTATTACATTAGTTGTAAATATTTATTCTCAAAAATGTTCAGCAATCTTTTATTGTTGATTTTTTTTATTTTTTATATTTTTTGATTGTTTCATATGTGATTGTTTTTTTGAACAAATTTGATCAAACCTTAAGTAAACATTGTAATATTCACAACAAATGACACCAATAAAAATCGAAAAATTGATCGTTTTTGATCAAAAAAGGTTGTATACTATGAGCGCAAAAAGTTTTTAAGCTTTGGAAGATAAACGAACATAAATGTAAAGGTTATCATTTTTCAATATTAAATCGATGGAAGTAAAAATATGAATGATCGAGAGGTAATCCAAGCACATTTAATCTGAAGGTTCCATTATAAATAGACTGTATAGAAAATAAATTTCTTGATGTAGCCGAATCCAGAAAAAAATTCATTGTTTTTATCCGGATTTTCTAGTGCATTAATATCTCCTCTACATTATAACTATTTTCTTAAATATAATAGCTTAACATATTCGCAATGCATAATACAAAATAAACAGACCAAGAGGATTGTAAAAACGTTAAAAGTTTAACACACTTTGTATATTATTTTTATCTTTCTTATTTATATGATTTTTATTTCTTTAGTTATTTAATATGACGAAAAGGTTATGTAAATTGAACAGCTATTTAAAGAATATAGTATTGATCAAGTATTAGGATAAAAAATAGAAACTTACCTTAAAAACAAATTTCTCACGTTTCTAAAGACCAATATTAATTATTTTGGTACTGGTATTAAAGTTTATGAAATTATTAGTTTGAAATATGAAGCTTATTGAAAAAGAATAAATAAGATCTTTGTCTTTTCTTTTCTTATATAAAATGTTTTCTATGTGTTATAATATCTAAATTTATAATCTATTACATTCCTAATAAAATATTTTTGAAAAAAAATATATAAACACAACAAATCAAAACTTGTTATTTGGATTGTAAAACATCTAAATATTCTAGCAACCTTCCATTAAATTTTTTTTCCAAATTTCAAATCATAATTTGGCAAAATATTTATTAATTTTTGATGTTTAAATATAAAATTAAACCTCATTCAAATTTCATTTTAGAAAATAACAAATTTCTATAATTTAAGTTTGTTAGTCTATATAAAAAAATCTTTTGTTGTAAAGAATGCTTTTTCTCGTTTTATATAAAGAATTTTTTTCACAATGATTGGCCTGAATTTAATTTAAGCTTTAATCAACAATAAATTCGTTTTGTTTACAAAAAACATAGATATGTTACTGATTTTTAAGTAGTTAATACAATATGTAAAAAAATTTGTTATCAATTTATTCTGTAAACATATATTAAAACCAATAATTAGGCTAATCTTTAGTTATAATATCCATTTCTAAAGAAATGTATTGAGTTTTTTATAGGTGTTGGTGTTGAGACGATAAAAAAGCGTAATTCTTACTTCATTAGTAGGTTGAAAGAAGTACAAAGATAAGTTAGTGTACTATATGCTTTGAATGGTAAAAAAATTGCATTTAGGAACTTGAAATCCTTTTTACATGAATTTATAGTATTAATATCTTAAAGAAAAAAATTTCTATACATTTGTTCCAATTTATTCCACAAAAATTATAAAAAAAATGAGTTCTTTCTTAACAGTAGAGATTAAATTTTATTTTTTTAAGGTAAAAAGAAAATTTTTCAGAGTACTAAATGTAAAATATGAAAAATTATTACTTCAAAAGTATGTTTAAAATATCACACATAAGTTAATAAATAAAATTTTTTGATTTTTCAACTTTAATTGAATTGATTTAAAGGATTCATTTTTGTAATATTAATGAAAAATGTTTTATATTTATATGAATAGTAATTTAGTTTGTTTAAAAAAATTCATTTTTATTAAAATTTTTTACATTACAATCTGTGATTTTTTTAGAAATAAGAAAGATCACAAAAAACCATTATAAAAAAAATAAGTTATCAAAAAAAGAAGAGGATAGTAAAATTTAGATGTATAATAATAATTTTTAGTATAAATAATAGCTTAAAAAATAATAGTGATAGTAAATAATAAGGAATAAAACTTATATTAAGGATAATATTAATTTAGTGATAAATTTAAAGAGATTTATATTAAAACAAACACATTTATTATAAAACTAGACAAAAAGAAACAAAAAAACATGTATTTCGAAAATAAATAAAACCTTTATCAATATAATTCGTGCAATAATGACAAACAAAATATTTTTAGACTTTAACAAAGCATGCATTGTCAAAAAGTATTCTTGCAACATATATGTTGTTGAGACATGTCTATGTTTATATTATTAGTATAGAATTAAAAAATCTTTAAAATGACGCTTTCGCTTTTTTCAAAAACTAAATCCGCGTTTTAATTTCGAACTTCTGAAAAAGAAAATAATTCATTTAATTTTACATTTTGATTTGGTATGAGCTTTTTGCTATTAAATTCTCGTTTTGGTGTGCGTTTTTCGCCTTATGAAATATTTTAAAGAAATCAGGCAATTTTTGATAAAAAATATTCAATAAATTTTATAATTTACACAGAAATTGTTTCGTGATGTTATTTCACAGTAAAATACTAACAAACTATTGGTTTGTTGTGGACGTTTTCGGTAAAAATGGTTTAATAAGACGATGTTTAAAATATCAATATAAATAAATTCACTTGTTCAATGTTTTGACTTGTTACCTGGTGCCGTTTTCTAAATCGCAATCCAATTCTGAATCTTCACTTTGTTTCATTATTTTTTTTGTTCCTAATTAAATTGTAGATAGCAATTATTATTAACATTAATGAGCCTTTTGCTTGTTTCTTTTTTAATCTATTTTAACATTATACTAATATTAAATAGGAAAACAACAAATTATTTTATGATGTATTAGAATCTAAATAGCATGCATAGCTATCGAAATCTTTTTATTTTTTCTTCCATCATTTAATGATATCAAATATAAATAAAAACAAAGTCAAATATATTTGCATTATTATGAAATTATAATTTTGTATGCACTTATATACAATAAAAACTGAATATCGAGTTTTTGATACATTTAAATGCAGATAATTTTTAGAATCGCAAAATTCATTAGGATCGCTTTTACTTTCATGTCGAGATAATATAAATATATGATTATAGCTATGCCTACGTTGACTGTGAGATTGTATATATAGGAATGGTTATTTAAGCATATTCTCGTAAAAATGACTATTGGACAAGATTGTTATACATTGCATTTATCTTTGTGATGACTACATATGAAATATTTGTGAATTACGGAAAGGATAGAATAAATATATATCAGTTTCATTGTGGTTATAAAAAAATAAAAAAATATTTTATTACTTACACAAAATTTAAAAAATAAGAAATATTCATGTTTCATTTCTGATTTTTTTGAAAATAATAGCGATGAATTAAATGAATATAGTTAAAGTAAGTGATAAAAAAAATTTTCTTTGTAAAAAAAACATAAAAGATTTCATAGTTCATCATTTTTTATTTAAAAGGCCGAATCCTTAAATTTTCCCTATCAATTGTAACTAAATTCACGTAAGTAACAATATCATCACCGCAAACCTTTTTACAACTACCTTGATCACAATCTTCATCAATACTAAAATCCCATACTTTGATTAAAAGACTATTATCATCTTCTTCGCCTGAATCCGTATTTATTTCCGATTCTCGAGTAGTTTCTTCCTTATAATTCATCAAAGCACGGATTTGTTCATCACTTAAATATTCATTATATACTAAAGCTTTTAGTAACAGCATTCTTACAAATTTTGAAATTTCAGTCAGTTTTTGCTCTCCATACAGCGAGATTGATTTTTCCAACGTGACAAGATCCACTTCAAACATACTGTGAAACTGAATTTGTGGCCTGGAGTATCTAAAAAAAGCTTTTAATGCATTTTCAAGATAGATCTGATTATCCAAAAACTTTAGTATTTTTACTTTATTCAACGAGTTGAAAGTCAAATGAATTCTTTCTTTAGCATCATGTGGATGTGTTTTAAACTTCAGATGAAGTTTATCAGCAAATGAAATATTGCTTAAATCGTATCTTGAATTTACATCTTTGTTCAACGTATAAAAACTGCCAAGTTCATTTAATTTATTTTCTGGTAAATTAGATTTATTCAGTTCATAAAAAAACTTTTGCCAAAAGACTTTAAATAAACTATTATATTTCTCAATAAAAATATAATTTTCTTCAAATATATTACGATCTGCCGATATTATATCTTTTTTTTTATTTCCATTCTTATTGGCACAAAAATGGTCAACATTTCTACGCTTTTTCAAATGAAATTTTTTATCTTCTTCATCATAATGAGTTTTATAGTATGTAAATTCATCGTAAAACCAATAGAATTCCCATGTTTGTTCTTCAAGAGATCTCAATTCTTTTACATTTTTGAATAAATTTTGAACTACTTTAGACCTTAATAAAATTTTATGCAAAATTCCTTTTTGAGTAAATTCATCATTTATATTTTCGGTTGTTTCAAAGCCGTCGAAAATTTCATCTATTGAATGAGTACTGAACATATCAGTATGACCACCGCTGAAATAATCTGTAAGATAATCATAATCCAATAAATAGCCTTTGGTTGAAGTCTCAACATTCGAATTCAAAACTTCCGCATTGCTCCTCCGGAATCTTTCTAGCCGAACATTTTTCAGATCAAGATCAATTTCTTCTGTGCTATTTCTAGAATTGGCATAAGCTTTGTAAGCAAGACTACCTGCATCTTTATCGAATGAATTTCCGAATAACGGATTGGAAGAACTATTATGATTGTACAGAGGAATTGTACCCGGACTGTTTGTCTGTGAATAAGCGTCTACAGCCTCATTTGGCAAGTCAGCAATGCTCAGTGGATTTGTTAAAGTAGGTAACGGTTGTAAAGTGAAGAACCCTAGAATTGACAATATAAGTTTTTTGGTATTGCCAGTGAAGAATTGTACATTTCGAAAAAAAGAATTTGCCATATTTTTTTTTCACATCCGTATTTATAGTTTGTAAAAATACATGTTTATCAATTTTGATTATATAAATTAAATCAGGTTTGTTAAAAAAAGTTATATCAAATAATTTAAAAGATTAAATTAATTGAAATTAAGGAATTATTATTATTTCTAGTTTTATCTTTTAAAATGAAAAAAAAACTGACACAAAATAGATTAACAATTAAATAAAATTTGAAAAGTGATTTTTACATAATAAATGTGTATTTTTTTATACACAAAATAGCGTACTAGCAAAAAAATGAAATTTTCACTTCAGAAAAAGGTTTTTAAGCTTTCTGTCAATAAATGTGGTACCATAAAATATTAAAAAATTGGTACAAAACATTCTTTTTTATGAGAACAAATATGGATAATTAGAATTTGGTAAAATATGGGATTTTGTATTTCAATTTCTAATTGAATACGAATTTGCTATGTTTATCAATTTTAGTTGTTCCGAAATTAGAATATGCTTTTGGTTTAATAAAAGTTGTTAATTGCAAAAAACAAGAAGAAAAAAAAATGTTTAAAATTATGCAATATTTTAAATTAAAATAGTTTTAGTTTTTTAAGATTAAAAAAAAATAATAGTGAACGAAAATAATATTTCTTTTTCTTTATTTTAATATTAATATTGGAACAAAAACATTTAGAGTATTATTTTAGGTATAACAAAATACCATGTAAATATAACAATAAAAAAAAATATCGAAAAATGTTGTTAAACTTGACTTGGTAAATTTATGTGCATTTAAATATCTAAAATCCTTGTCTTTTTTTAAAATATGCTGATTAACCCATTTTTTAGCTCACAATTATTTAAACTTCAATGAAACATAAATTAAATAGTAAAATAACTCTATTATAAATATTCATTATTATGCGTAAAACATTTATAGATATTATTTTCTCGTAATATAAACATCTAAAAATAATAAATACATTCAAAATTATCTTTTTTGTATTTCATTTTCAAAACAAATCTTAATATAGGATTGACATGTAACAGATAAGAAAAAACATATTAAAATTAATACACATTTTAAAACTTAAATATTAATTTAGAATATGAATTATTTTGATTTTTTAATTAATTCCAGATAGAATTTCGAAAAAATACAACTAGCTCGAATGAATAATGTTGAGTGAATAAATAACAAAAGACATTATTTTAAAAAATTATTGAAATAAAATATTATTAAAAGAACTTTTTTTAAAATGTTATCGTATTTATTAATAGAAGCAAAATAGTTTTTTTATGATAATTCAATACAAAACAAGTGAAATTATGAGGACAAACGCAAATTTATATACCACCAATTTTATTTTCATAAAATATAAATAATCAAAAATTACAATGTGCTAACCAGTATTCTTTTAATATTATAAATAGATTTAATTAACTAATATTTAAAAAGTTCTTTTTATATTTAATGACATTTATTTGTTATTTTCTTGTAAAAATATGCTCAGGTTGCATTTTTAAAATGCAATAAAGATTAATCCTAATTACAGACATATTACCTTAAAATTTCACATAAAAATAGAAAATATCAATTGTTGAATAAAGTATATTCCTATTTATATGTTTTAAACAGAAAAAACAAATTAAAGAGATGGTGTGTGCAATAAATTGTTACTTGTTGTCGTATTATGTATCGTCTTTTCTGCTATATTACACTAGATTGCCCGAGAAATTAATAACCTACAATAATATCGTAATTTCCATAAAAAATCAATATAAATGTGCAGAAAAAATAAATCTCATGCATTCATAGGAAGAAAAAATAGTGAGCAGCCAAGCAGCAAACAAATGTACAATCGTAACAAAAACTAGTCATTTTTATAATGCAAATAAACCTCAAGCGTATACTTTTAAAACTTATAGCACTTAAAGAAGGTTTTTTCCAGGTAGTACTGCAATATCTACATGTAATGCTATGTTTTTCGAAAATTTTTTATGTGTTTTTTCTATTTTACATATAAAGTTCCAAAATATTTTTTTATACAAATTTTGTTATGTAATTACTGTGAATCAAGTTAAAAAGATACAATGTTAATAATATATTTTTTGTTCGTTAAATTTAATACTTTGTCTGTGGAAAATGTAATTAAATATCTCATTTAGATTTGAAATACTGAAAAACCTTTTTTTAGACTTAAAGCTGTTAAAAAATTGTCTAAACAATATCATATGAATTTTATAAAGAATTATTTTTTTTAGATAATGTAACTATAGATAACAAAATTTGCTTAATATTAAATAAAATATCACGATAAAGATTTAAAATTGACAAAGTTACTTATTTATCTTTCCGAAGAATTCATTATTAAGTTTAACTGAAAATTAAAAATTCGATGATTTGTTTCAGATGTTTTTTGCGCAGCCATGTAAAGGAAATGGTAATTAAAAAAGATATTTTTCTATAGATTCCATCTATTTGTTTTTCATATTCTAATCTGATTTCAATTGTCTTTTTACTTTTTTTGTTGTATTATTATAGTTTAGCATACAAGAAAAAACATAGATCATCTTTTTGATCTTATTCATAATAAAATAAACATCATTCATTAAAAAAATGCGCATATCTTATAATAAAAAACTTATTACAATAAAAAAGTAATAATATATGAGTAATAGAGTGATATATATACAATTTTATTATCGAAATGTATCATTTGAGTGTTCAACGAATACATTTTATGAAATTTCTATTAAATAATTTTTTATTTCAAAAGTTAATTAGCCGTATCAATAAAATCTTTTAGAAATATAAATTTAAAAATGCTCAAATATTACATTTGACAATTCGTTTATGGACAAAGAAAGATGATGACGAAGAGAATTCTATTACATCTGTAGTACTAATTAACTTATGCACTGAAAATCTTATATCCGTTACATAATAGAAATAATAAAATTTACCATGGAAATGCGAAAAAAAGATGGTTGCAGTCAAGTAGCAGAAGTGTGTATTGATTAAAATATAAAGAATTTAAAAAAAGTTCATTACACAAAATTTGGCTTTTGCATGAAAGTGAAATATAGAATATTAATAAAACAGCGAACTATGCTGCAGAAAGCGATAAAGAAACATTTGTAATAATAAAAGTTTCAACGTAAAAATATTGAAACAGTATGATCAGACTATGACCTAGTTGCTATATTATCTTTCACCGATCTTTATTATAGGTTATTCTAACATTAGGATTACTAATTTATCATAGAAATGAATTTTGTTTAATGGTGCATCAAATTAATCAAATGAATTAAACAATTATATTATTCAAAAATTATTAAAAATTGTGGGTATGCATTTTAATTTTTTATGGACATTATTATTTTTTATATATTAAAAAAAACTACAGATACTTAAGTAATTTTGAATTCTTTTTTACGTTATTTATCGCTGGATTAAACGTTTTGATCTTACTTTGATACTCTTACATACATTTCCAACTTTTTTTATTATGTTTTTCGTCTATTACCATGTTTTTGTACTGTATGTTATTAAATGCATATTTTTGCATACTTCGAAACAGCTGGTTTATTATTCTAGTGTTTGGAAGCAAATGTTGTTTTGATAACATATATTGCATAATTATTTAGTCTTATTATGTTTCCCTAAGCTAAAAAGAAAACTAATTCACTGATTTGAAAATGTTTTAATCTTATTTTATAATTAGATTGGAAATATTACAGTATTCGATAAATATGACAAAAAACATTTTCCATTTACTCTTAATCATCCGCGAGTACCGGTTGGTATCACTTTCTTAGTATTTTTTAAATAAGCTCACATGATATCATTCAAGTTTTTTTGTTTTTGTTTTTTCTATACTTAATCTTTCTTTTAAATATATTTTATATATACTGTAGAGATTTCTTGCAGATTTTTATTCTTATTAAGATTTAAATTGCGTGTTTATCTTATAAAAGAATTTTTTATTTTTTATAAAATAATCATGTTCTTCAATGACATTTTCCTTCTTTGCTATATTCAGATCATAAATTTAAACCACTATAAAAACTTCGATAATAAATTATATTCAAAGGTGAATCTTTTTGCCCTTGATATTACCGATAATCTTATAACAATTATTTTTGTTCTGTTTGTTGGTTTATTTATAAATATGATTAAATGATTGACATTTATTGTAAAAATTTAATTAAAACACTTAATTTGTTTCACAAATTTGATTTACCAGATAATAAAAATATTAGTGTATTTGTTATTTTTGTAAAAAAAATCGATTAATATTATTGATGCGATTAGAATACTCTAATAATAAAGAAATTTATTCGTTAAAGAAATAAATAAATGACCTGGTTTCTTGATTGGTTTATTATAAATTTTCGTCTATAAATAGACAGCGAATTAAAATAAATATGTTCTAAAAATATATCAATATTTTATTCTTTTCAGCCTCAATAGCACATCCAACACTTATTTCATACTATGCTTTTTTTATTGTTTTTTTAAATATAATAAGAACATTTTACTGGTCAATCACTTGTGATAGGTATTGAATTTTAGCATGTAATTGGTTATAAATTTATATGCATCTATACCAATAAATATAATTTTGTTTTTTTTCAATTTTTGTGCTATCATCAGTATGTTATAAATCGATCTCAATGTTAAAATATAATGTTTTATAAACTTTGAAGTTTTATAACTAGTTTCGCTAATATTCGAGCGAATTTTTTTATATAATAGATTGAAAAGCAGCTTAAAAGTATAAAGCTACAATTTTCTTTGCATTTTAATTGGTAAATCAAATAAAATATAATGCATTACTTTGCTTATATGCGCAAAATAAAACCTTCACAACATTCATTTCTCCAATTTTACTTTCATTAAACATATTTATTAATTTTTTTTCTGCTAATCTTATTTGATATTCATATTTTGTTGAAAATTATGATATTTTTAATTTTACAGAATTTTTTTGTGGCAGTTTCGATGTAATTACCATAATTGGAAATTAAGTTTTTTTACAAACGAATATACCATATTCGTGTTTATGTGGTGTTATTATGCGCAGTATTATGTCTTAAATTTTTGTTTTTGTCACTTTGTTCAACTCTTGTTCAAATTTTTATATTCTGTAAATAAATCAATGGTCAATTTAACTTGACAAAATATGTAAAAATATATTCGGTTTGTATTCTATTTGCGACACAGGTGATTGAAGACTAAATCATATATATATCTAAATTGAAAAAACTGATAACTTAATGCTAATATGTTTTAGATGATTTATACTAAAAGTATATAATAATAAAGACAAGTGATCTTATCCGAATTTTCTAAAATTAAACTTTTTATAAAAAACACACAAAAAAATTGAAATATTTTATTCAATATTTATTTTCTATAGCAATTATTCACTGAAAACCTTTCTGATTGCTAATAATCAAGCAGCAAACATTTTCATCAAAAAAATTTTTTTTATTATACAACAAAAGGTAAATAAAAATTCTTAATATTTTTTAGTTTATGATTTACTCTTACATTTATAAAGAAAAATTAATAATGCGCCAGAAAAATTTTTTATTATACTAAAAATACTTTTTTTTTAAATATGTTTACTTCAAATTTGTTTGCTCAAAAAGATGCAATTATTCGTGCAATTTATACACTATATTGTGGTAAGACGCCTTTTAATCGTCCACAAAAAAGAAGTATAACATATTATTTTAATTTTTTCTCAAACTAAAAAAAGAACTTATGTTTACAGAAAAAAAATGTGTTACAATAAAATTTAATTTACTAAAAATTTCTTAAAAATCATCAGGAATAAAAAATCCGGGTTTCCACAGAGTTTCAGATTTTCACTTGAAGAACTATTGAAGCGTTTGGACAAATGTAGATAAAGAAAAAAACACATTCCGCGTAAAAGTAACCAGCCAACGAATCAGTTCCTAAAAAATCTGTAATTATAATTTTCATACTTTCAGATACTTTGGAGATGTTGTTTTACTAAATAGCTTGTGGTGCTACCTTTGATGCAATAATCATTATTCAACATTCCAATGCATATTTAAAACACAAAAATGAAATAATATAATTTGTGTGTTTTTCTTTATATATTTATATTCTATATTTTTTCAATTTCTACATATATTTTTACAATTATACGCGAAAATATTAAAAATGCATCTATAAAATTCTATTTTTGTAAATGTTTCTATACATGCATCATTTTCGATTTCAAACATATTTTTCGTAGTTATTTGTAGAAAAAAAATTATAAATGACAATACCTTCAACTTTGCATCCTTAAAATTTTTATTTTCTTGTTTGTTACAAGTGCATTATTTGTAATTACAATAAAAAAATTCTCCACATAATGCCTTTTGTAGTTGCACTAGACGTTTTGTGATTGACTTATGTTATATTTTTCAATTGTCAATATAAATCTAACAAAATATAGAATATAAGTCTAGTCAAAAATGAATTCAGCAAAAAAATGTCCAAATAATAATGAATCTCACAATTTAATAAGAAGCAATAGAATAAACCTGTTGCATAACTTGGAGGGTACGCCCCAATTCCAAGAATTTATCTAAAATATTGTAAAAATATTCATTATATTTAGTGTTGGATTTATTATAATATAGTCCTTTTGAACTCCTGACAAGCTATTGATACATTTTTGGATTTAAATCATCATTCATGGAGTATTAATATTTACACTTTAAATAGAATTTATTTTTCAATATTTTCCTTATAATAAAAATGAAAATTTGAAAACTAATCACAATTTATTAATACCACAAAACCTTTTTTACAGCAATAAATCTTTGTTAATAGAGTTTTGAACAGTTTTAATAATTTTGAAAATGTTTAAAAGATTTTTTACCTGAACGGCACTAAAAAATTTTCCTTTTAGACTTTTTTTTACAATTTTGCACAATTATCTAATCTTGTTTCATTTTTAATTCATTTATAAAGATTAATTTTAATTTTTAAAACTAAATACGAAAAATAACAGCATATGCACCTTTATATTTAAAATTATATTTTTCAAAAAAAAAAAATTTCCGATATGTTGGTTCAGACTGAAAAATCAATATTTGTGTTTATTTTTTGTTTTTATGGGATAAATAATACGAAGTGAAAGATTATTTTATAAATTGCATGTTATTTTTTTTCAATTTTCTTTTTTTATAAATATAAACAAAATTTAAAAATCTCTTCGTTGCAATTATAGAAAATGTATGATATTTATAATTTTCAAAGACGTAAACATACTTAATTATATTTTCTTGACAAAAAATATGTATATTCATGACAGAGACAACCATAAAATATATTTTTTTTGCTTATGTTATTTTAACAGCCAAAGTTCCTTTTTGACCAGTTCTATCTAATATATAACAATTTTTTTTTATGTTTTAACTGTTTTTTTATTCATTCTGTCATTAAATTGATAAAATGGTTTTAAATGTGTAAACACTAATCATATGAATATAGTTTCTTGAAAAGCTAAACAATTGTATTAATTTCTTAAACACGTTATGTTTAATAATTTTTATATTTTCTTTTGTGTGTATATGTTTGAATTCTAAACTATCTATGTGTTTCTAATATTAATTTGTCATATTATTATTAGAGAGAAAATAACATACCCTTATTGTATATAATACTTGGATTAAATTTCTGAAATTTTATTATTATCAAAAAAAAATATTATCATTAATATATGGACAGAGAATTTGCATTCACTGTATTTTTTTTTGAATTTTTTATGATAGAATTGGAAAACAATCTATAGGCTCATCAATTTCTTTTCGAAATTTATATAAAATAGTGTTTTTCTATTTTTTTATCAAAATAGACAAAAAGATTGTTTTTTGTATTTTGTGTGTCGGGAAACTTTGAATTTCATATTTCTGATTTGAATAAATTCATATTAAAATTAGATCTATTTTTTTGTGATTTAAAATTTTTATAAATTAAATTTTTTTAATTAAATAAATAAAATAGATCCAATTTCCATTTACTTTTAATACAATAGTGAGATTTTATAAATTACTAATTTATCAAATCAAGCTATAAATAGGCGTGAATTTGAGAAAGGGGCAAAAAAATGGAAGATAAGAAATTTTCAAATAAATATTCCGATGAAATCTCACGGAATGTAAATAATTAATATCACAATTATAACAGTATGAGTTAAAATTGCGCGATTATAATGTGAAGTTTTTGATTGAAGTATTGTATCATAACCTTTGCAATACAAAAAAAATGTATTTTTTAATTTATTGACAATGCCTAAAAAATAATTATATTTGTGCTTTATAACTTTTGCTAAAGTAGGTCATGTGAGTATCGAGATCATAGAAAATTTAAAAAATTTATACGTGTTTTAGCGGTTGATGTAATCCTTTCCGAAAATTCCATGCTTTTACGTACCTTAATCGAAAAACTTTGTATATTAATGTGATTCTTATATATTGAAAATGAGAATTTAGTCCAGTTATTACTTCACTTTTTTCGGATTTGTATATTGTAATATATTTTTCATTAGAAGATTTCATTATTTGATACATTTAAAACTTTAAGATAGATAAAATCTCAATAAAAATATAATAAATAAATTTGTGGTTTTATACACAAATTTATTACAAAAACTCATGTGTTTCATTACATTAAGTTATAAGTTTTTGATTAAAAACTTATACTTTCTATTTTTTTTAATTAGTACAAATAAAAAAAAGACACACAAAAAGATTTATTTCTCTTTTACACCAAGGCATTTGTGAGAGGTCAGATGATGATCTTTAATTTTAAATTGCACTAAACCAGTAAATTAAAAACTTCTATTTACTGTCCTAAAAAATATATATAATAGTATTGAAAGAAACTTATTTTGCTCGGAGGAAAATTCTTAAATGTTAAGGAATTTCTTATATATGCCAACAGCATTTTACGCTTTTTTGCAAACTTTTTATTCAAATTCTTCAATTAAAATCATCTTTGTTTAGTCGCTATGTATCGAATAATTTGTAGTTGTTTATTAGGTCATTTTTTATTTCATGAGAAATTTTCAAGATGAATAAGCATTTTTATAGCATAATAAACATCTGCAATAAATATAGATTTTTTTTACAAGTCGTATTCTATATTTTATATGAAAAATATTGCAAATAAATATTATTCTGATTACCTATTATATTGTATATTTTAACATATTGTTTTATAATTTTGTTTTGAAAATTGCTACCTTATTCACAATCACAACCGCTTATTTTTGATATACTGTACTACGATGGATGTTTCAAATCAAAAAATTATAATCTGTAAAATTTGCGTACTTTTGTATTTTATGATTTTTTATGTCTCCCGATAGATGTTAGGTTTTATTTTTGTGTAGATATTACTCAAAAATTTACACGTTATTATAAAAGTTTAGCTTAGAAAGCGCAAAATATCAAATTTAACATTTATAATTTTTTTTATGCATTATGATTTTTTATTTTTTTGTAGTATTATTGTCAATGTATATATGATTTAATTTATTCTGAATATATTTATATTGTTTTTTTGTGCAATATACGGATATTTGTACGCTTTTAATATTTTGATTTGAATTTCGCATAGTTTTTAAATTTTATTTCAGATAGACTAGTTTCATATAGGGTTGCAAGCATTTCGGCATAATAGGAGAAATTTTAATAGTAATGGTTAATAAAAACTTTACTATTAAGGTAACTAAATGTTTTATCGAGGTTTCGCCACTTGATAGATAACAAAAGAAATACTTGTTAATATTAAAAAGGTAAAAATTGTTTTGTTGTAACCTTTTTTAATTTATTCAATATGGATTTTAGAACGCCTAAATTTCTTCTCTTTATTCATCACGTAATATTTCTTATTGACCCACTGATACTCCTTCATATTCTCGTAACACCAAACAAACAATTTTTTATTTACCTGATTTTTTTCCGGGGTTTTCAGAAATAATAAATAGAAAAATATTCGTTTCTATTGATTTAAATAAATAAATAAAAAATTAAAAATTTTATTAATAATGTTTAATTTGTTGATAATTGGTTTAAAGTACTAAATATAATATTTTATATTATTATTACACAATATTTTTTTTAATAATATAAATCAGCATCTTTTTTTTAAATGTCTTTATGGTTAGTTTTAGATTATAATAAAAAGGTATTAAGACTCAATTTTGAAGCTATATGGATATTAATTTGATGAATCATGGCATAGTTGTTTATGTACTATTATGTTATAAAAACGTATCTAAACATAAAACATATAGATATTTTATTTTTAATTACTATTTTTGCGTTAAGAAAACATTGTCAATGTAATTTTATGTTTGTGCTGTTTATGGTATTATCCTATTTTCATTAAATTCACAAATTCTATATTAGACTGATACAACGGCTTCATAGTCGAATATTTATATTGTCTTCAAATATTTTAATTCTATTATTTATTATCTTTTAGAACATTGTTATTGCTTTTTTTAGTAAAAGTTATGGTTATCTTCTAAATAGCTTTGAACATAAAATTTCTGAAAATCCAAGCTGATGAACCTTTACAGTTTTTTTGTGCATACTGTTTGTACATAAATTGTTTAAAAACTTAACTTTGTTGCATTTTAATTGTGGAGCATTTTGTTTGGAAGATTTGAGATCAGCTTGTAGTCAGTCAAGTAAGAAAGCAGTTTGTGACGTAAAAGTGAAAAAAAGGAAATATAAAGAATATATTTAAATTTGTTGTTATGGGCATAAAAATTTTTTTGTATCTGTATGTATTCTAATCTCGCTTTTTTCCTTTTTTAATATTTATTTTATTATCAATTATTTGTTTATAACCTTTTAAACACTTAAATTTGATTTTTTCATTGATGTTTGTATTCCTTTGAACAGATGATACAAAAAAAAATCTTTTGCAAAATGTTTAAAAAGCTGCCAAATTTATACAATTTTTAAAAAAATACGGTACAATGAATGAAGAATAATTGATATTCCGTTTGACATGGATTTTTACAATAACAAGAATTGGATTTTTTTTGATGTTTACCCTTATGAAAGTGTGTATAATTTCGCGAGTTATAAATGCGCTATAAGTCATTTTACATTGCTGAATCAAAATTATCCTGCGTACTACGCAATATAAAGTGAGTACTAAAACATTCCATAATATTTTTTTGCTTTGAATTAAATCGAAAATTTTTAAAAAACATGATTTTATAAAATAATCTAAAAACAACGCTTTTGACATTTTATAATGATATAAAAATAAAATTGTTTTAGATTTGTATAAAAAAATCTAATAGTTTTTGTAGATTGAAAAACAAAAAATTTAGATCAAATAAAAATTTTTAATGCAATACGACAGGTACAAATGTACAACAAAACCAATCAGATTCTAGCTTGAAATTCAAACAAAAAAATATTGACGTATTGCAGTATAAAGTAGATCAGTCTGATATCTCAAAATATTTATTTAATGCGAATCAGTCATATTAGAAACTTAGAAATTTACGATAAATAACAATGTGCAAAGAAAGATATGGAGATTGATGACTTATTGCAATAAAATGATTTTGATTATCAAAAAAACTATCTATACAAAATAAAATCGGTTCTTAATGCTTCCAACTATTTAAAGCAAAAGCGTTATTTTAAATAAGTGCTTTATATTACTAAATTAAAGATATCATTAGTAATTGATGTAGCAGAATCTTCATATAACGAATAAATTTACTAAATTAAAACTAAAGTATTAATAAAATTTACAAGAAAAAATCAAAAATGATTATAAAACCTTTTTTAAAAAAAATTCTGTTCAATATTGCGTTATTTATGTATTTTGTTTTACTTGGATCTTCATAATGTGTTTTTGCTTCTTATATTGCGCAAGAGCTAAACAAAAATACATTTAATTGTACTTATATTAAAAAAACTTCACAATTTTCGTATGCGGTCTTTAAATAGTTTTAATAAATTTTGTTCTAATATACCTGTTGGATTATAAAA